>CAJQUN010000364.1:0-575814 GCA_907163345.1 Haberlea rhodopensis
CAACGGAAACTCAGATAGATACTTCTTCAAGTCCTCAAAAGCCTTTTGGCATTGATCATTCCACTCGAATCGAGCTCCTTGCGTTAGCGCTTTGAAGAATGGTAGGCTCTGATCAGCTGATCGGGATATGAACCTACTCAAATCAGCTATTTGTCCTACTAATCTATGCACTACGTTCAAGGTCCGAGGATGATTCATCTCTTGAATTGCCCTTATCTTCTCGGGGTTAGATTCCACACCCCTCCCTTCAGTAACCATGTGCCCTAGAAATTTTTCACTGTATTCCAATGTGCATTTAACAGGATTTTATTTCATGCCAAATTTCCGCAAGGTGCCAAATAATTCCTCCATATCGCAGACCAAATCCAATGCTCTCTTACTTTAATGAGAACATCAACTACATACACTTCTACGTTCCGCCAATCTGATCCTTGAATATCTTATACATCAATCTTTGATAAGTGGTTCCTACGTTCTTTAGTCCGAAGGGCATAACCACGTAATAAAAAGTTCCTCATGTCGTGACAAAGATGACTTTAGGTTGATCTTCTCGGGCCAGAGGGATCTGATGATGTCCCTGGTACGCATACATCAGGCATAGTAGTTCATGTCCGCCGGTGGAGTCTTTGGAACATGCCTTTTTCACATCTCGGAAATCTACACACATTCGTCATTTGTCTCCTGATTTGGCATAAGAGTCACATTCAAGAGACATGGTGGGAAACTGATTTCCCTGATATGAATAGCTTTCAACAATTCACCCACTGCTGAGCAATGATGACATCTTAATCTGGTTCGAAATGTCTTCTCTTACTACTTAATGGCCCAAGCATCAGGCTCAACATTGAGGTGATGCTCAGCGACCTCCGGCGATACTCCAGTCAAGTCGGTGGTACTCCATGCGAATACGTCCACATTCCTGTTCAAACATTCAATTACTTTCTCCTTCAACTTTGTTTCCAACTTGGAACCCACTTTTGTTGTTTTAGTCGGGTGACCCAATTCAATAGTGAAAAATTCTTCAACTGGGGCTATTCTCTCCTCGGCCATCTCATCCTCATCTCTCCTTCTTTTACCATGAGCTTCTAGGTTCTCGTCCTCTTTCTTTTTCAACTTTTCATGCTTCAACTTCTGAACATAACACTTCCTCGAGGAAGCTTTTATTTTCTCGAACTTGTCCGACCTCTTCACCCACAGTGAATTTCATCGTCAAATGGTAGGTGTATGCCACTGCTTGAAATGCACTCAGGGATGGTCGCGTCCCCAAATTATGTTATATGAAGAAGGGCGTTCACCACCAGAAAATTAATCATCTTTGTCTACTCGTCCTCGGTTCCTCTCCCATCGTGACTGGCAATGAAACTTGCCATATCGGACTTACGACTTCTCCAACAAATCCATACAATGAAATATTTACCCTTTGCATGGGCATGCTTCTCAACTCCATTTGGGCCATAGTGTTTAAGAAAAGCACGTTGGCCGAGCTTCTAGTTTCAATAAAAATTCTTTGCACATTATAGTTGGCTATTGTGGCTGATATAACTAATGCATAATCATGGGGAAATTGCACCCCTTGTAGATCCTCAGGTCCAAAGGCTATGGACGGCCCTACTGGGGCGTTATCTGGTGTGATTGACATAACATGTAGTTTCCAGCAAACTCTTTCTTGCTCAGTTAGAATCCCCTCCGGACACTCCTCCAGAAATCATATGTATGGTCCTTCGATTTGGAATGTTGAGCGGGGCGAGTTCGCCCACCGCTTGGACGTCATTATCTTCATGCCTCTCTCCTCTAATCACCAATGGTACTGGCTTGGGTGCTCCTCTTCCAGGATTTGTATTATTCAAAGTGGGAGGATTATTGAAAACTGGTCCATCATTGGGTTCCTTTCCTTCCACAAGATCTATTTGTTCATCTTCCTTGGCTAATACTCCTCGGAAGGGTCCTCCTCGGAAATGTCCTCTTCTACTCTCTCTCTTCAGTCCTCTTTGATTCATGGCCACCTCTCTGAGATGTCTCATCGGGAGGTATTGCTCGAAACTCTTTTTCGGCTATTCTAGGTGTTTATCCTCTGGCTTGGCTCATCCAGATTTCACATCTCTTTTCTTTGTTTCATCTTCTGGGCTTCTTCCAAGTTGATACACTTAGAAGCCCTTCCCAGCAACTCGTCGTAGTCAAATGGCGATTTTTTTGGCTAGTGATCTGAACAGATCTCCTTCTCGTAGCCCCCTTGAGTAAAGGCGCTGATGAGTATCTCCGCTATGACGTGAGGAACATCGAGACCATACTTGATTGAATCTTTTTAGGGATGTCCCGAAGAGACTCTTTTCCAGTTGTTTAAAGCCCGAACTGGCTGAGGGTTGTTTCTCTTGCAACTTCTACTGCTCACGAATTGATGAAAGAACAGCGAGCTGAACTTTGAGAATGTATCTATGATCCCTGGTGGCAATTGATTGAACCCAAGATCTGCTCTCTTTCTAGGGTAGTAAGAAAACCCTACACTTCACCCCATCTATAAGTTGGTGGAAGGAGTGAAGCATTCTCAAATCGCGATAAATACTCCTCAGAATCTACGCTACCATCATAATTTCCACATTAAGGTTCGTAAATTAACCTCAGGAGCAAACGGTGTGGTTCCTCCGTACTGAGTAGATGCGCCCCCCTCCATCTTGTTGCGCCTCTGCTACAACCTCAATCTTTTAGATCCTCCATATGATGATGCAGAGTTTTGTTACTTTATCTCCTATTTGATTGGAGAGGTCATCAAACCTCTTAGTCTCATCTTCCTGTTTTTCTGAAGAAAGCCATATCTTCTTCTTTACTTGTCCTTCCTTGCTGGGGTGGGGTCATAAATTGCTTCATGGACTTCCCCTACAGGTTTTTTGCAATTACCTCAGTAAATTGCTCCATTGGCATTCCCATATTGGGAAATGCTTGGGGGATTGGCTTGAGAAACGTTATGGGCTGATTCCCATGTCATCTTCCTCTTTCTTCATGTAATGGGGACGAATATGAAGGTGAATTTAGGATATTACCTCCTTGAACTCTGTCCGTGACCCTTACTTCTTGTCATATTTCTCATTCCTTAATTTGTAAGGATTCTTCTTCTTCAACGTCTTAGCTTGATGTTCCCACAGACGGCGCCAATGATGTGATTCGCTATTTCTCCTTGTTCGGTAGAACAGATGTGTTGTGGAAAATAATGAAGGACACCATAGTTTTTACGTGGAAAACCTCCAAATCGAAGGAAAAACCACGGGACCTAGTCCAATATACATCTTCACTATAATATTGTATGGATTTACAGGAATTGGCCGCATAATAAGAACTTTCAAAAAAGCATAATAATGAAAGATCGCACAGACTAAAATCACACGCTCTCTTCGGAGTCTTTTCTTACCTGGAAAGTTCAACCCCCCTCAATATAACTATCCATGTGTATTTATAGTCTTGATCCTGGTAGTTGGCATGCGAGATATCTGGAACACGATCTCCTATGGTCATGGCGCTATTGGATCAAGACGTGTTCGAGAAATCCACGCTCCATTATTGCACGTTCGTTTGCCCCGGTTGATTTGTCACTTATGTCCCGGTCTTTTGCTACCCTTTGACCAGTATGCCAAGCAGGTATTGCTGTTCTTTGGGCAACTTGTGTTCGGGGTTTTTTTGTTTGGGATATCTCTTGCTCGACGTTTTGCTGATAAGTGTGATTTTTACACTTATTTTGCTATGAATTTTAGGTGTTTTTATATGGATTCTTGGACGATTTTACGATTTCTGGTATATTTTCGTTGATTTCATGAATCTAGGACCAAGTGCATAAAAGTGGAGGAAATGAGCAAATAATGATGAAAAATGACCAAAACTAGCGAACGTGTTGAAGGAATGACAGAAGTCTCGAGTTTGAAGAAGATTAAAGCTGGCGATCGATCGCGCATGAGAAAAATTGAGCAACAAAATTTCAGCTTTGGTTATCGATCGGCATTTTCTCGCGATCGATCGCGCTCGTCCAGAACATTTTGGCGATTGATCGGCATTTTCTCACGATTGATCACGGATATTCAGATTTAAAAAGTAAAAGGCAGAATATTTTGGCGATCGATCGGCAATTCACCACGATCGATCATCAGACACGAAAAATCGAGATTTTGTTTCCTTGTTGGGTATTTTGTGTCCAAAAATTGGTTAACTCTTCCCCCACTATAAAAGGATGTACTTGGACGACTTTAGAGGACTTTTGCTAAGTTTA
Organism: Haberlea rhodopensis; assembly: GCA_907163345.1. NCBI lineage: Eukaryota > Viridiplantae > Streptophyta > Magnoliopsida > Lamiales > Gesneriaceae > Haberlea > Haberlea rhodopensis. The sequence goes on from CAJQUN010000364.1 coordinate 4,250, forward strand.
TACCCTAAAACACAACCTCCACCTCCATTCAATTCAAGCCATTGAAGAGAAAGCTGGAATCGAAGAGTGGGGATGACGCAATGAACCAAGGAGTCTACGCCTAGCATCTTTAGTATTTCTAAACTCTTGATTGTTGTTTATTTTTGGATTTGGAATGTTGGATTTGTTGTTAAACAAGTTTTTGAATTCATATTTAATGATGGTAGTTGGCTAATTTAAATATCAAGACTAGAGGATCCCTTGTATGAACCCATGATTCAAGTATGAGTTTTGATTGATTTTCCTACCATTCTTTGATTATGATTATGTCTTTAATGCTTTTTCAAGGATTAGCTACCTTTGAACTGTTAGTAATTATAATTGATGTTAACCATACAATATTATAATTTGATAAGATAATTCATACCGTGGGTTTTAGATTGAAACTGACTACGTAAAATCTAGCATACATGTGATATCTATAGATCAACCAAGATCGTAAGCTAGAAGTTTTCATAGAGCATATGCAATATTGAATGTTAAATGAGTGCATGACCATTGACTTGTTACATTTTAATATTAGGTTCAATATAGATTGACCAAAGTATATTGGATAACATATGAAAACTCGTCACCCTTAGAACGTAGAATTTGTTGTGGGGAATTACATGGGTGAACCGAAGTCTTGATATTCGTCTCTATTGATTTTTGTCGCTTTTCATCGCTAGCTTGTCTGGTTTGACTAATTTTTCTGGGTTTATTTTAATTAAATTGCACTCAATAATCTTAGGCTAAATATAGTTAGGCAAATTAACTTTGGTAATTGTTGTCTCTGTGGGTATGACATCCATACTTTCATATCAGTATACAAAAACTTGACACTGTGCAATTGCGGTATAAAATTGCACTTGTGGAATTTTTCTGTTTAAATAAATAGCGATCACTTGCACTGGATTTTATCAAAGAAACTGATTCATCATATGACATCACCCATCTAAACCACGTATTTCTCGTTGAAGAAACACTGACACCATAACTAGCTAAATAATTTGACATTAAATTGATCATTGCAATCGTCTAAAATTGGATATAAGGCTTTACTAATAATTTAATTTGTAAAAGCCAAAGATAAACTAGATAGAGAGGAGAAAATTTTAAATTTTTGGGGGCAAAGATTAACTTTTTTGGAAAAATCATAAAGGTTAATCATATGTTTTGCACTAGATAAAAACACTCTATGTAGCTCACGTTGCAAGCTTTATTGGCTCATGGTGAGCTCATCATTATTTAATTTGGATTGTAATCTAATAATGTATGTTACACGAGGGTTATCTCGACCAATATAAAGGAAAATTTGATGCTAACTCCAGTGATAGTACATCGGGAGAATATCGACCATTAATTTAGAATATTTCACATCAAGAATCATGAAGGTCTCAGGGCAACATCAAATTAACCAAATATAACATAGCTCGGTTCAATTTAAATGGATGCCAAGCTAAAATTCATGTGTTCACATATTAAATTAATAATACAATGGGTGGTAAACTGGTGATCAAGAAGTTTCAGGTTAGCACTGGTAAAAATCAAGATTTGTGAAGCATCTCTCTCCACAATGAATATTATTTACTTTGTATACTAGATTTGTTGCTCTAAGATTAGCATGGTTTCCTTGCTATTCTTATGTACGCACTTGTGTGTTATATTCTCTACCAAAAGAGAATGGTGAAAATCCACCACTGAATTTAGGGTGTGGTTTTTTTCTCCAACTTTTACTGCTTTGGAATATAATTGTAGAGACAAGAAAATGGTTCCTTCTCATATTTCCTCTTACAAAATGGACTTTATCAAGAAGAAGAAAATAAAATCTTGAAACAAAAGGCAAATAACTGCGCATTTACAAGGGGAAAATTGCTTCTAAAAATGGCATTTATATAATTCCTATGTTTTCTAAATGTAGCAAAGTAATTCCTCATATTTCTCATTGAAGAAACACCGACACCATAACAATCTTACTCAGCTGTGTGAAGGCAATGATCAGATCAAAGAAAACAAGCTCACTGCTGCTCTCCAGAAATTTGAGATTATGAAGATGAAAGCTGGAGAAATACTAGATGAATTTGATTAGAGATTAGCAGCCTCGTTATTGAGCTAAACTCTCTAGGCAAAGATTATAGCAACAAAGCTGACAGCCAAAGTAATGAGAGGACTGCCCAGAGAATGGGATGTGAAAATGATTGCAATGAGGGAATCCAGAGACCCCGACAAGCTTGAACTGCATGATCTCTTTGCTGATCTTAAAGCCTACAAGTTTGAGATGGGCATTCGGATCAAAGAAGAACCATTACCAGCCAGCAAACCAAAGCCTTTGCTGCAGCAGAGTCTACGCTTGTACCAGAGAAGACTGCTGAACAAATAAGGACAGATACAATGACCTTATTTGTGAAGAAGTTCAACAGATTCACGATGAAAAACAATCGGACTCGAAAGAAATACAAGTCTCGAAGTGATCTTGCAGATAGAGAGCAAGTCTGCTATAACTATGGAAAGCCTAGGCATTTCATTGTTGATTGCAACAAGCCCAAGAAGGACGAGAAAAAGAAGACTTCGAGGGATGACATGAGGTCATTCAAGAAGAAGAGAGATCACGAGGTCCTTGTTGCTGAAGAGAACAAAAGCAAATGGACAGACTTAAAATCCGAATAGGAGGTAATTACAGACTCCTCTACTGACAGTGAGGAGGATGGAATAGCTCACTTGAGCCTCACAGGGTCCCATGTAACCAGTCACCGATCTGCCAATGAGAATTTGGGCTTAGATGTTAAATGCTCAAGTTGATGTGTTTGATGTTCATGAGATGATTTTAATTTTTGAAAACTCCACACTTTAGTGAAGTTTCTATATTTGGAAATGTTTTATCTATAGAAAGTTTTAAGATTAACATATATTATATATTTACATAGCGTAATTATGTACAACGGTCGTGCATCAAGGCGTGCAATTGGATTGATATGCTTGGATTACGAATTTAGTGTTTTTGTGTTGGCTTTTCGGCAGATTCATAGCAAAATATTTATCCTCCATGATAAACATTGATATGCTGGGTTAGATGTACACAAAGCACAATTCATAATCAGATCACAAACCAATACAAATACATCATAATATAAATTAATATAATTGCTCCCATCGAGCCATGTAACATAATATTGTCCACATTAGACCTTGTAATATAATTGCTCCCATTGAGCCATATAGTTACCCCCATTGGGTCATGTAATATACTTGCTCCCATCGAGCCACGTAATATAATTACCCACATTGGGCCATATAACATAATTGTATAATTTTAACATAATTCACATCATCGATTGAAAATTTAAAACATACATATGATTATCAAAATTGAAACAAATATATATAACAAAGCCCACTTACTGTGATTGTAGACGTTTTTGAAAGATTTAGGGTGTGAAAACACAAGCAATCATCTTCCTTAAATGTTGAAAGGTGCTCGAAATTTTATTCTAAGAAAGGGTGTAATTTTTTCTCACGGGAATGTAAGGAATTTTGGTAAAATCAAGGCTAGCATTAAGCCCCACAATTCTTAATTAAATAGGTTGCAGCTATTAAGGAATATTCTAGATAATCAATCATATCATATCTTCTTATTTTTGTAAACTAAATTTTATAGATTGACTATGTGATTCGTGTAAATTTGGTTAGGATTTTGTGCAATTTTTTATGGTTTTGCTAACTATAGTGTATCTCTTAATTATTTTAAATTTTAAAAAGGTTATCTATCACATATTTTATAATCTGGCTAATATTCTATTATTCTTTCCAAATCTAAATAATTAACTCATTATTATTTTTATAACATGAATTTATCTATCAAATATTTTGTATGTTAGATAATTGTCTATCAATTATTTGGTATCTTAGATAATCATCTATTGAGTATTTGAAAACTAGCTAACTAAATAATTATGTTATATATATTTTTTTGGCATGGAATAAAAATTATTTACTAATTATATTGGCTTATGCAATATACCTTATTGTGTTGGATTTGCGCAATTTATTGGGTCTTCACACATGGGGTGATCATACCAACGACATAATCTCAATATAATCCTATAAACAATTCATAATTTACAGAATGTAATGCTGTAATTAAGCAAATACTCACTGAGTATACCACAACCATTAGAGATCTCTTACGCTGTTCCTGTTCTTACAACATCCAAAATCATCAATTCCAAAGTCAATTAAATCATCACAAGAATGATTTACTATACCAATACTCAAAACCGTCAGTTCCACAATCGACAATAAATTAAAATATGATAACGATTTATAGAAATCAAATACATCTCAGTTATCAATTTATCAGTCATAACTCATCATGTCACATCTCTCGCTCAACAGCGGCGGCACCACAATTCATAGCACGCTCGATAGCGGCATCACAAGAAATCATAACACAATTCATTGGTGCTCTCAACACTTGTCAATATATTACTCAAAAGTTACATTCAATACTTGTACGTCTCTACTTTTGGAACTAAGGTACGTAGTGAGACGTACGGGCATCAGACGGTAAAACGTATTATTACGTATTGAATTGGTTATGCACTATGGTTGCCCACATGGAATTTATTATGCATTTTGGTTGCATATGTGGTCTTATTTATGCATTATGGATTGCATACATGGTTTGTTCATGCACTTCGGTTGCATGTGATTGTGAGTCGGGATTATATTACAGTGATGGAGAATACTTGCCGCTAGTGGCGTAGCGATGTGAATACTTGCCGCTGTCATACCGTAGCGATGAGAGAATATTTGCCGCTAATATGAAGCGAAGAACACGACCGTTGTCATATTTATAGCGAGGGATATTAGTGCCGCTGGTATTGTCTAAGCGAGGGGTATTTCCGCTGTCATGTTAATGCGAGGGGTATTATGCCACTGATATAATAAAACTCGGGGATTGAATACGACATACATGGAAATCGGTGCATGTCATGACACACATTATTGGCATTATAATCCATTGATTATGATTGTGATACAGGGACAACCAATGGGAGCTTAGAAATGTATTAAATACAGGAAGTGAATTGTATTTACGGTTTATGCATTTTAATTACAATCATATTATTGTGAATATGATTTATATACATGCTCATGGTTTTGGGGTAGCATGTTCGCTTCTAAGGTTCATTCCATGCAACCTTAATTTCATTGTTCATGGCTTCCTTAGCATGTAGAAATCATCATTATAATCTACTATAAAACACCACATTCCAAAATCCAAACACTTAACAAATTAATTTCAACATTTCACAGCTCGCGATCGATCGGCCACAGCCCGCGATCGATCGCGAGCTCAAAATAAAAATTTCAAGTTTCGCCCTCTAGCGATCGATCGCGTATTGGCTCGTGATCGATCGCGAGAACCCATCACCCATCTTGGGCACGCACTCGCATATCAATCAGGCATTGCCTTGCGATCGATCGTGAGGCCCTGGTTTCGCGAGAAAACTCCATTTTCAAGCATAAACCCCCCTCCAATACACATACCACAAAATATTTTACTCCTTCCTCAACTACAATACCTCAAAACACCTTAAAACACAATAATAACATCTCGATTCCATACTACTACAACATACCTATTTTTACCATAATTCACTAATTTAATATGTCAACCAAAACCAACATAATTCAACTCAAAAAATTCATACCTTTACTCCCTTACTCTTCCAATCCCAAATAACCAAGTCAAAAGCAAGCCTAATCCAAGATATTTTTGAAGAAGGAGAAATGAAAGTTTTGGGGAGAATGATAGGGATTTAGTGTGTGTTATGGTGTAGTGTGTGAATTTGTGTGGTAAATGAGGCATTCCATGCCTTAAGTAGTTTAATACCATAAAATTCATTCATCAAACTGTAATCAACATGTATATTCAACCTCTAATTCATGCTTTCTTTATTACTTCAACTTCACAATTAAATTGCTCAATCTCCTGGTTAATTCACATAATCCATTTCAACCATTGTTAAATTAAAATCATGACTCAATTTCGAAGTTCCACCATACATGATTTATTTCAAAAACGATTCTAAAAGTCAAACAATAACTCCACATAGTTATCCCTTAACCATCACATTAATTCAATTTAAGCAAGATAATTAAATTTTAGTCATCACACAATACATATCGTCTAAACCACATATTTCTCGTTGAAGAAACACCAACACCAAACTAGCACTGATGTTAGGATTTTAGATCTGGTCAGGTTGTTTGGACTCGAGGGATAACTGGTCTCGATGTCATCAAATAAATGTAATCTCTTTTCTTGTAATTTATATTTGATATTGTTACCCTGGTAAAAGTATGGACTCTGCAAGACCTGACTTGGGCAAGACCTCTACCATGGCCACCCCTAGGTCGGCTCAGGAAGATCTCCACCTCAGCCACCCCAGCTCGGCCTCAGGAAGATATCCACCTTGGCCACCCCAGCTCGGCCTCAGGAAGATCTCCACCTCAGCCACCCCAGCTCAGCCGCGTGGATGACCTCCACCTTGGCCACCCCAGGTCGTCCTCGAGGATGACCTCCACCTCGGCCACCCCCAGGTCTGCCTCCAGGAAGATCTCCACCTCGGCCACCCCTAGCTCGGCCTCAAGAAGATCTCCACCTCGGCCAACTCAGCTCGGCCTCAGGAAGATCTCTACCTCGGCCACCCCAGCTTGGCCTCAGGAAGATCTCCACCTCGGCCATCCCAGCTCGGCCGCGTGGATGACATCCACCTTGGCCACCCCAGGTCGGCCTCCAGGAAGATCTACACCTGAGGAGTGATCTCATAAATCAGAGGCACATAACATATCTTCGTATTCAAATAACATCTTAAAAGCCGCAGAAATCGTACAAAGAGTGCAATAGTTGTATGTGGTTCCCATCACTGGGACTCTGACCACAGCCTTCAGCATCAGACAATGTCCCCTAAACCTTGGGTAGGTAGCTACAGGTTGTCTCCTCCATTCTAATATAAATACCAGATAACTCTCACCAAGCAAGGGACAGATTTTTCGTGAGAGAGCATGCAGGAGGGTTGAGAGGGCATGGGGAAGGCCAACACCTCTTTCTTGGGGGGAAAATAGAGCATGTCTCCTTCCTCCTCAAGAACAAGCAGCAGCCGAGGTCTTCCCCCTTCACCATTTCATTTCTTAGCTCATTTCTTGTAAATAAGACACTGTAAATAACACACTTGTTTATAGTGAAATTTATAGCGGACTAGGTCCCGTGGTTTTCCTCATCTTTTGGGGTTTTTCACGTAAAAAATCTGGTCTCATTTACTTTTTGTGTATTGTTTTGTGCTTGGAAGAAGTACACGTCTACCCTACCAAAATTCCAGGTAACAATTGGCGCCGTCTGTTGGAACGTGAGCTCAAGGCGTTGAGATATGGGAGGAGAAGGATGGCTTGAGGGTTGCATCTCTGTTGGGAGATGGGTTTTCTAAGTTCTGGAGATGAAAAACCTTTGGTAAGCGGCGGGGACGGGTTTGATAAAAGGGGGAAAGGTTTTGGTTATTGGGGTGCAGCCTTGTATGAAAGCTGCTATGCTTTTGGGTTGCACTCAAAGAAACGCCGGTGTAATGATTCTCGTGATGCTACATCAGGCCTCAGATCTCTGGGGATACCTCTTCCCCCTAGCTGACCACAATTTTTGGAGAATGGTACTGCTTTAGCATTTGGTTTTTGGGTTGATAGGAGTTGTTGCAGGTAGCTGATTAAGAGTGACACAGATCAAATCAAAACCTCACATCGAGCCACCTTAGCTCAGCCACCTCGCCGAGCTCGGCCTCAACAGTGAGTTCGGCCTCATCCATGTGAGCTCGGCCTCATCCACATCAGCTCGGCCTCTACAATGAGCTCGCCTCATCGGCCCAAGCTCGGCCACCTCGGCCCCAGTTCGGCCTCAGCTCGGAAACCTCGCCCAGATCGGCCTCAATAGTGAGCTCAGCCTCATCCATGCCAGCTCGGCCTCATCCACATCAGCTCGGCCTCTACAATGAGCTCGCCTCATCGGCCCAAGCTCGGCCACCTCGGCCCCAGCTGGGCCTCAGCTCGGAAACCTCTCCCAGCTCGGCCTCAATAGTAAGCTCGGCCTCATCCATGCCAGCTCGGCCTCAATCACACCAGCTCGGCCTCTACAATGAGCTCGCCTCATCGGCCCAAGCTCGGCCACCTCGGCCCCAGCTCGGCCTCAGCTCGGAAACCTCGCCCAGCTCGGCCTCAATAGTGAGCTTGGCCTCATCCATGACAGCTGGCCTCATCCACATCAGCTCGGCCTCTACAATGAGCTCTTCTCATCCACCGTAGCTTGGCCACCTCAGCCATCAGCTAGACCTTAGCAATCAAACTCAACTTGGACGCTTTAATCGTTATGCCTTAATTATGATTTTTCCTGTCCAACTGATATTTGAATTTCGTACATATAAATTTGTGTAGTGCTATTTTATTATTATTTCAGGACAGGATCCCCAGCTCGGGCATGCAATCTTGCAGTAAGCCCCTATTATGACAGCTCAGGCATGCAATCTTGCAGTAAGTCCTTATTATGACAGTTCGGGCATGCAAACTTGCAGTAAGCCCCTATTATGACAGCTCGGGCATGCAATCTTGCAGTAAGCCCATATTATGACAGCTCGGGCGTGGAATCTCGGTAGTGAGACCCTATTCAACAACTCGGGATCTTTATTGGTTCTGGTGTCTGGGTGAACTTATTTGCTTATGATGTATTGCTGTTGGAGTTCGAACGAGAGGTGCTGATTTTGGAGTTCGGTTATTATGACTTGCTCATATTTACTCTCCGGAGCACAGTTCCGCCCTGATTGCTCAAGCCCAAGTGTATGAGGCCTTGACAAAATATCAGCACAGGTCCGCCCTGATTGCTCAAGCCCAGGTGTATAAGGCCCTGGCAAATATTTAGCACAGGTCCGCCCTGATTGTTTAAGCCCAGGTGTATGAGGCCCTGTCAAATATTTAGCACAAGTCCGCCCTGATTGCTTAAGCCCAGGTATATGAGGCCCTGTCAAATATTTAGCACAGGTCCACCCTGATTGCTCAAGCCCAGGTGTATGAGGCCCTGGCTAATATTTGGCACAGGTCAGCCCTGATTACTTAAGCCCAGGTGTATGAGGCCCTGGCAAATATTTGGCACAGGTCCGCCCTGATTGCTCAAGCCCAGGTATATGAGGCCCTGACAAACATTTAGCACAGGTCCGCCCTGATTCTTCAAGCCTAGGTGTATGAGGCACTGGCAAATATTTAGCACAGGTCCGCCCTGATTGCTCAAGCCCAGGTGTATGAGGCCTTGGCAAATATTTGGCACAGGTCCGCACTGATTGCTCAAGCCAAAGTGTATGAGGCCTTGACAAAATATCAATGCAGGTCCGCCCTGTCACTAAAGCCCATGTGAATAAGGCCCTGGCACAAACTTACTGCTATGATCCGCTCAGGCACATTATTATTGCCATGGTCTGCCCAAGCACAGTTTTATCGCATAGTCCGCCCCAGAGTTCAGACCAGACGAGAATCATTCGCTCATATTTATTATTTTTGGAGCTCAGGTCGGGAGAGCATTATCCGCTCATATTTATTATTTCTGGAGCTCTGGTCGGGAGAGCATTATCCGCACATATTTATTATATTTGGAGCTCAGGTCACGAGATCTTATGTCCTCAGTTTATAATTTTCGGAGCTCAGGTCGGGAGAGCATTATCCGCTCATATTTATTATTTCTGGAGCTCAGGTCGGTAGAGCATTATCCGCTCATACTTTTTATATTTGAAGCTCAGGTCGGGCAACCTTATGTCCTCGATTTATTATTTCTGAATCTCAGGCCGGGAGAGCATTATCTGCTCATATCTATTATTTCTGGAGCTCAGGTCGGGAGAGCATTATCTGCTCATATTTATTATATTTGAAGCTCAGGTCGGGCAACCATATGTCCTCGGTTTATTATTTCTGAAGCTCAGGCCGGGAGAGCATTATCTGCTCATATCTATTATTTCTGGAGCTCAGGGGAGAGCATTATCTGCTCATATTTATTATATTTGGAGCTCAGGTCGGGAGACCTTATGTCCTCTGTTTATTATTTCTGGAGCTCATGTCGGGAGAGCATTATCTGCTCATATTTATTATTTATGGAGCTCAGGTCGGGAGAGCATTATCCACTCATATTTATTATATTTGGAGCTCAGGTCGGGAGACCTTATGTCCTCAGTTTATTATTTCTGGAGTTCAGGACAGACGAGTTGTATTTGTCCGGTTCATTGTTTATGGAGCTCAGGTCGCGAGGGCATTATCTGCTCGTATTGATTATTTCAGGAGCTCAGGTCGGGCAAGAATTATATGCTCGGTTTATTATCTTTGGAGTTCAGACATGTCAACCCTGTTTGTTATTGAACTCAATTTAGAATTATTTTAGGACTCTTTTAGAGTTAATATTGTAGGTTTGCCCTGCCCAGATAACAAGTCAGTCCTGTTTAAGATTTAATTCTATACTTAGAATTATCTCTAGTTGACATTACAGGTCAGCCATGCCTAGAAAACAGATCAGCCATGTTGTTATTCAATCTATATTTAGAATTATTTCTAGTTGTTATTGCAGGTCATCCCTGCACAAGTAACAGGTCAGGCATGTTTAAAGATTTAATTCTATACTTAGAATTATTTTTAGTATTCATTGCAGGTCGGCCCTGCTAAGAGAACAAGTCAGCCCTGTATAAGATTTAATACTATACTTAGAATTATCTCTAGTTGACATTACAGGTCAGTCATGCCTAGAAAACAGACCAGCCATGTTGTTATTCAATCTATATTTAGAATTATTTCTAGTTGTTATTGCAGGTCAGCCCTGCACAAGTAACAACTCAGGCATGTTTAAAGATTTAATTCTATACTTAGAATTATTTTTAGTATTCATTGCAGGTCGGCCCTGCTAAGAGAACAAGTCAGCCCTGTAAAGATAGAAGGTCAGCCCTGCCTAGATAACATGTCAGCCCTGCTTAGAAAACATGTCAGCATTGTTCGAGGTTTACATGCATGTCCAATTTAGCCTCCCTCTCCAGCTCGACTTGTTATCTATAGCCCAAGCATATTACGCCATTTTTATAGTATAGTGGGTGGGGGCGATGGAGCAGGTTTAGCATATTAAGCCCAGATCAGGTCTTGCCAAAATACCCGAACAATTGAGACAGCGTTACACTAGCTCGACTAGAGGGGGGATACTGATGTTACCCTGGTAAAAGTATGGACTCTGCAAGACCTGACTTGGGCAAGACCTCTACCATGGACACCCCCAGGTCGGCCTCATGAAGATCTCCACCTCGGCCTCAGGAAGATCTCCACCTCGGCTACCCTAGCTCAGGAAGATCTCCACCTCGGCCACCCCAGGTCGGCCGCGTGGATGACCTCCACCTTGGCCACCCCAGGTCGGCCTCGAGGATGACCTCCACCTCGGCCACCCCCAGGTAGGCCTCCAGGAAGATCTCCACCTCGGCCACCCCAGCTCAGCCTCAGGAAGATCTCCACCTCGACAACCCCAGCTCGGCCGCGTGGATGACCTCCACCTTGGCCACCCCAGGTCGGCCTCCAGGAAGATCCACACCTGAGGAGTGATCTCATAAATCAGAGGCACAGAACATATCTCCGTATACGAATAATATCTTAAAAGCTGCAAAAATCGTACAAAGAGTGCAATAGTTGTCTGTGGTCCCCATCAGTGGGGCTCTGACCCTGCCTTCAGCATCAGACAATGTCCCCTAGACCTTGGGTAGGTAGTTACAGGTTGTCTCCTACATTCTCATATAAATACCAGATAACTCTCACCAAGCAAGGGACAGATTTTCCGTGAGAGAGCAGGCAGTAGGGTTGAGAGGGCATGGGGAAGGCCAACACCTCTTTCTTGGGGGAAAAATAGAGCATGTCTCATTCCTCCTCAAGAACAAGCAGCAGCCGAGGTCTCCCCCCTTCACCATTTTCATTTCTTAGTTCATTTCTTGTAAAGAAGACACTGTAAATCACACACTTGTTTATAGTGAAATTTATACCGGACTAGGTCCCGTGTTTTTTCCCCATCATTTGGGGTTTTCCACGTATAAAATCTGGTCTCATTTACTTTTTGTATATTGTTTTGTGCTTGGAAGAAGTACACGTCTACCATACCAAAATTTTAGGTAACAGATATTTTCATATGATATATGAATCTACTTCGATTGATCGTTATCGGGTTTAGATTCGTTAAATCTTTTATTATTATGTTTACGGCGTGCTTTTTATCTGATGCCAGGATGAACCCAACAAGATTTTCATACACGAGTAGTTAATAGAAAGTCCATGTCCATATCTGTATCTTGGTGTGTTGTTCGAGATGATGTGCCCTCACTCGGATCATCTCAATGCAAGCAAACAGAAATATTTGCTCACTTCTCATTATCATAAATCATAATCACATACATAATCTTTTGATTACTTGCTAAAATATTTGGTTCAATGTCATCCTCGACAACATCACGTATTGCCAATTATTCTTTTGAGATCACAACCTTTCTTTTGAGATCTCAATTCACATTACAGTGTAAATAATTATGATTTTAATCTTGATCCTAAGTAGCAGCGGAAGTACCAACATGCTACACATTCTTATCGAGTCCCGTTGTGCTTAATTGTTGAGTTATACTAGACTTATACGATTTAGGTTCGTGAGACTCAGCACTACGCCCTATCGGCTTAGGTTCGATATACATCTCTAGGAACTGCATTTTAGGAGATGATTGACCGTAAAGTGTCATCATCTTCAATGTTAAGATTTGCTTTCTCCAAATGTGACTTATATATATGTTGGAATATTTGGTAAACTTGAATTTGGTATCAATCAATAATATGTAGCTTTTAGTGGACTCTTTCAGTCAATTCCAACAAATTCATTTAATACTCTAAGATTATATTATTTATAAATCATATTAAAGTATTTAATGCTCTAGATATATCCCAACAAATTCATTTAATACTCTAAGATTATATTATTTATAAATCATATTAAAGTATTTAATGCTTGTATAATTGACAGTAGTTGAAATTGAACTCGAATCCTACTTTTGTAGAGTAGTGTGTGAGCATCACCAATCATGATTTTAGCATTATGATTTATATATTTATCCAAATGATATGAGGTCAATTTCACTAGAAAATCAATTTATAAATTAAAATGTTAATGCTTTGAGTTTGATCTAGATCTCTAGGAAGAAAGGAAAAATATATCCCGCAGTGTCGATCGACGAAAAATATATCCCGCAGTGTCGATCGACTGCCGAATTTCCACACAATGGCGTAATTTGGGATTTCAGAATAGGAAGGAAAATTTAAATAATAATTTCCAATAGACAAACATATAATATTTATATTATTTTCTTTCTTTTACTAGAAATAAAAAAAAATTATTGGTAAAAATAATATTTTAAAATTTTTCTGACGGGAATGAAAACTTAAATAATAATTTATGTTGGCACAATAAAACTAGAGAGAATTGCAAGGAGATGCACTTTCGGAAACATAATTCACTTAAGTCTGTGGAAAAAACAATAGTACAAAAAATCCAATTTCCAAAAAAATTTATTCAAATAGGTCCAAATTCAAAATTTCAAAACAATTTGGTATTTTATTCTGACTCTTATACCTCTTGATGGTTTAGTAAATTGCATTGTACTCCCTTGAATTTTATTTTTAGAACAAATATGCCCCTATGTAATATTATATTATCTATCACATCCTTATATTTATAAAAAGTCGTATTTTAATCCCTTCTTTTACGAGTCCCTTTATTTTTGGATCCTTGGCATCAAATGGTATCAGAGCCTAGGTTTATTCTGAAAATATTAAAATAATATTTTGAATATTAATATTATCCCAAATGGAGGAGACAATACACGAGATTACGAGAATATGGATCCGAACGAATGTTCGAGGTGTCACTCATACAGGTGATACTTCCAAAAATTGGAAGCACTAAATCAAAAGCATATGGCGGAAGCTCAATGCTTCAACCATAAGTGAAAATTATTACAAGGAACAAGATTATGCCTACTTGGCATAAACCATTACAAGAAACTAGAGAGGATGGCTAAGAGGCTTTATCAAGTGAACCTCAAACTACAGTTTCAGTTAGCCGAATTTCAGGAAGACGATCATCCTGAACATGAGGACGTAATTCTAGACCCCAATGATCCAACAGGGTCTGGATCAGACGATTAGGATGGGAGAACCAACCTTTCGAGAAATCGAGCTGGATACTTCTAAGATATCTCAAGATCTTAGAGAGATTCAGGAGATAGTGAAGGGTTATGGATGCCTACAATACCATGTCCCTACACAGATCCATCAGATTCAAGTCAGATGGAGATCATGATTAAACATCAGGAGAAAATTCTTGAAAACCTTCGAGATGTTCAAAACCGAGTCAAAGAGTTGGAGTCACGACCAAGTCCTACAGGAAGAAGAAAAGGAGGGTGGCTACCACCGTACTATGGAACACCCCTTTTACATCAAAAAGGGAAAACGGAGAAGGTCTGAAGGCCTTTGACGGAGACTGAAAAATGATTGCAGTCCTACGAGGAGAACCAATACTTTCTACAAAGTAATGAAAAGAATCAACCTGGAATCTACTAGATCTTACTGATTCGTTTAAGGATTGAATCTCATAGACTTTAAAACAAATCAAGTTGGCGGAATTCCTCAACTTCCACCACCACAAGAAAGTTTTGGGTCAAACAATCCACCACCCGATGGAGATCAAAGAATGCCCTCATCAGGAAGATTTTACTATTGAAGCAACTTTAGATCCCCCAGTTGGAACAATGAGTCGTTCCCGCATGCCAGACATACATCAAACACCTTATGGGAAATCTCAGTTAGATCTGATACATCCATACGGACTTATGAACAACATGGATATTTTGGATTTTAAAAATCGAGAAGTTCTTATTGATGAATGGGCTTCAGCAATGAGAATGGGCTTCAGCAATGAGAATCGCAACAGAAACACATTGATCTAAACAAAGAATGATTCATATTACTCCTTAATATGAGTCTGGAAGGATCAGCCAAAATCTTCTTGGAACTCGCTGACCCAGGTACCAATGAAGATGTTCTAGCCGGTGAGTCCCTAAAAGCAATTGTGTACAAGATGTCGAAATTCTTTAAAACATGTTTCATTGGGGTTGGTTACTTCGAAGGAATGGAGCAAGAGAAGGCAAAAAAATATAGACAAGCTATATATAGCCTGGAACTAAATGATATCTATTATGTAGATGAGTACATCAAACTCTTCTCAGAGTACAGATGGAAGGCAAAGATGACAGAAGATGATGCATCCGGGCTGTTCTTTGCCAAAATACTGAGTCCATGTAGAGAAATGCTTATCCAGGAATATACACAGAAAGAAATGGAGACGTTGGCCAGGAGAATGCCATTTCTTAAAATGAAGCTTGCGGAGTTGTGCTATCAAGCAAAACTCCAAAATAATTATAAGAAGCTAAGGGGAATCAACAAAATAGCTCATTTTTGCTGTACGGGGAATGATATCCCTACAATCATCGAAAACTACCCCCAAAGGTGGAAGATGAAAAAGCATAGAAATCATCATTACACCCTAGGAAGTAGTTCGAGAAGAAGTAGGTCTTCATGGAGACCTAAAAAAGTTCTGGTCAAAGCAAAAGGCCCGAAGTTACAAATTAGGGCAAAGATCGGGCCCAACAATGAGTAGAACCTCGTCAACGGGTTCTAATAAGTTCTAACAGAGCATCGACGAAGGACTTCATACGCACTCATACTCGTGCGAATAAAATTTTTAAAGATTGTAACTGATGGACATGTGGAGCAAGATGATATATCTCTACAGATTGTCCAGAAAACAAAAACCGAGGAGTAAGACAGTTTGAGCATACCAAAGAGTTCGAGGATGCTGTTTATTTCCTGGATTTTGTGCAGGTGTATCAGTTTGAGGATATGCCCTCATATGACAACATCTACGAATAAGAGATCTATTCCGATAATGGAGGTGAATCCAGTTCAGACACAAAGTGAATGAGAGTTTCTTCAACACATGATCAGAGAAGAACCGTCATGATTTTTCTCTAACACCGCGGTTTCTCATAAGACTCTTATGAGGATCATGAAAGAAGAGCCAAAGCTTCAGATTTATGATGGATTTACAATTGGAGCAATGAAAGCCATGGATATGATTGGTCTTCGAAGCATGAAGCATCAGATTATCCATAAGGTGACAACATGTGAAATTGCAATCCAGGTGGAATTCACGGGACACCAAATTGAGCCTACAGAGAAATCCACGAGATTAAGAACAAGGTGTGATGCAGGAAAATTAAGTACCTTAATTAAATGGAGTTTAATATGAAAATCAAAGGATAGTTGTAAATGAGTACCCTTTTTGGTATTTGGATTCAATTTTTGAAATATATCGGGTGTGGTGTAATATTATGATTGAATCATAATTATTGAAGTAATAAATGGTAGAGATGAGTAATGTGATTTGGACTCGATTTTGGGGGTAAATCGAGTATGGTTGGACATGTGATAATCATGAAGTTATTATTTGAACTTGTGTAATTTAATTGTGGATTGATGAAATAATTTAGGATGACATGAATTAGAGAATGAATATGCATTTTGGTGTATTATATTATTGATGAATTGGTCAAATGTGGTGTTGAAGTTATATAAGGCATGAAATGCCTAAATTACCAAACAACATCACACAATACACCTAACCACACACTAAATCCCTACTCTTTTTCCCCAAACTCTTCTCTTATTTCTTCCATCAAAATTCTTGGGGAAAGCTTGGAGTAAATTGTTCATACTTTGAGACCTTAATTGGAAGATCAAAGTGGCAAGAATTTTAAGTTATTGAATTGTTGTTAGAATTATTTGGGTTTATGGTTGGAAAATGTAGATATGATTTTGTTGAGTTGGTATGTTGAGATTAAAGTGTTATTGTTGTATTTTGAAGTGTTTTAATGTGTATATTTTTTGAATTGTTCAAGGAAAATGAGGTGTTGTGGGGTTGGGTTGAGTTTGTACCACAAATGGAGGACTTTCGCAAATACAAGGTCGCGCGATCGATCGTGGGATATAGCCTGATCGATCGCGCGTTGAAAAATAAATTTGGTGGCGATGGACAGTGTCACCGATCGATCGCCGAGAGAGCGCGATCGATAGCCATCGTAAAACTTTGGCACAAATTTTCTGGATCGCGCGATCGATCGCTCAACTTGGGGAGCGATCGAGGATGATGAATTTTCAAAATATTGTAATTTTCAAGATTCTCGAAGTGTTGCATTTTATGATCGATTTTTATGATATTTAGGATATTCTAAGGAGATCTTGCACCATGAATTAAGGTGCTACATGAAGAACCTTAGGAGTGAAGTTACTACTCGATCGGGTTAACTTATAACTCAAATGAAATGAGGTTAAAATGGATGAATTGAGTAGTGTATGGAGTACGATAAATCATGATTGTTTATGATAGGAAGCATGTCGAATTGTATAATAAATATGGTATAGTTGTGAGAGTTATTGTTGAGATATTATTGTTGAATTGATATTTAATATAGATACTGTACGAGCCTCCGATTGTCGATGACGTCTAAATCATGTTGTCAATTTTAAGTTACATGTGACGTACGAGTATATGTAATTATATTACTGTTACGTTTAACAAATACTATTATTGTTGAATTGATTGAGTACGTGTTTACATATGAGTTATAGGCGCGTATTATGTCTACGTTTAGTAATTGAACTATGATGATACTTGTTATTTATTGAAATGTCACGGGTTGACATTGGACGTTCACTCGGATTATTGGAATGTCACAGGTTGACATTTGACATTCATGGGTTGGCGTCGGATTATTGAAATATCACATGTTGACATTGGACGTTCACGGTTGATGTCGGGTTATTGGAAGGTCACATGATGACACGAAACGTCACAGACTGACGTGGATATTCACATATCGATTTCAAATGAACTGATTTAAGAATAATGCCTTGATATCATATTGTAATTAACGATTTTAGATATTGTGAGAACATGAACAACGTAAGAGATCCCATTTGGTTGTGGTATACTCAGGGAGTATTCATTTAAGTTACAGCATTACCATTCTGTAAAATTATTAATTGTATATTTGATTCTATTGAGATTGTGTTATGGGTATGCTCACCCCACATGGGGGTTGTTTGTGTTGAAACAGGTAGAACATGTACAACATTGATTCGAGAAATGAGTTAAATGTGTGGATGAGGATGTTCATGGGAGCAAGATACCAGTTTTGGTAAAAAGTAATGTCTTTTATACAAATAGATATACACTCGTTTGTTAAATGCTCGCCTGTGAGCATCTTGATATGTGTATATGGTTGTATAAATGTCTTGAGATTTCTCTCTTCATTCGTATGTTGCATGCAATTTATTTGAGAGTAAGATTACATGATGAATTGAGAATATGATTATAAAGCATAAATGTATGTGAATCGTATTTGAGTTGAGGGATTTCCGATGAAAATTTATAAATGTTATGTCGTAAGTATGAAACATGTAATGAGAATTGCCTAATGATATAAATGTATGCACTAATGACGATGATAAATGCACTAATGATGAGATTAGGACGTGGAGTCCTTACATTAGTGGCATCAGAGCAATGATTTGCTCTTTGGGATGTCTAAGGGCCTAAGGATATGTTGATAGACATGAATAACATATAATTTACGCATGATTGCGGTTTTGTATCTGTGTGACACGACATTTAGACATTTATGTGCATAGTATGATATGAGGTAATGGAATTTGTGTTATTGCTAACCATCATGGTTGCAAAGATCGTATGGAATAGGAGGAAACATGATATTGAGAAATAACCAATGTTGCCAATGAACATACGCACCGAGGGTGGTATTGTTGAGGAGTACGATAAGCCGTTAACTTATTTAATAAGCATATCGCTGATTGATTTTGTGGTAACAACGATATTTTGATGCATGGAAGACGAATGATATACGTTATTGATAGATGTCAGTATTGATAATAACATGATGTTGTTGTTTGTGAATGAACACATGATTTTATTGAAGTTGTGCACATGTTCTATGTTACAGTGCTAAGAAATCTGATTTTGTAGGAAATCAGAAAGTGGGACATAATATATGATATCTGACAACAGGACATGGTGGACAATACAACACAATTGAAATGTGACAACAAATGACGTGATGATCGGGTATGATTACATTGTGATTATGAGAATGTAGGTATATGTGAATAGTCATGCATCGATATTGAATTACTGTCATGATGTATATATATATATATATATATATATATATATATATATAGAGAGAGAGAGAGAGAGAGAGAGAGAGAGAGAGAGAGAGAGAGATTTTTTTGGCTGCTACAACTATATCAAATAGCGATGGATAAGGATATTTGCCGCTGTCTTATCGAGCGATGGATCAGGGTATTTGTCGTTGTCATACACTAGCGAGAGTCGTTGGTATGTCGAAGCGAGGGATATCCATGATATCCATGGAGCCGCCGATAATTCGATATTGAGCCTCCGATAATTCGAAGCGAGATATATTATTGAGCCGCTAATATGATTTAGTAGGGATTGTAAAACTTGCGAGATGGTATGTGGATTTGAACATATTGAGATTTTGTGATGAAAGATAATACTTGCCGCTATTACACGAAGCAAGGGGTATTGATTGCGTACTATCGTTGGGCAATGAGTAGTGATTATGTACCGCCGTTGGGCGATGAATATTGTTTTACTACTATTTTGTTAGCAATGTATATTGGTGATGTGTTGATTGCAGTTGGCAGTAGATGCAATGTTGTAAATATTAATATTGTTGTTCGTTGGCTACATGAGATGTAAGCCCAAGAGGATATTTGAATGTTCCAGATGAACGAGGAGTTGAGGTAAACCATTTCATTTGGTTTGACATGTGAATAATCGTTGATATATGTTGATTTGCATTATTTCTGTTGAGTTATATTGATTGGTTGAGAATCAATTTGACAGATGGAATAGTAGATAATGAAGTTAAAAATGGAACATATTATTGTTATGTTCGTTTTAATATTGTTCCAGTAACGAAATAGGGCGAGGTGTGACCATTGTGGCAACACCATTATATGTACGATAACATTCATGAAATAATGATTGAGTAGAAATGGCGCCGTTGCCGGGGAAGGCATTGGTATTATTTTGTGTCAATTTTTTTATTATTTGTTATCCCGCATTACTACTTTGGTTTGTTGATGAGTACAGGTGGATCGTTTAATCACGAAGATAACTTTCACTACGATCCTGAGATCGAGAGGACACTACATCAGAGAAGAAGAGAAGCAAGGCTGCTTGAAGAAGAAGAAGAGAGGACCATGATGGCTGCAAATCAAAGCTTGAGGCAGTTGGCAAATCCTAACTTGGATCAACAACCTCTCTGCATCACTTTCCCTGCCCTCGCAAATAACGTAAATTTCGAACTCAAATCTGGTTTAATTCACTTATTGCCATCTTTCATGGTCTTGCAGGTGAGAACCCGCAAAAAGCACTTGATGGAGTTCCACGTGGTATGCACTACTATGAAGCCGCCCGGAATCACTGAGGATCAAATAAAGTTAAGAGCCTTTCCATTTTCTCTAAAGGACGCTGCAAAAGACTGGCTATTCTACTTACCATCCGGATCGATCACCACGTGGACGGACTTACAGAGAGTATTCCTGGAGAAGTATTTTCCTGCTTCAAGGGCGACGAACATAAGGAAGGAGATCTACGGCGTGAAGCAGTTCCACGAGGAGTCACTGCATGAGTACTGGGAACGATTCAAGAAGTTGTGTGCAAGTTGTCCACAACATAATATAAGTGAACATCTGTTGATTCAATATTTCTATGAAGGTTTACTTTCTGGTGATAGGAACTTGGTGGATGAAGCAAGCGGAGGAGCATTTATCGACAAGACAGCGGAGGAGGCAAGGAGCTTGATAGCTAACATGGTGGCCAATTCCCAACAGTTTGGACATGTTCGCCATGGACAACCGCAAAGAAAAGAGGTAAACGTATCAAACCTGGAACAACAACTGATAGACCTAACTTTTCTTGTGCGTGGTCTTGCAGGTGGAAATGTAGGGAAGATAAAGCCGTGTGGAATCTGTCTAGCTGTGAACCATCCCACGGACGCATGCCCCTCACTACAAGAGACAACCGCTGAGAACGTGAATGCCGCGGGAGGATTCCCAGGTCCCCCACAAAGGAGCTATGGTAATCCATCGAGCAATTACAATCAAGGTTGGCAAGATCATCCGAACCAAGGTTATGGAAACCCACAGATGAACCAACCCCTACCTAATAGACAGCAATACCAGAGACCTCCACCACTTCCAGCGCACCCTCCTTCTGACAGGTTAGAACATAGCATAAAAGTTATTGCTGAAAATAGCTTACAATTTCAACAGGAGACGAGGGCGAGCATCCAGAGCTTGACTACGCAAATGGGACAACTGGCAACTTCTCTCAACAAGATTGAAGCAAGAATCTCAAATGGACTACCTTCACAACCGGAGGTGAACCCCAGGGAGAATGTGAGCGCTATCACAGTGAATGTGAGTGGAGATACAGCTGAAGAAGAGGTGGTACTGACGCCACCCAATAACGAAGAGAAGATGGAGAAGGAGAAAGAAGTTGAAGAACCCATGCAAGAGGAGAAACCACGAGGTAAGTTCCCCAACTTTTCTGAATATAAAAGTGAACCCCCATTCCCCCTTGCATTGAAGATGAATTTGAAGGACAAGGGTCTCAAGAGGCTCTACGAGATGTCCCCACACTGTAATGAAAAAGATCCACTCAAGGAAGCCAAGAAAGATGATAAGTGCAAGGAACGCGAAGGGCAACCAAGGTCGAGCTAGGTGAGAATGTTTCGGCAGACATCCAAAGAAGCATCCCCGCTAAATGCAAGGACCCTGGTATGTTTTCCATCCCATGTATGATTAATGCTAATTGGATTGAGAAGGCTATGCTTGATTTAGGATCTTCTATAAATGTCATGCCTTACTCAATCTATTCTCAACTAAAACCAGGACTTTTAAAAAGAAATGACACTGTGATTCATTTAGCTGATAAGTCCACGGTCATACCTAAGGGGATAATAGAGGACGTAATCGTGCATCTAGAGAACTTGGTTTTCGCAGCCGATTTCTATGTCTTAGACATGGAAAATGGTGATCCATCTAGTCTAATCCTTTTAGGGAGGCCATTCTTGAAAACATCAAAATCAGTAATCGAGATGAATAGCGGGATGATAACATTGGAGTCTAATGGTAAAGTTTCAAAATTCAACATCTATGAACCCATTAAGACTCTTGAGCATTCGAGTTACGCTATTGGCATACATGATGATTATGATTCGGATTTTGATAATGATGAGTTGTGGGAAATGGGAAAGGCTACTGATGGCCTTGACGACAACAGAGCTATGGATTCTAACTTAGTGCATATTGTTCATACTATTGCTGTGTTATCTACTCACGATACTGCTGACCCTCTTATTTCTCACTTGCAGGATCGTACCGTTGGAAAGAAGCACCCTCCGGATCGACCATGTCAATCAAGTGACGAAGGAGCAAAGACTGGGGACGACCACTCAAAGAACAACAAGCCGAAATACCGAGGAGTGAAGAAGATATTGAGGTGGTTAAGGAAGGATAGAGCAACACTGCATCAACCACCTAGATAGAGGACTGGCGTCGGGCCACCGACGTTAAACAGAGGCGCTGCTTGGGAGGCAACCCAAGGGGAGTTAGTTTCCCTTTTACCTTTTTAGTTTATTGATTTTAAGTTTCAACTTTTCTCTTTTCTTGTATTTTTGCCTTACATTGGGGACAATGTAAGATTTAAGTATGGGGGAGGGATTAGTGGTGTGTTATTGTTTTTCTTATTACAAAATACAAAAAAATCGAAATATCTGAAAATTTGAGCTCATAGCTAGTAATGAACACCTGCTTAGAATCACTAGCCCATGATGAAACCTAATTGATATCATGCAAGCTTTTGAACATAGGTGAATTGTTAACCTTGGAACACTTTGAACTCTAATGCAAAGTTTACTTTAACTTAGTAGTTGAATATTTTGAGCACATTATTGTCATGGCTTGTGAAGTGTGCATAGCTTAGTGAAGATTGTGTGAACTTTGTAATAGTCTTAAGAAGTCTCTAATACATGCTAGAACTTAACTACATGCTCTTTGAGGCGTATGTCTAGACTACTTGCAAACATGAAAGTGATATAGGCAATCTTTGATGCGTTTGAGCCTTTCAAGCCTACCATGTAAATAAAATCAATCTCTAGTACCCTTTTTGAGCTTTAATGTAAAAGAATGGTAGTATGCTAAGCATACTAAAGACCCCCATTCAACATTCCTTGACTAGCTTATCATCCTACCATTTTAGCCAAAATATGATTTCAATCCATACCTTTTAAGGGAGTATGATGTATTTCATTCAAATGCACTTGGGAATCATTGAAGTATATTTGTGAACTTTATTGTCAAAAGAATGAAATACATGAAAGAAAAGGAATGCCTTGAGGAAATAGATAAAAATATGACTCCAAGGGGAGCCAAGGCACAAAAGAAGAAAAATGTTGAAACAAAAGTTGAAAAATTCAAGCAAGAAGAGAAGCTTTTAGTGTGCATATCATCATACTCTCTTACTTGATATATCCTTACCTTTCTTTCATAAGCCAATACCTAGGCCACACTACAAGCTAATAAAGACCTACTTGATTTATGTTTGCAAAATGGCTAAGATAGTGGAGAAGAGTGTGCAAGTGAGCTTATACTTGTGTTAGTGTATGACTTGAACTATTGTGGGTTTACTTCTTTTGGATCTTTAATTTGTACATGACACTTGTTTATGACCACCCACACACGTTTACTACTTTGTTGGGTACGAATTGTTTAGAGATTGAACTTGTTCCATTATTAATTTTTCACCGCCTTTCATTACTATGCATGTTTATAATTGTTGAGGCATAAAAGTGAGGACAAGTTAGATTCTTATGATGCTATGAGCCAAGCAAAAAAAATAATGTAGTTTTGTCTGATTTACTCGAGATCGAGTAAAGAGTAAGTAGGTATTTGATGTGACTAGAAATAGACACATCTAGTATGCTTAATTGTCTACGATTTGGTATATTTTGATGAATAAATTGATACATATGCTACCTAATCATATATTTGTGTAAATATAGGAAAATGTGAAGAAATCAAGTTAAAATGATGAAAGAATGACTAAAGTTGAAGAAAAGAGGAAAAAACCGGAATCAAAGACACATGCTGCTCCTTTCTCCTCACATTTCTATATATTCCAGCCGAGTTTTGGGAATGTGGTCAGCATGAGGTTGTAGAACTTTCAGTTATCTTCGCGTGGACAGCTGATTCATCGAATTCGGAGTTCGTATGAGAAAGTTATGGCCAAAATACGAAACTTGTCAGAAAAATGGAAAATCAGGCGTAAAGACGCCATTTCAGGCGTACCTACGCCAGTGCTACGGGAATTTAGGCGTAGTTACGCCATTTTAGGCGTAATTATGCCAATAGGATTTTGGAAAGTTAAAATTCTTGATTTCTTTCCTTTCCACATGGATTTTACCCTACTCCATCAGCCTCCATACCTCATATACACAATTTTTATCTCATATTAAGCATAATTTAATACCTTAGAATAATTTTTAAATTTTAGAGATTTTTCCTTTCAACTTTTGTGAAGAACACTTGAAGAACGGGGCCGGAATCGACAAGTCGGAATCGTGATTCGTCTTAGTAACTTCTTTTCCTTTGTTTATTTAATGTTTTCGAATCAATTTTTATTATTTTTAGATTTAAATATGCTAGGCTAAATCCTTTGATTCTTGGTTGAGGGATACTTGCTTTTGGATTTGAATCTCCTGTGAGAATTTGGTTTGGTTTGTTGAATTAAATTTTTGATTTCAATTTGTTTCTCGGATTCGATTTGAATGATTATGGTATTTGTTTATTAGATTGATCACCTAGTATTCATGTGCATAATCTATAGTTTGTTAAGAAACAACTAAGATTAATAATTAACCGGCTCTAGGTGTTATTAAATTCTTAGGAGAAACGGTTGGGTAATCAATTCTAACGGCTGTAGTTTTTATTGATTAGATTTATCGAACTCACTAGTTTTGCAAACTATCATTGATTTAATCTTAACGGCTGTAGTTTTGATTAGAGATTTGGTAAAGGTTGGATTGAATGCTGTTTTCTTTTTGACTACGATTAAGGTGGGTAGGAATTTAATTTCCAATCGATGAATAATTGAAAGAATTCGAATGTTAGTGATTTGATGATCAAGAGAGAATTTTCCAAAAGTAAAGTTTACCAAAAACCAAGAATCACTTTTCTCTCATAAGTTTAAACTCGTTTTAGTTAATCTCGTTAATTAGTTTAATTCATAAAGTTTGCGTATTATTAATCACTCAATTCAAAACCCCCCTTGTTACTTATTCGTTTTTAAATTGACATGAAAAAATACTACCTTCCCTGTGGGATCGATCCCTACTCTCGCTACTACATACTTTTGCTATTAACTTGAGAAGGGTTAATTTGGGCGTACGCGATAAACGCTACCAAATTTTGTGGTTCCGTTGCCGTGGAAGGCATTGGTAATATTTTGTGTCGATTTTTTTTATTATTTGTTATCCCGCATTACTACTTTGGTTTGTTGATGAGTACAGGTGGATCGTTTAATCACGAAGATAACTTTCACTACGATCCTGAGATCGAGAGGACACTACATCAGAGAAGAAGAGAAGCAAGGCTGCTTGAAGAAGAAGAAGAGAGGACCATGATGGCTGCAAATCAAAGCTTGAGGCAGTTGGCAAATCCTAACTTGGATCCACAACCTCTCTGCATCACTTTCCCTGCCCTCGCAAATAACGTAAATTTCAAACTCAAATCTGGTTTAATTCACTTATTGCCATCTTTTCATGGTCTTGCAGGTGAGAACCCGCACAAGCACTTGATGGAGTTCCACGTGGTATGCACTACTATGAAGCCGACCGGAATCACTGAGGATCAAATAAAGTTAAGAGCCTTTCCATTTTCTCTAAAGGACGCTGCAAAAGACTGGCTATTCTACTTACCATCCGGATCGATCACCACGTGGACGGACTTACAGAGAGTATTCCTGGAGAAGTATTTTCCTGCTTCAAGGGCGACGAACATAAGGAAGGAGATCTACGGCGTGAAGCAGTTCCACGAGGAGTCACTGCATGAGTACTGGGAACGATTCAAGAAGTTGTGTGCAAGTTGTCCACAACATCAGATAAGTGAACATCTGCTGATTCAATATTTCTATGAAGGTTTACTTTCTGGTGACAGGAACTTGGTGGGTGCGGCAAGCGGAGGAGCATTTATCGACAAGACAGCGGAGGAGGCGAGGAGCCTGATAGCTAACATGGCGGCCAATTCCCTACAGTTTGGACATGTTCGCCATGGACAACCACAAAGAAAAGAGGTAAACGTATCAAACCTGGAACAACAACTGATAGACCTAACTTTTCTTGTGCGTGGTCTTGCAGGTGGAAATGTAGGGAAGATAAAGCCGTGTGGAATCTGTCTGGCTGTGAACCATCCCACGGACGCATGCCCCTCACTACAAGAGACAGTCGCTGAGAATGTGAATGCCGCGGGAGGCTTCCCAGGTCTCCCACAAAGGAGCTATGGTAATCCATCGAGCAATTACAATCAAGGTTGGCAAGATCATCCGAACCAAGGTTATGGAAACCCACAGATGAACCAACCCCTACCTTATAGACAGCAATACCAGAGACCTCCACCACTTCCAGCACACCCTCCTTCTGACAGGTTAGAACATAGCATCAAAGTTATTGCTGAAAATAGCTTATAATTTCAACAGGAGACAAGGGCGAGCATCCAGAGCTTGACTACGCAAATGGGACAACTGGCAACTTCTCTCAACAAGATTGAAGCAAGAATCTCAAATGGACTACCTTCACAACCGGAGGTGAACCCCAGGGAGAATGTGAGCGCTATCACAGTGAATGTGAGTGGAGATACAGCTGAAGAAGAGATGGTACTGACGCCACCCAATAACGAAGAGAAGACGGAGAAGGAGAAAGAAGTTGAAGAACCCATGCAAGAGGAGAAACCACGAGGTATGTTCCCCAACTTTTCTGAATATAAAAGTGAACCCCCATTCCCCCTTGCATTGAAGATGAATTTGAAGGACAAGGGTCTCAAGAGGCTCTACGAGATGTCCCCATGCTGTAATGAAAAAGATCCACTCAAGGAAGCCAAGAAAGATGATAAGTGCAAAGAACGCGAAGGGCAACCCAAGGTCGAGCTAGGTGAGAATGTTTCGACAGACATCCAAAGAAGCATCCCCGCTAAATGCAAGGACCCTGGTATGTTTTCCATCCCATGTATGATTAATGCTAATAGGATTGAGAAGGCTATGTTTGATTTAGGATCTTCTATAAATGTCATGCCTTACTCAATCTATTCTCAACTAAAACCAGGACTTTTAAAAAGAAATGACACTGTGATTCATTTAGCTGATAAGTCCACGGTCATACCTAAGGGGATAATAGAGGACGTAATCGTGCATGTAGAGAACTTGGTTTTCCCAGCCGATTTCTATGTCTTAGACATGGAAAATGGTGATATTATCTAGTCTAATCCTTTTAGGGAGGCCATTCTTGAAAACATCAAAATCAGTAATCGAGATGAATAGCGGTATGATAACATTGGAGTCTAATGTTAAAGTTTCAAAATTCAACATCTATGAACCCATTAATACTCTTGAGCATTCGAGTTACGCTATTGGCATACATGATGATTATGATTCAGATTTTGATAATGATGAGTTGTGGGAAATGGGAAAGGCTAGGTATGGATTCTAACTTAGTGCATACTGTTCATACTATTGATGTGTTATCTACTCACGATACTGCTGACCCTCTTATTTCTCACTTACAGGATAGTACCGTTGGAAAGAAGCACCCTCCGGATTGACCATGTCAATCAAGTGACGAAGGAGCAAGGACTGGGGACGACCACTCAAAGAGCAACAAGCCGAAATACCGAGGAGTGAAGAAGATATTGAGGTGGTTAAGGAAGGATAGAGCAACACTGCATCAACCACCTGGATAGAGGACTGGTGTCGGGCCACCGACTTTAAACAGAGGCGCTGCTTGCGTTTCCACAGGGAGGGTAGTATTTTTTCGTGTCAATTTAAAAACGAATAAGTAACAAGGGGGGTTTTGAATTGAGTGATTAATACTACGCAAACTTTATGAATTAAACTAATTAACGAGATTAACTAAAACGAGTTTAAACTTATGAGAGAAAAGCGATTCTTGGTTTTTGGTAAACTTTACTTTTGAAAAATTCTCTCTTGATCATCAAATCACTAACATTCGAATTCTTTCAATTATTCACCGATTTGAAATTAAATTCCTACCTACCTTAATCGTAGTCAAAAAGAAAAAAAGCATTCAATCCAACCCTTACCAAATCTCTAATCAAAACTACAGCCGTTACGATTAAATCAATGATAGTTTGCAAAACTAGTGAGTTCGATAAATCTAATCAATAAAAACTACAGCTGTTAGAATTGATTACCCAATCGTTTCTCCTAAGAACTTAATAACACCTACAGCCGATTAATTATTTATCTTAGTTGTTTCTTAACAAACTATAGATTATGCACATGAATACTAGATGATCAATCTAATAAACAAATACCATAATCATTCAAATCGAATCCGAGAAACAAATTGAAATCGAAAATTGAATTCAACAAACCAAACCAAATTCTCACAGGAGATTCAAATCCAAAAGCAAGTATCCCTCAACCAAGAATCAAAGGATTTAGCCTAGCATATTTAAATCTAAAAATAACAAAAATTGATTCGAAAACATTAAATAAACAAAGGAAAAGAAGTTACTAAGACGAATCACGATTCCGGCTTGTCGATTCCGGCCCCGTTCTTCAAGTGTTCTTCACAAAAGTTGAAACGAAAAATTTTTAAAATCTAAAAATTATTCTAAGGTATTAAATTATGCTTAATATGAGGTAAAAATCGTGTATATGAGGTATGGAGGCTGATGGAGTAGGGTAAAATCCATGTGGAAAGGAAAGAAATCAAGAATTTTAACTTTCCAAAATCCTATTGGCGTAATTACTCCTAAAATGGCGTAACTACGACTAAATTCCCGTAGCACTGGCATAGGTACGCCTGAAATGGCGTCTTTACGCCTGATTTTCCATTTTTCTGGCGAGTTTCGTATTTTGGCCATAACTTTCTCATACGAACTCCGAATTCGATGAATCAGCTGTCCACGCAAAGATAACTGAAAGTTCTACAACCGCATGCTGACCACATTCTCAAAACTTTGCTGGAATATATAGAAATGTGGGGAGAAAGGAGCAGCATGTGTCTTTGATTCCGGTTTTTCCCTCTTTTCTTCAACTTTAGTCATTCTTTCATCATTTTAGCTTGATTTCTTCACCTTTTCCTATATTTACACAAATATACGATTAGGTAGCAAATGTATCAATTTATCCATCAATATATACGAAATCGTAGACAATTAAGCATACTAGATGTGTCTATTTCTAGTCACATCAAGAAATAACAGTTTTAAGATGATATTTATTGCTGTAAAAGCATGCTAGTTTTGTATATTATAGGATCACTATGAATGCCATGTGTGGACATGTAATCATTGTGAACCTCACAAGCTGACGTATAACTATCGTGAATGCCATGATTAAGTATGAGATTGTGATGTTATTCTCCGGTGTATAATGACAGTAATGATAAATACTCATGTGATGATTAAGGACGAGTTAGACAAGATGTGATGAACAATAAATAATGTCATTATAAGAATACATATGCTATATGAACATTCACGATTAAATGATCTAGTATGTTTTGAGATTGCCTTAGTAACTGAAATGCATGTAAATGATGAAATATGCATGTACTAATTACTAATGAATATGCTAGTAATTACTTGGCATCATATATTTACAAGATGAGGATATGCAATAAGACTGATGTATAGAATTCATGAATGTTACTGCACTATGAGGTGTTGTCCGCACTATGAGGTGTTGTCCACATTCATGACATAGTACAATAACATTGAATATTGTTGAGATTGAAGGAGTTATGTTGTTGAGATATGAAACTGATTTCATATTGAATATAATCACATAGGTATGTGATAATATGTTGTAACATGATAAGTGCAGAAATGTGCGAACTCCTAACATAGGGATATTCATGTCCTTGGCATTATGAATATCAATAGATCGTAATGATAAGGTACGTGATTATGATATGTGTTTATAAGAAAGTACTAACGAGGTTGTTTCTAGTACTTATTTTACACCAGATGATAGCTGCATAATAAATATATGGAAATGTGGATGCTTCAGAGCATATGCTTTGTGTGTGGTCAAGCAGGATAAGAAACTTAATAAGACTCTGAATTTGAGTTGTCCTCGGATGTACACCTGCTTGTGGCACCTCGGAATTACAGACTTACTACGGTAAGAGACCTGGACCCGGCGTTCGTTGGAGTCGTGGAAGCCTCAGCTCATCCTATTCTTAGTATTCAACATCTTTAAATCCCTTAAAGTAGCTCGATCCTCCTAAGCTAGGGGTGAGGGTCTTTAGATGAAATGGTCACCAAATCCGACTAACTAACTATTTCTTAATGCGCCCCCGCTTATTAGAGATGGTATCTACGATTCAAAGGTTGCCCAAGGGGGGTCAAATTTGTAACGCTAATACTTATTATGTGATATTATGACGAGAATTTAGTGAGCATGATGCTATGATGCTAGGATGCTGATGTATATTATTGATGATCGTATCTACACTGGTATTATGCACATGATGTTAAATTTTCTGCAGTTTTATAATGTTGAAATGAATAATAAGATACACAATTATGATGATGAGTTACATTGCATGAGGCAGATGTAAAATGTTAGTCACTAATTGCTATATATGAAAATGTAAGGAAGAATTTGTATAAAATGATGAAATTGCATAATGGTATTTTGGGAGAGTGTGATTGAATACACCTCGTATGTAACTTGTGTACATGATAGAGATCCTCTAAGAAATCTCTGACACGAAAAGTATAACTAAGATGGTGTACATGTATACTCATGAGCGAGTAATAATACAGATGCGATGTATAATAATTGGTAGTGTGTTGACACTAATCTAAGACCATAAATGACAATGGAACGTTGGTAAAAAAATACGATATATATTGAATAAAATAATTAGCAAGGGGAATGAGATCATTGAGATTTTGTTATGCTAATAATGTATTAAGTACGTGTGACATTGTGTACAATGAAGGAACGGACATATGTGACATAAGAATTGTCTTGAATGATCTGTAAGAACTCTGTCTATCATTGAATAATGGAACAATGTACTGATAAGTGGAAGGTTGAAAGAAAAAGTGAATTCGAAGATTACAGTAAACTAGAAATAATTAACATCAGGAAAGAGACATGTTTATAATATATCTTGAATGATGACGTTATCACTTGATGTTAGAGATAACTATATATGCATGATAGATGATTCTTAAAGAAAGTGTCAACATGAAATCATAACTAGGATTTTGTGCATAAATCATAGCCTGTGTACTTATGAACGTTAATGCCACTACTAGATAATGCTAGTAAAAATGGTGTCAGTGTTGTTGTAAATCGGGGGAAATTAACCAAATAGACAAAATGTTATGAATGATGATTATTTAAATGAAGATACACATGTCTATGTCATGAAATTTTATGAAATGGTGTATTGCCTGTAGCGAAGTGAAAGCAGCGAAATTTGATATCAAATAAGATATCATGTTACTATTGAGTAGCGAAATGATATGTATATATAATCAAGAGTCGAGACGATAGTGCAAGAATCATACCTATCAATTGATAACCGGTGAATAAAAATGAACTATGTGTTATTGTGCCGTAAAAATTTGGAATATGATTATTACGGACTTATTGATGCTACCTAATGATGTTAGAATATCATGTTATTGGGTAGTTGCATGTTTTGCAAACTTTGAGGGTGAAACGAAGTTTGATGTTTATATGTGGAACGTGCCATTCAGCCTTTGGTTTGGATAGACCATGTGTGGTCCAGTGAGATATTTCGATGGTATGTCGACTCTATCTTTGGCTCTTCTACTTTGGTACGTGTGTATATTAAATGTCGATGAAGAAATTTTATTAGCAGGGGAGTATTGTGATGACAAAAAATAATTACCTTGATTAAATGGAAACTTGCTCCAAAATTGAAAATTCTTGCACCTAACTAACACCCTTGTCTTGGGGTTTCTAAATTACTAATTGCATGTAACATGCATTAGCAATTGCAAGACAAATTGGTGCTAAGAAAGCCTGAAATTTTCGAAATTTGAAGGTGGAAAGAAAGAGGAGAGAAGGAGGAGAGAAGGAGGAGCATTGAGAATGAAGAGAGAGAGAAATGCTAGCAAAAATTAAGAACCAAATATGAAATTGCATGGTATGGGGCGTGATATTCAAGGCTTCATTGCATGATTTTTAATTTATTTGATGTATTGTGGAATCCGTATGCCAACACATCACTATCTTGCAAGATTATTGGTCCAAAATCATGTATTAAACATGAGTTAAATTAATTAGTGGCATGTGTTCTCCAAGTGCTATGTGATCATTCACATGCTCATGCACTAAAACATGTTCCACTAGTTGATTGACCTATCGTGGTCCCGAACACCTTAATTCAAAGTCTATAATTTTAATTATCCGGGTTTGCTTAATCATCATTAATCCGGATTAATTAGCATCAGGGTCTTACACTTCTTCCCCTCTTAAAAAGATTTTGTCCTCGAAATCGTAAAACTGAGCATCACTCAATAAATTAAATCATATGAGATGTCTCAATCTCATTCATAGACACATAAGAATCATCATGTATCAATAACAGCTGATATGGTAGTGTCTACGATATACCACTGAATCAACTTCTCTATGATTCCACAAAGTTTCAAAATATCGAGGTAACAGCATACCTCACTTAACGAATCATATTGATCATCGCAAATGTAATATCTTCATATTTACCTAATTCTCAACTCGATAGTCTAACGATATATTTCTCTTTGGCGTAGCAAATATGCTCACCTTAAGCCAAATTTCAATCTTTCCGCAGAAATTTTATCGTTCCTGGCATTTTCTCAACAATCTCAAGTTATGCCAAAAATTCCTTATCAATTTTCTATCATAATATCAGCGATCAACAATTCTGGCTCTACAAAACCTGAACCGATGCCATTCCAAAAGTTGTCTGAAACTTAAATTATAGGAAAATTCTACTAGTGAATAGTGATTTTTGTCAATTCTCACTAAATTCATCACTATTAATCGAGACATAACTTCTAAAGCCTGGATATTTTCTCAGTTTATCCATCAGTATGGGTATGCTAAGCAATACTCATTGCTAACTTAGTACCCATGACATTCTGAAAGTAGTTTTCGAATTATGATATTATCCTCGGATCTCAATCAGATACATTTGTTACAAAATACTCACTGTAACTAAACCACATTATCCACATCTCAAATATGTCATTTTCTCATAGACATATAGACTATAATATGAAATCAATATCTTGTATTGAATAGTCAATCAATTCCGATTCAACTTGTTTCACAATCTCTGTTTGGTCTAAACAATTTGAGTTATAAAACTCAAACTCCCATTAGGTCTCGTATTTTCATCTTGACCTGCTGGCATGTCAAACAATTTACCACAAAATTCAAAAATTTCTTTCTTTATACCATCCCGTCAGAAATAGGATCTCAAGAATGATATGTCTCATCATTCCCAGAATAACACTATGTCATCTATAGTGTTCTTTCTGCAGTAATACTTCTTTCGAATCAGTAGGATTCGATGCTATTTACTGATTATTCAATCGCAACCCGCCACTAAATTGCATACTATAATCTAGTTGGTTGATGAGACAGAACCAATTTCTTCACTCAATATATGTATGGCTCTGTCCTTCGAGTCTTTTTGATCTTCGAAAATTAGAGGTGATTCAAACTGCAAGCATATATTGATGCTACCATTGCACCTTGCACTTTTCTGTTTAGTGCATCTTTCATTTTCCTTGATTAAGGTTGACTATTAAAGTCAAATTCTTTAATAGATATAGTCATCGCTTCTATCTTATGTGCAACTCTGACTGAATAATAGAGATTTCAAACTTCTAAAATCAGAGTATATCATGAATTGTTCGCTAGACAGATAACGTTGCCATATCTTCAAGGCAAAATAATGGCTACAAGCTCAATTTCAGGAACAGAATATCATGATTCTTTCAGCTTTAACTATCACAAAGCATATGCAATCATCTCCTCATGATACATTTGAACATATCTCAAATCTTTCAGTTTATAACATTTGGTTTCTCATTTATCTGACCAAATGAAACCCAAATTTCATATTGGTCAATTGGTTCATCCTTCCATAAAGCTTGTCATGTTTGGCAAAACTCATAACACCTTGTATCTTGAGTACACTGGTTGGTATTGGCCAAATTAGTACTACCTTTACTTTACTGGGATCAACAAGTATCCGGTGAGCTGATATCACCGATCCCAAAACAATACTCAATTCAACCAAGATTTACACTTCGATAACTTGGTAATTTGAGCTTCACGAAGCGTCTGACTCATCAATCGCAGATGTTCTGTGTGGTTCCTTTCGGATCTCGTATACACTAGTATACCACTGATGAATATGATTACAATTCCGCCCAAAAAGTTACGGAATATTTTATTCATCAAATTCATAACACTACTGGTATAGTTGCCAGACCACACGGCATTACCAAAAATTCAAGATGCCTATATCTGGTTTGACCAAATTGCCTAGAGAACATTTTCTCTTCTGACTCGAACTGATGGTAACCAAAGTGAAAATCATTCCTTTTATACATCAAAGTTCCTTACAACTGATCAATTACTTCTCGATCTTAAGCAGTGGGTATTTATTCTTGACAATAGCCCTATTCAACTGCCTTTAATCGATACACATCTTCGTAATACAATATTTCTTCTTTCACGAACAACACTGATGTTTACTCAAGGTGACATACTCAGACGTATGTACCAGTATTGAGGATATTCAACAACTATTCATCTATAGCTGTCAACTCTGCTGATGACATTCATACAGTTCTTTCGATATCGAATATATTCCTTGTCATCAACGAATGGTTAAAATCGATTTCCTTCTTTAGTGAAAATTCTTTTATTTCCTCAGAAAAAATCTTGGTAAGTTTTCTTACCACTAGGATATAAGTCAACCTCGACTCTTCCTGATAAGCATCAACTGCTTATTATTAAATATCCCCCGTTTTCCAAGTATCGCAACCACAATATTTTCATAGCTGATACTAGCTTGCTATTCGTGGCGATAAACAATACATTTCCTTTGGAGCCACAATACGGTCGAGAATTTATTATACCCTGAAATCAACTTACAATATCTCAAAATTTATCAGAGTATCCATGCCCTTGATATATAATTATCACTGCTGGTGTATTTTCCAAATCATCATTATCAATGCACATTTGATGCAATGTATGAAAATAATGCTTTTGTCTCAAATCAAACTCGTTCAGTGTGATCAAATACATGACATGTATCTGCGATCACTAGTAATGAAGCATCTCTAACCGTATCCTCTATCAAGGTATACTCTCTGGTCTGTTGGTAAACAAAAAATAACTATCAGGTATGACCTCTAGTTTATAGGTAACAAGCTGCTCCTGGAACTAAGTGGTCAAAATGAATACCCATTATGATATCTACCTCTAGCTCAGAGTATTTGTTGTTATGGCTGCATCTATTCCTGAGCACATAACAGACATGCTCTGACTGGCCACAATCAATATCAGTTCTTATTATTCTTTCAAGTGGATCAGTAGATATTTACATCCAGGGTGACCTCGAAAAGATTTGGTATTCTACAATCTCATAGTACCTCCCGAACTACATGAGCTGGATAAATTGGAGTGATACTTCTGAAACTGTTCTGGGACTACTTGGATTATCCCAATGATAGTCACTTCATTAATCTTTAATCCAGTTCTAACTAATTCGCACCACATCGGTGTCTTATTCTTCAGTCGCTATGTAATCTCTTCACTAGTGAATAACTATCAAGATTAAGCAGATATTTCCATTTCTCAAGTACACGATAATCGATTATCATTTTTCATGTAATCAGCATGACCTTCTCGTAAACATATTTTTCCGTATCAGAAAGAGGAAAAATCGTCATCCGTCACTACCATTAGTCTAGATACTATTATCTAGAAGAGTTCCTATTGTAGTATTTATGCATAATTTGGACATATAACTTGGAACCGAATTACGACAGTCCCCATATCCAAGTCCTCATTCAAACCAATTCTCGTTGTTTCTCACAACAACTCTACTCGATCCTTCAATTGAAAAATTGTTAATTCCAATATCTCAAGTTCTAAATTCTCATCTTGGCGTACACAGGTTTTGACGTAAACTCATACGTATAACCTTGGTCTTTCAGACTTAAATTCCTGATGTCAATCGACAGAATGCGTTTTAATTAGTTCTAGTGTCATCCCACTATTCACAAGGATTAAGTCCCAAAGTGATAAATAAAATCCCAATAATGGATGCATATCACTAAGTTATAATTCAATTAACAGTTTACAGTGACTACAGGTTCGCGAAATAGCTATGACAGTTCATATCACTGCTACCTGTCCAAACACTAACTGTCCATCATAAAATCAAAACATCATATACAATCTCAAGTCAGAGATGTTCTCATCACTTATTCTACATCATCATCCAGTCAGCAACTATCAGTGCTAACAGATAAAATTCTCAAATTCTCTAAAATATATGCAACTCAGCATTCAAATTCTCTAGATTATATGCAACTCAGCATATTAAAATTTTCAGAGATATGACATCTAGTTATCCCTGCTTCGAAATCCATTATATGTCTAAAATCTCATTATCTAAAACATAGCAGGCAAGAGCATATAAAAACACGTAGTCAATTACATGCACAAACAATTTTTATTTGTAACTAAATGTCCTAACTCTAGTTCGAGCATATCCCAGATTATGCTCTGATACCACAATGTGAGGGCCCTACCTAATGTGGTGTTTAATTAACACATAAGGATTAATTTGCGTAAACAACGGAATATTTATTTCAAAGGTCTTATCAAACAGCCCTAAAAATTTTTCGCTTTTAGGTGATACATATATACTGATACTTAAATTATGTAATACCGGAGTCCAATTCAACATTTTGATCATAACATAAATTATCAAGTATATCATCAACCAGTAGTAGAATAATTAAAATACAGATACTCGGGGCATACCCCGGTAATCTATAACATAAGTAAAAATATTCTAACAACTATTGGGACGCAAAACATAAAATATAAACCTGAGCTCGCTCTCGAGGAGCTCTGGTATCTCTCGATGCGTTGCTGTAAGCAGCGTCACCATGTCCTCCTGTAAAGCCTGTCATTTTCGAACAACAAAAGACATGACAGCCCCACAAAGGAGGTCAGTACCCCAGTACGAGAAATAAATAAATCATGCCAAATGACAAAGTATCATGCAATGCATACCATGTATGAATGCGATGTATGAATGGGTACAAGGAATTGAATATCAAGATACCAAAATCGGAGTCCAAAGGAAGGTATCATCAAATAATATCAGATCCACACGCACATTGCGCTAGTAGACTCATCCTATGTGCTGTGTTCGTCCATCCGTTGTGTCTAGGTCCGGTGACACGCGCGTGACTACAGTCACTACCTATACTGCCTGTCATCATCGTGCTCGTCATCCCCGACACTGAGAGTGAATCCTCAGTCATAATCATGGATATCAAAGAAATGATAGATCAATATGATATGCCCATGAATCATTTATGCATCAAATGACATATGCAACTCAATATATCATGCAGTCTCATGTGAAAGTATATACATATCATGTAATTTCACATATCATGTAATCCAAGACATTCATCATGTCATATAGTCACATAAGAATCATGTAGTGACAATTAAATCATATGAATCAAGTAATGGCATAACAGGTCATACAGTAGTATCATTACACGCCTTTGTCAGACGTCATGATACAACTCATTTCAACGTACCTCGACCCAAGCTAATCTACCGAGACTTCTCAGATCAACCCTGGAATCTATTAACCTGGTCATATATACGAAAAATTATCACCAAGTGCTTAAGTAGGCACAATAGCTACAACAAGTTTTAAGGATGGCTCCTACTGATTTTCCTTCAAAATTCAGACTGACCAATTTTCGTTCAAAATTCATAATAAATTCATATGATGTCCAAAAGACCCAAATCTAGTTCTCAGAGTTCAAAAACTCAAAGGAATTCATTTTCTTATCTAATGATGTCGAGCTAATTCCTCCATTTAAAGGTAGTCAAAACACTAAAAACGTAGCTTTTGAAATTCTATTTTCCAGCTCGAGCAATATTAGTAAAATCGCCATATCTTTTTCATTTTAACTTCACATTGGGTGATTCCAGTGGCAAATGACAGCCAACTAAAAGTACTAAAATACTTATATCTGGACATTTTCCGGAATTCCTAGCCAAAAATGCTCAGGAACTCGGATACACACTGCATGGGATTTTCGTCCACATGCAGGACATAGATTGTGCACTTAAAGTATAAAATTCATAGCTACTCGGAAATAAGTCCGAATTGAGTCATATTTTTTTTAAACTCAATAGAATGAAAAGATCTACAAGTTCTATGTGAAGACCAAAATCAAATTCGCAATAGAATATGCCCAGAAACTCGAATTACAGTCTGCATGTGACATGCAGAGTCAAAAATGAGTACTGAAAGTAAAATCGACATAACTTTTACTCCGGGGATCCAAATCACGTGCTTCTTTTTTTTATAAATTTCATACAATGAAAAGATCTACAATTTTGATTTGAAGACCCACATCTAATTCGGACTCTAGCGGAACCGAAAAGTTGAAACTATCTACTGCCAGAACCTCAAAGATTTTGCAGATTCTATTTTCACCAAAAGACACCAACAATTTCGTGTCTCCTCCTAAATTTCGACCCAAATTCTACAAAATCCAACTAAAATAAATAAATACAAGTCCATACCCTTGTAGACCCAAAAGTTTTCCACCATGGCTCCTTCCTAGCTTGAACTTCTCCAAACTTGCTCCAAAATTGAAAGTTCTTGCACCTAACTAACACCCTTGTCTAGGGGTTTCTAAATTACTAATTGCATGTAACATGCATTAGCAATTGCAAGAGAAATTGATGCTAAGAAAGCCTGAAATTTTCGAAATTTGAAGGTGGAAAGAAAGAGGAGAGAAGGAGGAGAGAAGGAGGAGCATTGGGAATGAAGAGAGAGAGAAATGCTAGCTAAAATTAAGAACCAAATCTGAAATTGCATGGTATGGGGCGTGAGATTCAAGGCTTCATTGCATGATTTTTAATTTATTTGATGTATTGTGGAATCCATGTGTCAATACATCACTATCTTGCAAGATTATTTGTCCAAAATCATGTATTAAACATGAGTTAAATTAATTAGTGGCATATGTTCTCCAAGTGCCATGTGATCATTCACATGCTCATGCACTAAAACATGTTCCACTAGTTGGTTGACCTATCATGGTATGGAACACCTTAATTCAAAGTCTATATTTTAATTATCCGGGTTTGCTTAATTGTAGTTAATCCGGATTAATTAGCATCGGGGCCTTACACATACAAATGATCCAGCACTCGGTGACGCCATCAGGTTATGACTGTTCCCTTTCTCTTTAAATAATAAAGCTAAATCTTGGTTGCATTCTTTGCCTACAGGATCAATTAACACTTGGGATGGGATGGTGCAAGCTTTCTTGTCAAAATACTTCCCACCATCAAAGACTGCTTAGATGCAAAATGGTATCACTACATTTGCGCAAAATGATCCTCAAACACTGTATGAAGCATGGGAGCA
Organism: Haberlea rhodopensis; assembly: GCA_907163345.1. Classification (NCBI taxonomy): domain Eukaryota; kingdom Viridiplantae; phylum Streptophyta; class Magnoliopsida; order Lamiales; family Gesneriaceae; genus Haberlea; species Haberlea rhodopensis. The sequence continues at coordinate 44,575 of CAJQUN010000364.1, forward strand.
CTTCAAGGACTTACTGAGGAGATGCCCACACCATGGCCTTCTCATCTGGCAACATGTACAAACTTTCTATAACGGTTTATTTTATGATAACTGTTCTATGATTGAAGCAGCATCAGGAGGTACTGTGATGAGAAAGACGCCGGAGGAGGCCTATACACTATTGGAGGAGATGGCTGCTAATAGCTATAAATGGCGGTCTGAGAGGAACGTGCTCAAATTGAGGCATTGAACAAGAGACTAGATAGCATGAGCATGACAGTGATGAAAGCTCAAGGGATTACTTGTGACCTATGTGGAGGCAATCATCTGAGCGTTGAATGCCAAACAGGTAACCCATTCGTTCAGACTAATGAAGCTGTGAATTATGTAGGAAACCGGCCACAAAACACCCAAATACATACAATATGGGGTTGAGGTATCAACCACAACCACCACCGGTTATCCACCATAGCTGAGCATGGAGGAGCTATTGACCAAGTTCATATCCTCAACTTAAACAAGGATGAATAAGCAAGATTCATCTATCAGAAACTTGGAGATTCAAGTAGGGCAATTGAAAACTATCTTGGCTGGGAGAGCACAAGGAACTCTACCGAGTGACACAGAGAAGAATCCAAGGGAGCAGGCCAATGCCGTGACCCTAAGAAATGAAAGGAACTTGGCAAAGGGAAGGAGATTAAAAAGCTAGAAATTAAGCAAGAAGAGAATGAGCAATCACGTAACAAGGGTAAGTCCACTGGAGCCACTACACCTATCACACAATAAGAGAACACATTCCTCTCCCATTTCCCGTAGCAGTTAATAGGGCAAAAATTGATTCAAACTTTGCCAAATTTTTAGACATGCTTAAGAATTTGCATATAGATATACCATTTATTGATGCTTTACGAGAAATGCCAAATTATGTTAACTTCTTAAAGAAGATGTTGGCGAAGACGCAGAAATTGGGAGATCACGAGACTGTCTTACTGACCGAGGAATGTAGTGCCATTATGCAAAAGAAGTCGGCCACAAAGTTGAAGGATCCATGGAGTTTTTCTATTCCTTGCACAATTGGCCTATTTCTTACATTAAATCATTATGTGATTTGGGTGCTAGTGTGAACTTAATGCCGTTGTCTATTTTTAGATGACTCGGACTGGAGAGCCGAAGACCACAAGGGTGGTGTTGCAAATCCACTAGGAATCGTCGAGGATGTGCCAGTCAAGATAAATCAATTCACTTTCCCGGCGGATTTCTTGTGTTGGATATGGAGGAGGATGCGAGCATGCCATTGATCCTGGGGCTCCCATTCCTAGCTACCGGAAGAGCTATTATCGATGTTGAAGAAGGGGAGTTGATCCACCGTGTAGGAGAGGATCATGTCACCTTTACTATGTTTCAAACTTCACCACAAGCACACAACACACACACATGTTTTATTATTGATAAAATTATATTTTGCCTGATGATGTGGTGCAAGGTACCGACGAGGTGAAGGTGAAGCCCGAACTAGAGACTGAAGAAGGCAAGAGCCATGACAGGGTGAAGCCAAGGAATGCGAAGAAGTAAAAAAATAAAAGCACGTTTATGAAGAGAGAGACAGTCCAATTGCATAAAGCGCCACCACCTCGCATTTTCCAAAGCAAGCGAAAGGCTTCATGGGTTGGACCATTCATTATTACCAAGATACCCGCATGGAGCCATTAAGGTAAGTGATCCTATTCTGGGCACTCATGTCGTTAATGATGAGAGGTTGAGGCATTACCCAATTGATTACGGAGATTCGTGCTCCATAAATGTAGGGTCTTCATACCTTAACATCATATTAATAGCGTATTATGAACTAAACATGTATTAGAGACATCTTAGAGTTTCGGTTGTTATGTGAGCTCAATGTAATTACAGGCCAAAATGAAACTTCAATAGTTAGTTAATTACATTCCCCAAAATGAATGTTAAGGCTAACAAAAATCCTGTATCTATCTTCTTATGCTCCTTAGCTCACCATCTCAACCCGACCCTTAGTCTCGATCCACAAGTGTACCTACAGGAACAACCCATCGTGAGCATTACATCGTTACTTAACATCATGAGTTACTGGCATAGGAATAATGCATGGAAATAATTGATAACATATACTTCCTGTTTAATAGTACTATCCTTCCTTGGTTTTCCCTGTGTCATAATTACGCATATCATCATTAGTTCAAGGCATGAATGATTAACATCATATTTCGTATATAAGCTCACAACAATCCATGTTAATTAGAAATGGGACTATCCAGGTTCTATTATGACAGCGGCACAATTGGCCCCCTCGCTCGACATAACTCATCGTATGATACCCATCGCTACGCCTTGATAGCGGATGTATCTCTTATCCAGCGGATGATACCCGTCGCTACACCTTGATAGCGGATGTACCCCATCGCTCAGCGGATGATACCCATCGCTACACCTTGATAGCGGATGTACCCCATCGCTCAGTTATGTGAGCGGCAAGACCTTCCTCGCTTGCCCATAATAGTCACCGGACATTCAACCATTCTAAGTAGCATAGTTAAACATGCGTCATCATCTTATAAGCATCAACATTTCAAACATCATCATCTTATCATAATTGTCATCATAACATCATAATCATAAACTTATTCTTCATAATCATCATAATCATCACCATAAATACTTATGCAATTAATGCAAAGTCATAGTTTAGGAATATGTTACCGTTTGATGCCCGTACGTTTCTTACGTACCTTTTCAAAATGTGGTGAAATCGTAGTACTTTATCTTCTTGAAGTCGTGGGTCCTTGGGATGGTTCTACACAACCATACAATTCAATATTAGAAGCTAATCATAGTCCAATATTCAAAAATCCCACAAAAAATCAAAATACCCATTTTTTTACATCTCGCGATCGATCGCCGCCCAGGCGCGATCGATCGCGAGAGCACACTGGACGGGGGGTGAAATTTTCCCTCTTCGGCGATCGATCGCCATACTTGGCGCGATCGATCGCCATCGTCACCGATCGATCTCCCAAAAGTGGCGATCGATCGCCAAAGGCTTCTGGAGCCTAATGCATGCTCGCGATCGATCGCCAAAAACGGGCGATCGATCGCCAGCCTCTGTACCACGAAAAAACTCCATTTTTGCACATTTAAACCTCACCAACCTCAACCCTCATTTATACCAACAACTCATAAACATTAAAACACTCAAAACCTTCAACACACATCATAAAACCACTAAAAATCCAACATCCCACCAAGAATAACACTAACCCAAACAAACCCATTTTAAAACCCTTTTTAAAACCCTTCCAAAACTCAATCAGCACTTCAAGAACATCAATAAGTGATATATAAACATCATAGGCACTAAATCTTACCAAGAAGTGCAAGAACAAAGCTTTTACAAGGATTTCTTCCCACCTTTAGGTCAAAAATCGAAAATAAGGGGAAGAGGGTTTTGGGAAAGTGGTTTTGGGGATTTGAGTGTAAAAGTGAGGTGAGCTAAAAGTGGTGGGTTAAGTCTTTAATTCTTACATTTAACTTGTACCCCAATAATAACATGATGTATATAAAATACATCAACATGATAAGCATTTACAAAATGCAACCAACTTCATTAAACCCATATCATCCTCATAATTAAAATTAACATCCTTAAATCATGTTACTTCTTCATTTCCCACACATATCTTAATCATCGTAATAAATCATCATATAAGCATAATTAATATTCAGATTGCCATCAATTAATTTCGGGGCATCACATTACTCCCCTACTTATAAGATTTCGTCCTCGAAATCACATGCACTTACCCAAAAAGAAACTAAACATAAATCATACCAGAAAATAATTCCGGGTAGTGCTGCACCATATGCCGTTCCGTCTCCCACGCAGCCTCCTCGACACCCCTGCGATCCCACTGAACTTTGACCATCGGTATAATCTTACTTCGTAGCCTGCGATCTTCACGATCGTTCAACATAGGACACATCTGAACTCAACTGAACCTCTGAAGGTTGCAATACATGAGACGGATCGGGTTCATACTTTCTCAACATGGAAACATGAAAGACATCATGAATGCCGAATAAGGACGGTGGTAGCGCCAAACGGTAGGCCAAAGTACCGATGCGCTGCAATATTTCATACGGCCCCACATACCTCGGAGATAACTTTCCCCGCATACCAAAACGGACCACACCCCTGAAGGGTGAGATTTTCAAGAAAACCTTATCTCCTACTAGGAATTCTAGCGGTCGTCGCCGCTTATTGGCATAGGCCGCTTGCCTATCTTGGGCCGCTTTCATCTTTAAGCGTATCGTCTTGATCTTTTCTTCCATATCTTTAATCATATCCGGTCCTCCGACCGCTTTACTAGTCAAGTCCTCCCAATACAGTGGTGATCTACATCGTCGTCCATAAAGAGCTTCAAAAGGAGCCATTTGAATGCTCGCCTGATAGCTGTTGTTATAGGAGAACTCCACCAGTGGTACTGAATCCTGCCACGGAGTATCAAACTCTAAAACGCATGCCCTTAACATATCCTCGAGCGTCTGTATGGTACGCTCTGTCTGACCGTCCGTCTGAGGGTGATAGGCTGTACTCAGTCTTACCTCCGTGCCCAAAGCTGTCTGGAGACCCTCCCAGAAATGTGAAGTGAACCTCGGGTCCCTGTCAGACACTATCGAGACTGGAATGCCATGCAATCTCACTACATCCCGCACATATAGTTGGGCCATCTTCAAATATGTGAAAGTTATATTGTAAGGGATGAAATGGGCTACCTTCGTCAGCCTATCCACGATTACCCAGATCGCATCGAATCCAGAGGCCGACCTTGGCAAGTGGGTCACGAAGTCCATAGATATATGCTCCCACTTCCATTTAGGTACCTCTAAGCTCTTCAACTCACCCCCAGGCCTCTGTCTTTCTGCCTTTACCTGCTGGCAGATTAGACACCTCTTAACAAAAGCAATTACTTCACACTTCATGCGTCTCCACCAAAATTGACTACATAGGTCCTTGTACATCTTTCTTCCTCCTGGGTGGATACTGAACCGGCTACTGTGGGCACGGTGCAAAATTCCTTGGCGTAATTCTGGTGTCTTTGGTACCACCCAACGGTTGCCTAGTCTCAATGAACCATCCTCAGCAACTCGGAACTTTGATGGTTGCCCTTGGAGTACTATTGATGACCATCTCTGAATTTCATTATCCGAACTCTGAGCTTTCCTAATAGCCTCAAATATATCTGGCTCAGCCAATAAGGTCGACACTCGCACGGTGACGTGTCCACATCAAAATCATAGCCCAGATGGCAATAAGAAGTCATCATAGCTGATAAGCTCATAGTATCCTCAGCGGTGCTCTTCACTTTTCGACTTAAGGCATCTGCTATCATATTTGCTTTACCCGGATGGTACTCTATTTCACAATCATAATCCTTGAGTAAGTCCATCCATCTTCTTTGCCTCATATTCAGTTCTGCTTGGGTGAATAAGAATTTCAAGCTCTTGTGGTCTGTAAAGATGGTAAACGTCGTACCATAGAGATAATGACGCCAAATCTTCAAGGCGAAAATGATGGCCGCCAGTTCCAGGTCATGGACTGGGTATCTGGTCTCATGGGGCTTCAACTGCCTCGAAGCATAAGCTACCACGTGCTTATCTTGCATCAACACACAACCCAAACCTTGCAATGATGCATCCGTGTACAAGGCAAACTTCTTATTCTCAGAAGGGATCACCAATACTGGTGCTGTCGTCAAACGACGCTTCAATTCTTGGAAGCTTTCCTCACAAGCTTCGGACCAAAAGAACGGTACTCTTTTCTGAGTTAGCTGTGTCAATGGCTTAGCAATCTTAGAGAATCCTTCGACGAAACGTCGGTAATAACCTGCTAAACCAAGGAAGCTCCGTATCTCGGGCACAGAAGTGGGTGCAGCCCACTCCATAACAGCTTCAATCTTTCTGGGATCCACAGATATCCCACTGCTAGATATAACGTGGCCCAAGAATACCACACTGTCCAACCAAAACTCGCACTTGCTAAGCTTTGCATATAATTGATGATCTCTAAGGATCTGAAGTACTGTCCTCAAGTGCTCAACATGTTCTTCTTCAGTCCGGGAGTAAATAAGTATATCATCAATGAAGACTATGACGAACTGGTCCAAATATGGCTGGAATACCCTGTTCATTAAACTCATGAAAACAGCTGGGGCATTCGTCACCCCAAAGGGCATAACTAAGAATTCATAGTGCCCATATCTGGTCCTGAAAGCTGTCTTCTGCACATCATCCTCCTTTACCCGAATCTGATGGTACCCCGACCTCAGATCGATCTTACTGTAGAGTCTCGTACCCTGCAACTGATCAAATAAATCATCGATCCTCGGAAGTGGATACTTGTTCTTTACTGTGGCTTTGTTCAGTTGTCTGTAATCGATGCACAAACGCATCGAGCCATCTTTCTTCTTGACAAACAAAACTGGTGCACCCCAGGGCGATACGCTAGGGCGTATATAGCCCTTGTCAAGGAGTTCTTGCAACTGAACCTTTAACTCCTTTAGCTCTGTTGGTGCCATCCTGTGCGGGGCACGAGAAATGGCTGACGTCCCCGGTAGCAATTCGATTCCAAACTCGACCTCTCTCGCCGGTGGCAATCCAGGAATCTCTTCAGGAAATTCCGCCACTACGGGCACATCTTCAACCTTTAGCTCTTCCTTCTTTCCAGAAACATCAACAGCATAAATAAGATATCCTGTATGGCCTCGTTCCAATAATTGTGTCATCTTGACCGCGGATAGCAACGGAATCCTTGAACGAGAACCATCCCCATAGAACGTCCATGAAACTCCCATATCAGATTTGAACCGCACTGTCCTCTGCCTGCAGCTCACAACTGCCTGATACCTGTTCAGAACATCAATGCCCAGAATGCAGTCAAAGTCTGACATTCCCAGAACAATCAAATCTGACCTTAGTTCTTTATCCTCAAAATAAATGAGGCCATCGTAGACAATCCGATCAGTAATCATACTTCTTCCAGCGGGGGTCGAGACTATAAGAGGCGTGGGCGACGGAGAAGTGCATATGTGGTGCCTTTCCACAAAACTTGTCGACACAAAAGAGTGTGACGCACCTGTGTCGATCAATATAAAAGCAGGGTGCGTAAATAAAAGACACGTACCCGCTATAACCTCCTCTGGAGCCGCTCTGGCCCGCTCCCTTGTCAATGCATACACCTGCCCTTGAGGTGGCCCCGTAGGCTGACTTCCAAACTGCCTCGGTACATATGGGGGTCTGTTCTGTGCTGTTCTGACCGTAGACCTCTCAGTAGAGTTCTGCTGCCTTCCCCTGTTGGGACACTGTCGAGCAAAGTGGCCTCTCTCGCCACAAACATAACATCCCACACAATTCTTCGTCAGATGTGGTTGCCCACAAAGAGAGCATTGAACCTCCCCAACATTACCTCCTCGAGACTGTCCTCTTCTTGGTGGGGCGTCATTCCTGCGGTTACCTTTCCATCGGTTCTTGGGCCTCCTACCACTGAATCTTGACGCAGAAGTGTTCCCCCCAGACTTGAACCAATCACCCCTTGGCCTTATATTGTCGGGAGTAGATCTCTGAGGGGGTGCTGGAGGTGGTACAGCATCAGGGTATGCACCTACCCCCAATTCGGCTAACTCAGCCCGTGTAAGTGCATCGTCAAAGCATGTAGGGCCATATGTAATCACCCTATCATAGAGTTCTGGCCTCAAGCCCTTCATAAAGTTCCTCATTTTTGCTTGAGTGTCGGCGGCGATATGAGGTACATATCTGAGTAGAGAACAGTAGTGGAGGGCATAATCTGACACCGGCATGGTACCTTGCTTCAACTTAGTAAACTCGTCCTCTTTAGCTTGACGTGCAGCCGCTGAAAAGTATCGGGCCAGGAATCTAGTTCGAAACAGTTTCCAGTTTACCTCTTGACCCTGTGCTTCCTGTTCAATCACGGTGGTCCTCCACCACATCAGTGCTTTCTTGGCTAATTGGAACTCTGCTAGCCTTATCCATGCCGTCTTTGCACACGGGGCTGCCACAAATATTTGTTCTATCCTTTCTAGCCATTCCTCGGCTCGCTCCCCTGTTTCAGTCCCTTCAAAATTCGGGGGCCGATACGCTAGAGATTGACTCAAACTCAACTCTCCCGGCAGTAGCTGTTGTTCGGACGGTTCTTCGCCTAGGGCTGGCGGGGGTAGGGGATTCGTGCGCCCCGCACTAGCGTTCACACTTACCGCATCACCAATGTCGATATTTGCTGCCATACTGCAACACAAGGGTTAACAACAAGATCCAAAAGCAGTTCATATAAACATCGTTAGAAAGCCATAACATGTTATCATAACACCCATATACTTCATGTGCAACATAATATGTCAAAAGTAAGCGCCTAGCCAACCTACTGCTAAGGCTACCCTTCACTCATCCCCGGGTTATCTAACCACTGCTCTGATACCACTAATGTAGGGTCTTCCTACCTTAACATCATATTAATAGCGTATTATGAACTAAACATGTATTAGAGACATCTTAGAGTTCCGGTTGTTATGTGAGCTCAATGTAATTACAGGCCAAAATGAAACTTCAATAGTTAGTTAATTACATTCCCCAAAATGAATGTTAAGGCTAACAAAAATCCTGTATCTATCTTCTTATGCTCCTTAGCTCACCATCTCAACCCGACCCTTAGTCTCGATCCAAAAGTGTACCTATAGGAACAACCCATCGTGAGCATGTACATCGTTACTTAACATCATGAGTTACTGGCATAGGAATAATGCATGGAAATAATTGATAACATATACTTCCTGTTTAATAGTATTATCCTTCCTTGGTTGTCCCTGTGTCATAATTACGCATATCATCATTAGTTCAAGGCATGAATGATTAACATCATATTTCGTATATAAGCTCACAACAATCCATGTTAATTAGAAATGGGACTATCCAGGTTCTATTATGACAGCGGCACAATTGGCCCCCTCGCTCGACATAACTCATCGTATGATACCCATCGCTACGCCTTGATAGCGGATGTATCTCTTATCCAGCGGATGATACCCATCGCTACACCTTGATAGCGGATGTACCCCATCGCTCAGCGGATGATACCCATCGCTACACCTTGATAGCGGATGTACCCCATCGCTCAGTTATGTGAGCGGCAAGACCTTCCTCGCTTGCCCATAATAGTCACCGGACATTCAACCATTCTAAGTAGCATAGTTAAACATGCGTCATCATCTTATAAGCATCATTATTTCAAACATCATCATCTTATCATAATTGTCATCATAACATCATAATCATAAACTTATTCTTCATAATCATCACCATAAATACTTATGCAATTAATGCAAAGTCATAGTTTAGGAATATGTTACCGTTTGATGCCGTACGTTTCTTACGTACCTTTTCAAAATGTGGTGAAATCGTAGTACTTTATCTTCTTGAAGTCGTGGGTCCTTGGGATGGTTCTACACAACCATACAATTCAATATTAGAAGCTAATCATAATCCAATATTCAAAAATCCCACAAAAAATCAAAATACCCATTTTTTACATCTCGCGATCGATCGCCGCCCAGGCGCGATCGATCGCGAGAGCACACTGGACGGGGGGTGAAATTTTCCCTCTTCGGCGATCGATCGCCATACTTGGCGCGATCGATCGCCATCGTCACCGATCGATCGCCCAAAAGTGGCGATCGATCGCCAAAGGCTTCTGGAGCCTAATGCATGCTCGCGATCGATCGCCAAAAACGGGCGATCGATCGCCAGCCTCTGTACCACGAAAAAACTCCATTTTTGCACATTTAAACCTCACCAACCTCAACCCTCATTTATACCAACAACTCATAAACATTAAAACACTCAAAACCTTCAACACACATCATAAAACCACTAAAAATCCAACATCCCACCAAGAATCACACTAACCCAAACAAACCCATTTTAAAACCCTTTTTAAAACCCTTCCAAAACTCAATCAGCACTTCAAGAACATCAATAAGTGATATATAAACATCATAGGCACTAAATCTTACCAAGAAGTGCAAGAACAAAGCTTTTACAAGGATTTCTTCCCACCTTTAGGTCAAAAATCGAAAATAAGGGGAAGAGGGTTTTGGGAAAGTGATTTTGGGGATTTGAGTGTAAAAGTGAGGTGAGCTAAAAGTGGTGGGTTAAGTCTTTAATTCTTACATTTAACTTGTACCCCAATAATAACATGATGTATATAAAATACATCAACATGATAAGCATTTACAAAATGCAACCAACTTCATTAAACCCATATCATCCTCATAATTAAAATTAACATCCTTAAATCATGTTACTTCTTCATTTCCCACACATATCTTAATCATCGTAATAAATCATCATATAAGCATAATTAATATTCAGATTGCCATCAATTAATTTCGGGGCATCACAATAAACCATTCCAACCTTTGAGGAAATATGGTAATAAGTCCAGCTTGGGACTATAAATCAAGAACTATTTCTCTCCATTATCTCCATTTTGATTTTATTTCTAGTTGATTTGCATTTAAAATTTATTTGTTTGTGTTGAATCCAATTTGATCACACTCTCACCAATGATGAAGAAGCTAAGAATGAGGGTTGAGACTACTAAAGGTTGTCACCACATGTATTTCGTTGTCCCTAATTTTCAATCTTATTACATTGAGGACAATGCAATATTTAAGTTTGAGGGAGTAGTGAGTCGTTGATTGATTGATTGTTTCTCTTGAGCTCTCAATATTTGGTTGAGTATAGATCTTGAATTGTCCTATAAAGAGCATAGAATTTTTTTTTTTGGTAAAATTGGATTAAAGTAGTTACTATCCATGATGATATTAGTCTTACACTACTTATGACTTGAATCTTGATGATTGTAACCTAGTTGTGAATATCTTGAGTTGAGTTGACATTTGAAAATGATGAATAATTTGAGCACATTGAGTCATGAACTTGTTGATTGCATTTAGAATAGTGATGATATGTGTGAACTTGATAAATGTCTTGAGCATCTTACAGTAATCATAGAATTGATGATGGCACTGTGAGGCGAAATTTTATAATTATGAACTGGACATGGACATGATTTAGGCAATCTTTGGAATGTTTGAGCCTTTCAAGCCTACCATGTCTATATTTATCACTATTGTCCGCTTTTGAGCCTAATAGAAAAAGAATGGTGTATGTTTAACACACTAATAAACCCCCATTCGATATTCGTTGGTAAACTCATTGTACCCACCTTTATGAGCCGAAATTGAAAATTATCCTCACCCAAAGGGAGTATAATGAATCTCATTCGATACACGTGAATTGTTATATCATGATGAGCTTATTGAAAAAGATTGATGAAGGAGATAAAGAGCAAAAGAAAAGATGTAACGAAAGAGCCTTGCGAGAAAGTTTACGAATAAGACCCAAAGTGGCCAATGTTTGAAAAAAAAAGAAAAGGAAGAGAAGCTCGATATGTGCTACAAAAAAAATGAAATTTACGTGATATACTCTCTTCTTTGTGCTTATCCTATCTTTTCTTTGTAACCGACACCAAAAGGCCTGACATTATAAATTTGAAACGTCCTTTTGATCCAAGTCTAGGATTAATATATTAGTGGAGAAAGGCTTGAAAACTAGGCATATGAGATACTCGATGATAATCTTGATTGTCATTGATTAACCCTGTTTTGATCTATGATGATTGTATGATACTTGTGATCGACAACAGCACACACATACGTTCCGAATTTGAGACTGTTATTTGACTTAAGGAGAAAACACTTCTTGTCCAACAGTTAGACGGATCCTTGTTGTGATATCATTTGTGAGTTTCATTGTTTTTTTTTCTATTCTTGCTCGAGGACGATCAAGAGTTAAGTTTGGGGAGTGTCATTTTTATACTTATATTTGCATATATTTCTTGCCATTTTTATAGTGATTCTTGGACGATTTTACGCTTTTGGTTGTGTTTTTGTATACTTCCAGGAATCCAGTGAAAGTGCAAGAAATACTGAAAAATCCCATTTTATGGACTGGAAGGTGAAACTGGGATGAGACAAGTCAAGGCAAGAAGTTGAAAATGAGTGAGTTGAAGAAATTGATGCAGGCGATCGATCGCCTTAAACCAAGAGATCGATCGCTACCAGGCAGTGAGGCGAGAAAAAATTCATGCAAGGAAACAATCGATCGCCTTAAAACAAGATATCAATAGCATCGGGGCAGAACACTTATGCGATCAATGGCATATCATGAAGCGATCGATCTCCATAGAGATAAAACTTCAAGCGATCGACCGCTACGTTTGGAGCGATCGATCGCACGCAGAGTCCTATACGAGAAAAAATCCTTATTTAAGTTTTGGGCTATATTTGGTACCAGATTTATTGGGCTCATGAAGGGGAGTATAAAAGGGAGATTTTATGTCAAAAATAGGGTTCTTCTCACCTCTTAATAGCAGATTACCACTGGGACAACCATCACCTTCAAGAGGATTTAAAGCAACGCAGCTAGAGATGGGAACATCAGATCGACGCATTGTTTCAACATCGAGTGTTTATACGTAATTCTGAACTTTTGTTTTAGTTTTATTTTTGATTTTAAATGTTTATAATGTTGTTCGATGTTATAAAACATTGTTTCTCCGTTAATATGCTAGGCTAAGTTTGTTATCGAGACAAGGGGATCTTGTGTATGAACCCACAGTTTAAATTCTAATTTTTGATTGCATTTTGTTATCTTTGAGTTTGTGTTATGCTTTTAATGCTTTTATGGGATTAGCTACCCTTTGAATGATGTTAATTTGCAATTGAGATCGAGAGATGATATTGTAATACGGAACCAATAACATATACCGTGGATTTGAGACTGAGATAGAGAGATGCCATCAAATACACGAGTGATAGCTATAAATATCTAGTAATCGAAGGTTAAGGGTTTTCATAGAGTGTATGCAACATTGAATTGTTAAATAAGTGAACGATAGTTACTTACTGCAAATTGGTGTTAGGTTTAATATAGCTCGAGAGAGTGTATTAGATATAACCGAAAAACTTGGCACCTTAGATATATTAATTGTAATTAGAACTAGTAGATGAATTGTGGGGGATTACTCAAGTGAACCGAAGTCTCGATATTTATCTTCACTGTTAACTATCTTACTTCTTTGTGGTGGGGTTGATTCCTAGAGTTGAGTAAATTAGTTAATCTTTCAAAACAATTTCATAGATTAAATATAGTATGCTAATTAAATTTGGTAATTACTATTAGTCCATGTGGGTACGACAATCCCTACTTTTATATTATTATATTAAAACTTGACACTGTGAACTTGCGGTAGTTAATCGCTACATTGGAATTAATTTTTAAATTAAATGCGATCAACATACGATGAGTAAATTGTGCCATCGCTATAACGAGTAGAGGAGTATAGTGCTTTTGTGTATTATATGTGCCACTGGTTGGCGTAAAGCTAAAATATGTGTGTCATGAATTGACACTGGACTATTATGCCGAGTGAAGTTAATTGATGATTTAAGCGAATGTATAATGCAGATATGTGTACTTCACTTTTTGGACACATTCGTGTTTAACGATTGTTGTTTTGAGTTCTTGGTTAATGATTATCGATGATTAATATATCTATATTATATGTGAGGTGGATATGCCACGGAGAGTCGACATGTATATGTGTGACGATGGGAATATGCCACGGGTAGCTAGTATACGTATATTATATGTGATGAGGTGGATATGTCACGGGTAGTCGACACGTATATGTGTGAAGATGTGAATATGCCACGGGTAGCTAGTATACATATATTATATGTGATGAGGTGGATATGCCACAGGTAGTCGACATATATATGTTTGACGATATGGATATGCCACGGATAGCTGTGCTATGTATATTATATGCGACGAGATGGATATGCCACGGATAGTCGACACGTGTATTTGTGAGAATGTGGGTATGCCAAGCTAGTGCTACGTATATTATATGTGATGATGTGGATATATCACGGATAGTCGACACATATATGTGTGACGATGTGAATATGTCACGAGTAGTTTACGGTACGTTTATATGTGAGTTGTGAGGATGCCACGAGTAGTTGGTACATGAGTATATATATTCGATGATTGGCTACGACCAAGCGGCTTGTGTTTTGGTATGTAGTTGTTGAGGAAACTACGTACTTATATTATGTTGTGTATAATTGATGTGATAGTATTATACACATATAGAATTATAGATCTTAATGAGTTAGGAGTGAGATGGAAAATATTTGAGGGCATCGAGATGTCCAGATGTGTTATTTTATTAGAGAATTGTTAGATGAGGATCTACTGTCTCTAATTGGTGAGTATTTTAATAATGTACTCATGATGGAACTTACGAATTGTAAGAAAGTGGTTTATACCAGATATAAGTTTGTGGGGCGTAAGATAGTGATATATGTTTATATCATGAGGTTTGAGGTTAAATTTCGTTTGACGATTGATGTCATGATCATATAATGGGCTCGGTGTAGCCACATGATAATTACTGACGTTTATGGTGAATCGTATGATGGTACGATGTGGGATTATAGTGAACTCGGTGTAGTCACTATAATGATTTTGATTGGATATAAGATATAAACCTCAAGATATATATATATATATATATATATATATATATATATATATATATAATGTGTTGTGGAAATGGAGGTTGGGTATTCCTTGTATTATTAATTATACCAACGTGTGTGGGTCAATGAGAATGATCTCGATTGACATGTACCGTGATTTGATTTTATTGGTGTGAGTGATAGTGGTTACGAATGAAATTGATAAAAATACTTATTGTTTTTTGTTTGGATGTTATTGCATTGAAGATGCAATGGTGAGCCGTAACCCGGAAGTGTAGAATATAGTTGGTGTAGTGGCACCACTATATTATTTTATCTCTTAGGGAGATAATGATGTACGATGTGATTTTGTTTGGGGTGTTAGCTGTCGTGGATACAGTGTGGTATGGATTGCATAACGTTAGTTTGTTAATTGTTTGAGCATTACTGGTGGTGGATCTAGTAATTGCTCCAAGTTAATTGTGAGGCGTATGCGGAAGCGTCTTAAGGGTGATGCTTTAGAGTAATTGAGTACTATTATTTTAGCATCAGTAAAGTTTGTGTACGAGTACGAGAGTGTACTATCCTTATAATATTGGCATTAATGCACTATTACAAGTTAATTATGTATATGTTAGTTCAGTGATGCATTTCGGTAGGAATGCATTTTGATTGTTCGAACGGTGGTTCGAGTTTGGGATTTAGTTTTTACATAATGCTTTCTTTAAAGGAAAGAGGTATTTGGATACCTGTTTGGAATCTTGGAGAGATTCGATGAGTCAGTGTGAATGGTGTTGATGTCGGATTCGCACAATTAGTTAATGATTGTCAGTTATTATTCTCTAGTGTGTTAGAATATTAAGTGTTCAATAGATACATCTGAGGCATGTGGATGTTGTCTAAATACCATAGAACGAGTATGCCATTTGATGTGCATGAAGAATATTTGGTATTGAAGTATGTACATCGATGTATGTATACAAGCACTATATGCTAGTTGACAAACTGAAAAGTGTGACTTAGTTGGTAGATCTATTATAAGGAGGTTGTGTTATTATAGAGATCAGTGATCTAAATGGATCAATCGTTTCAGAAGGACAATACATGAGAATTGGTTGACTCTCTTTGAGAAGAGATTGTCGTACTGTTATTAAGGATTCGTTTAGCGATTTAGTTAGTGAATTACTTTGGTGTTTTATGTTGTGAGATTGAATTTCTGTCGATGTACATGTTTTGTGAGAATCATGTGATTTTGTGAGGACGTTCGATAGTGTGCTGGGCCAAGATGGGATTTCTTGAAGTGAGCAGATGTTGATGTCTGTATTGTTTTGGGTTTGTATGAACCGATTTTTGAGGGTCGCCAATTTGACTTGCAAATGGTGCAACTTCCCTCTTGGAAGGTAGAATCCCATTATTTGTAATAGAAATTGAAAATTGGAGACCGGGATGAGTTAGAGTATACCTATGTATACTGATCTTTCCTTCGAAACAGTGTGTGTTTGACGCTGTAGACCTCAAGTTTAGATAGGTATTGTAGATATGTTACCTATGATGGAAACATGAGGGATTCCTATGGTTAAAGTCCAATGTGAAAAGAGGGGTGTCGAGGGGGCTAAGTGGGAGACATAACGACACATGATACAACACTACCTAAACTGTCTATTAGTATGTGATTTTTTCCTTGGACACTTTTAGTAAGTGTGTTTGAATTTTAGGGTCGAAATTTTGTTAGTAGGGGAGAATTGTGATGTAATGCCTCGATTTGTATTATATACGTGTGATATGATTATGGTGTAATTATATCAATTGGTGGTATGATATTGGGGGTTCGGGTGGAACCAAGAATGAATTAAAACATGTATGAAATGATATATGGTAAGGGCAAGGAATGAAACATGGTGTACAATGATTTAATAACATATCAAGTCATGAACTAATAGGCATTTGAGTATGCATGTGTTTGAATTGGAGTTGTATTTGCATTTGAAGTTCATTTCATGTACATGTTATATAACATGTCATTAACTCCAAACAATATGATAACAAGTGGTTAGAGAAACTAATAACCTTATATCAAGGTGATTTAGGGAGGAGAATCACATAGTTCTCATTTTACACCTACTAAAACACTACACAAGCTCCTCTCCAACCCTTGGAGGTTTTCTTGGTTGAAGCTTGGTTTTTCACTTGTGACTTGAGCTAGGAAGTTGGGGAAGTGAAATTGTACAATCTTGGTAAGGAAGATATGCTTTTAAGATTGATTTGTGTAGTGGTGTATGAAGTATGTGAAATCAAATCCAACTTATGCAAGCTTAGGATCATAACATGTTTATATGCCATGAATTTGATTCTAAGATGGTGGAAACATGTTGTTATGGTAGTAGAGATTTCATGAAACCTATTTACATGTTAAATTTCGAGTTGTAGGAGAAGAGCTAGGAAGATAAGCTCAAAATCGCCATTTTGTTTTCTGAAACAGAGGAGGCGATCGATCGCTGCGTTTTAGGCAATCGATCGCCTATGGCTAAACTTGGGTAAGTCGGTGTTTGAGCGATCGATCGCTTCAAAGTAGGCAATCGATCGCCTTGAGGCAGTAGGTTTTTCAAAGGAGAGGCGGCCGATCGCTTGAAATTAGGAGATCGATCGCCAAAGATCAAAACGTTAGGCAATCGATCGCCTCAAAGCATGAGATCGATCGCCTGGTTAAGTTTTGAAAAATGTTATATTTTGTTGAGTTTTGATTTTAATGCCTATTATAACATGATATATTATTGGCATTGTTGTAGCATCATCACAGGGGACAGGACAACGAGGCGGTTAGACATTGACGCCTGATTTACATCTTTTGCATTGCACGACAGGTACGTGTTGACGTACGGAGTATAGATATGATGTGATGATGATGTTATAGTTTTGATATCATATGATTTATGTTCGCTTGTATCATATGATTGGTAGTATCATATGCATGTACATACATGGATTTTATATGATTGGGATGGATGCCTTGATAGATATGTGTATATGCTTTGGTAAGATCAGTGCCTTGATAGATATGCCTGGTGTGGTATATGCTTTGGCTGGGATCGTTGCCACGATAGATATACTACATATGTTTTGGCTTGAGAGATATACACCTGGTGTGGGTATATGCTCTGGCTATTATCACAGATGAGTATGATACTATGATATGTGCTGCTAATATGAAGATGTGATGTGGTTCCACTGACATATTGAGCTGAATAGGCATATCATATGGGGCTCGTGATAATAGGGTAATTGTTGAGATATGTCATGACATAGTGCATTTGTGGATGCATGATACAGAACATTCACGTTAGATGATTTATTGTGCTTTATCATTGATATTGATATTGTGTTTTGATATTGCACTGAGATAGCTGTTCTCTATACTCATTGTGTGAATGTTTCTGTAGGGACTCATAGACGTGGGGAGACGGGATGTGAGTCATTTTCCGCTGCGAGCTGAACCACTGCCTAGGAGTTATCTTGGATTAGGTTGTTACTTGTACATGTGATGTATAGTTGGTTAGGTTTTTATAACCTTGTAACAACTTAACTAGTTAGACTAGTTAGAAACTCTTAATCAGTGCATGTGTTTACTTAATTCAGACTCACGTATGTACGTTAATATAATACATAAATGGATTAAGTAACGAGGAACCCACATGTGATGCCCGGAATAATTAACAATTATTCATTTGATTAATGATGACATCTTGATAAGATTTCGCGATTTTAAATTTTGGGCATTACATTTTTGGGTCATAGTTGGAATATTTAATTCCCAAGTCCTTTTCGAGTTTTTGGGCATTGCATGTTCGGACCGGAATTGGAATAAATAATCCCGGGGTAATTTTGTGGTGCAAGTAAAATGCATGATTTAATTTGAGGAATAAGTGGTCATTTCTTTTGTAAAGAAAAAAAGAAAAGAGGAGGAATAAAAGTTAAGTGTTAGGTTTATTTTAAAAAGGAGAAGACTAAACTCTACACACACACCCTCTACACACACTAAACAAAATCAATTTCTCCCTCCTTCCCCAAACCCATTCCCGTCGGCTTCAACCCTAGGAGAAAGGGGTTCAAATTTTGTCTCTTGAAGCTTGGGTTTGTTCTCCAAAATCGTGAGGTATGAAGCCTCTTAGCATCCTACACCATTTACCTCTCTTGTATTTGAAATTTTGGCATGTTTTGTGTTTGAAATTAGGGATTAAATGTTCAAAATTTGAGGTTGTGATGGGAGCCAAATCCTTGCATGTTTTGGGTTGATTTTCTTGTTGAATTGTTGGCTAAACTTGTTATGGATTGTTCAAATTTTTGAAGTTTAAGGGGCTGTTTTGGCTCGGTTTTTTGGGCTGGAAATAGCCGAAATTGAGTTGTTTGGAACTTGAAAATCATGCTTATAAGGTGTTTGATAATATGCTTAAATGTAGTTCAAGGGTTGGTCAAAAGTCTTGCTAGTTGTATGGTGAAAAGCTATTTGTATGACTTTAGGATTGTAGTGTTTTAGTGGGCATTGGACTATGGTTGAAAGATGTTTATATCTTCGAGTATGTACCATCTTGTGATTAGAGGAGATATATACATGTTAATGCTTCAATAGTGTTAAGAGTTGTCAAGAACCTTGCAACTTGTTTAGTAAAATATGCTCTTGTGAACTTCTAAACCTTGTGGTGTTCTAGTTGGGCTTAACCTTGCCATGGAGGAACTTAGCAACTGAATGTTGCTGCATGTGCGTGTATGTACCACTATATGCGTGGGAGAGTGTTGTGTGTATGTTAAAATATGCACTAGTGAATGCATAAGAGTGGTATATACATGTACGCATGTGTTCTAACATGTGTTAAGGTGTATAGTGATGAATACACATGTTTTTTGTTCCATAGCATGTATTGGTGTTATATGAATACCATTTTGACCCCTGTATTGGGTTATTGGATTTTCTCAGAGCCACCTCAGACCTCAGAGCAAAGAGGATGAGAGCTCGACTAGAAATTCCAACGATACTGTACGTGGTGATGTACGAGCTTAAAGAAATGTATTTTTAGCTACTTAGTTGAGCGGCATATTATTAATGTGTTTGGGTCGCCTTGGATACGAGCGACGTATTATTAATGTGTTTGGTTTGCCGAGGGTACGAGCGACGTATTATTAATGTGTTTGGGTTGTTGTGGGTGCGAGCGACATATTATTAATGTGTTTGGGTCGCCGAGGGTACACGCGAAGTAGTGTTTGGGTCGCCGTGGGTAAGAGCGACGTATTATTATTGTGTTTGGGTCGCCGAGGGTACGAGCGACATATTGTTAATGTATTTGGCATCGTCGTGGGTACGAGCAACATATTAATATTGTGTTTGGGTCGCTGTGGGTACGAGCGACGTATTATTATTGTGTTTTGGGTCGCCGTGGGTATGAGACGTTTTATTATTGTGTTTGGGTCATCGCCTTGTGCGATTGATGTGGGTCACCACATGTAGGGATGGCAACGGGGTGGGTTTGGGACGTGTTTGGCCAATCCCAGGACCCGCCACTAGGGCTGCTTACCGGTTGGAACCGGTCCGGTCCGGTCCGGAACCGGCCGGTTCCGGACCCGTTATGGGCGGAACCGGTCCGGTCCGTTAAGGAACCGGATCGAACCGGTTCCGGTTTGGTTCGGATCCTTATCGGATTTTCGAATTTTTTTTTTTTTAAATGAGGCGTAAAGACGCCCCATTCAGGCGTAGCTACGCCTAAGCTACGACTTTTTTTTTAAGAGGCGTAACTACGCCACTTTGGAGGCGTAGTTACGCCTCTCGGAATTTTTTTTTTATGGGTTATTTAAACATGTCTATGTGTTTAAATACTTCTAGCATACAAATAATTGTAAAGACATGACAATTGAAAATCTAAAAAAAAAAATATTACAATTTAGTACTTAGCAGTCTTCATAATTGATAAGTATTGTTTTGGCTCTCTTCTTCTTGCTCGTCATAATGATTTACGAATTCGTCAACCGTCCCATCTCTTCTATTTTTGCATTCTGCTTCAAACCAATCTTTAAGTAACGTAAGCATGCATAACGAATCAGCTGATAGACTACTTCTGTAGTCTCCAATAATACGGCCGCATGTTGAGAATGCCGATTCAGAAGCGACGCTTGAAGCTTGTACAGCATACACGTCTCTAGCATTTTGGCTAAGATAGGGAATTGTGCTGCATTGGACTTCCACCATTGTAAGACGTCGAAGTTGTCTTCGGTTAGAAATTGATAATTCAGATAAATTTGCAACTCAGTCGACGTGCTAGTAGAAGGCCCTTTTCCCTTAAGTTTTTTCCTGCCCAGCAATCTAAGCAAATTGATGCCCCCACCTTTAGATTGAGCTTGGGGTTGTTCTTCAACAGGCCTTTGTTGCGATGATTCACTTGCCTGTTGATTATAATACAATTGAAACATATTTTGGAGAGATTGCATTGTAGACGTCTTTTGATCATCAACAACCTTCCCCAAAAATTTAGCATAATATTCAAAAAATATCTCAAATGAAGATAAACATTGACTAGGATCTAGCAATGTTGCGATGCAGTGCACGGGTGGGATTTGTTCCCAATACTTTATAAATTTAGTTTCCATTGCATTAACAAAAGCATGCAAGTCATAGTCATCTCTAAATTCTATAAATTTATCAAACATGTTAAATACTAAAGGAAGAAAATAAACGGAAGTTGGATAAGTAACACCAGAGAAACGTTCCGTCGCTTCTTTGAAAGTACCTAACAATGATACACAATTTTCAACAAATTCCCAATCCTCATCAGTCAAATAAATACTTTCATCGCTATCAGGCATTTGATATGAATTATAAAATGGAGTTAAAATATCTTTGTAAGGTAACATAGCATTCAACAAATTGTACAACGAATTCCACCTAGTTTCTATTGGTGATGGAAAAAGAAGATGCTTTAAACCATTAGATAAACATAATTGTTTCCAATCACGCTTAACACGGCTCGTGCGTAACCATTTAGCGCAGTATTTCATTTTGTCAATACATGCTGAGTGATTGTCCTCATAACCAACTTTAACAGCCAAATTAATCACATGACATGCACATCTAACATGAAAAAAAATACCATCAAGCATTGGTTTAAGATAGGTCTTTAAATCACGCATCGCAGCATTGTTATTCGCAGCATTGTTATTCGCAATGTGATTGAAAATACCTTATCCTGAATTCCATAATGTCTACAAGTGTTGAATACATATTTAGCAATTACATAACCAGTATGTGCACAATCTAACTCATCTAAAGACAAAATCCTTTTTTGCATACACCAATTATCATCAATCCAATGACAAGTGACAACAAGATATGAATCAGAATTTACATTTGTCCAAATATCAGTTGTTAAACTAACCCTACAAGGCAAACTAGAAAGATGTTGAAACAATGTATTTCTATATTCAACAAATACGTCCATACAATTTCTTTTTAGTGTGTGCCTGGATATATGTTTAAACATGGGTTGTATAGACGAAGCAAATTCAATAAAACCAGCACGTTCAGCTTGTATAAAAGGTAGTTCACATCTGATCACATATCTAACAAGTGACCTACGATTAATTTCAGCAGTTAAAATAAAATTCGTGCCAGTAAGAACATTAATTTGTGCTTGTGTTGCTTCTCGACTTAATGGTTGTAATGTTGTCTCATCAAAATTATGTTTTTTACTAAGTGTTTTTTAAATGTTCCGGTGCCTCCACTGGAACCACCGGCTTTATATGAATACTGGATCTTACATAATTTACATATTGCAACAGATTCATTAGTACCTTCTTTTTGACCGAGTTCAAAGTGATCCCATATCTTACTTCTTTTGGCACGAGTAGGTAGTCTACTTGCTGCTGTAGTGGCTCCGGATGACTCCACATGTTGTCTTTCTTGGGAAGCAACAGGTTTGGTAGGTTGTTGGGGTTGTTGTGGTTCGACATTCATAGAAGAACCACCAACATCGAGGTCAGCAAAAAAATCATAACTTTCATTTAACTCAGGAATTGGCACAGGCAAATTCATTGCAGAAGATGAACTCAGTGATAGACGACCCGGAACGAGACCCCCGACTACGACCCCGGCTACGACCAGCACCACTGCTAGATGAAGATGCCATTATGATATAAGACTATAAGTAAATTGTAAATAGCACAATTGAGAGAAAAATATGAGAGTGAAGTAATTTTCGTTACAAGAATTGTTATGAAACAATACACAACACAACATCCCCTATTTATAGTTTTTTTTTTATATTAAAAATATTTAAAAAAAATAAAATAAAAAGTTAACGTTGGCAACGGCTAAGAGCCGTTGCCAACGTTAACATTTGTTAACGTTGAAGGCAACGTTAACAATGTTAACGTTGCCTTCTTCAATTTTTAATTTTTTTTTTTTTATTTTTAAAGTCTACCGGTAGGACCAGAACCGGCGGTCCTACCGGTTTGGTTCTTCGGGACCGTCCCGGACCGGTTTCTAACCGGTTCCGGGGCGAACCGGAACCGTTAAGTCCGGTTCCGGTTTCGGACCGGACTTAACGGTCCGAATCCGGGCCGGGTCCGGTTTGACCCGGCCTGGTAAGCAGCCCTACCCGCCACGCTACACATAAAACACGAATCCGCCCCACCTCGCCTAGACTCGCGAACCCTGCGGGTTTACCCGCCACGCCCCGTCCCTGTCCAGTTTTTTTTATTTTTTATTTTTTTAAAAAACATTAGCTAGAAATCAATTTTGAAACACAAAAATTGAGTTTTTTGATTGAATTTTATGATTTTCCCTAGTAAATATTTATAATAAGCACTGAAAACTATTGTTTAAGCTACCAAATATTTGTTAATTTGCTCTCATTCCCTTCAAAATGTCCAACTTCCTTAACATGAACACACGAGTTTTGATATAAATTAAATAATGACACTTTATTTATCAATCAAAGAAGTGAAATGTATATTCAATATTAAATTTATTTTTAAAAAAATTAAAATATATAGTGGGCGGGCCTGGGGCGGGTCTGGGCTTGTTCGGCTAATCCCAGAACCCGTCCCGCCCCGCTTCCAAACCCGATTGAAGCGGGTCCCAGACCCACCCCGACCGGGCGGGTTCAATGCAGATCGGTTCTGGACCTGCCTCATTTCCACCCCTAACCGGAAGTAGCGAGTGAGGTGGGTCATGTAGCAAGCGATGTGATATAAAATAAATTGGGTCAACGGGTACCGTGAGTGATGTGTATATGAGATTATGGGTCGCCGCCAGAATGTGCGATGTATTACCATGTGTGAGTTGTTATCGGATATAATGTTATGATTATATGGAACTGTGAGAACAGTGACAGTTTGAGAGGCGTTGCTCCTCGTCATATTATGCTCAGGAAGTATTTTATTATTTTACAGTACTTAATTCCATAATCATGAACTGTATATTCTTTACCATTATCTTATATTTGTGGTTATGTTCACCCCGGTGGGGCCTGTTTCCATGGTAAACAGGTGACATGTCTAGTTGTGAAGGGGCTTGGGAGTTGATGCTTGTACGTCTAGGAGGTTGGTATGGACAACCTTGAGTCAAATGCCTATAGTTAGAATATTTCTTAAAGATTTGAGGTATATTATTTGGGATGTTTATTTGTTATGGAATTGTATCATCCCTTTCGCCCTTGTACTAGCTAGACACTTCTATTTGTTGGATTTATGATTTATCTCGATGGTGGTTAGTATATATAGATTAGAGGTAGATCTTTGGTATATGTTGATTATGAATATATTGTTGGTGTTTCGTTTTTCCCCGGTTTGTCCAATTTACGATGAGACTTTGCCGAATTTTTTATAGAATCTATATCACCATTTTAGTGGCATATCGCCATTATTGTTAATTATGTTTTACCGTAAGCAGGGTCTTACATGCAATGCACAAATAATTTTTGAACAAAAATAAACTATTTGATGATGGTTGCAGCATACTTGACAACATACTTGAATTTCAAATAAACATTTTGTGGCCGCACTTAGTCCAACTTAAAGTAATTAACTGATTTTTCTCGATCTTGGGTTGCAAGTCCTATATTGTTGCGATGCACTATTAGTCTTTCCAACGCAAAAAACGGTTCGTCATTTGGACATCTGAGCAAGAGGCTATGCCAATTTTCCTAGAGTCGCTGCAAGCTGCCAGAAAAACTCAACTATTTCGAAAATTGTAGAAAATCTCAAAACAACAATTTTAAACTTAAAACGAGTATGGAATAAATTTATAAATATTTACATGAATAATGAATGCAATGAAAATAGGTTTCATCCACTAATATATTTTTACACCAAAATTTTGAAAAATATGCAATGAAAATATTTCATGCTCATTAAAAATTTTCTTTAAAAGATTTTCGCCTAAAATTTGTTAAAATGTTTTCCAACGAGAACCTGATTCTGATACCACTTGTTTGTGATATTCTTGAAATTAATCATGTGTTTATGGTTTCAAATAGTAATTATGGTGTTGTGATTATTGATATGGTTAGAAAATGTATAGTTATGCGTGGGCATGAACTAGTAATACATTTCAGGGTGCATGTGATGCATGCTAGGGATTTATGATTTGGCATGATTTATTTGAGATTTGTTCCCATTAATTTGGAAAGCATGTTAATTGTCGCTATGGTGCATTTTAATTGAGGAATGCTTTAAAATATCATGTAAGGATATTTTAATACATCATGCTAAGTACTTGGACATTATTTTAATTGTCCTATTTTAATAACCTACCCCAATATCTCTCATTCCCATCACTATTTCATTACACAACTCTCTCCCCTTTTCCCCTCTTTATCGATAAACCCTCCTCCCAACACTCTCCATTTTTTCATCCCGAACAAGAAAAGAGGAGAAGGATTTTGAGCTTGTAAGCTTGGATTTCTTGCTAGGATTTGAGTTCAAGTGGTAAGGAAGCTTTCTTGTTAAGATTTGGTGATGGGTTTTGAAATGTTGATTTTGGGGAAAAGAGGTTTTGATATGAAATGTTTTGATACTTTGTGGGTTGATGAACTTTTATTGGATATTGATGTATTTGTGTTGATTATGAAGTAGTTATGTTGAATGGTTGGAGTTTGAGGTGTTTGTGTTGTAGGAGTTGGAAGGGATGAAATGTAAGAAAATGGTGATTTTCACGTGTTCAGACATCGGCGATCGATCGACGTGATTTCACGATGGATCGGGCGAATCATGTCTCGGAACTGAAGGTTTCAGTGATCAATCACGAGTTTGGCGCGATAGATCGGCACAAGCTCATCAATCAATCGCGGAATGGCATTTTTTGGGCGATAAGGCAGTAGCATCCCGCGATCGATCGGGGCCCATTGGCGATCGATCGCGAGACGCCAAATATTGATATTTGGTTATTTTGATGGGATTTTGGTGATGGACTATTATATAGCTTCTAATATTGAGTTGTGCAATTGTGTAGAGCCTTTTCAGGTGGCAATACAACGAAGGGGATAAAGTCCAACACACATCCCATATTTTGGAAAGGTACGTAGAGAGACGTACAAGCACCAAACGGTAACATGTATTTTGTATACATATTGGATTATGCATTGTGGTTGCAAATACATTTCGGATTATGCATTGTGGTTGCATAAATAAATAAATAAATAAATAAAAATATATATATGTATATATATATATACATATATATATATATGTTGGATACTTGGTGCACATCACATGAGTCGTTGTTACTTTCGAGTGATGATTTTAAATGCTTTGCCGCTGTCATTTGAAGCAATGAGAGAATACTTGCCGTTGTCATATCGTAGCGAGGAAATAATATTTGTCGCTAATATGTTGAAGCGATGGTACATGCCGCTGTCACATTAAAGCGAGGTTATTCGATGCCGCCGATATGTCGAAGCGAGGGGCATTAGTGTCGTGGTCATGACAAGCGAGGTGCATTAAAATACACTGTTATAACAAGACTAGGGATTGGTTTGGTATTGATGGAAACCGGTATATGTCATGACATTTATTAACTATATTATAATCTGATGTTTATGAATATGAGTTGTGGTACAGGGACAACCAAGGGCGCATTTTAAATGCATTGAATATAGGAAGTGCTTTGTATTTATAGTTTATGCATTTTTACATTATAATTATATTGTGGTGAATATAGATTATTATATGCTCATGGTTTGGGGTTGTTCTTGTAGGTGCATTTTGGCATGGAGGGCTAAGGCCAGGGTCAGTGTGAGGAGGGCTATTGGTATAGATGAATATGAATTCTTTTTTATAGTTTCTACACCGGGTAGAGTAAATCTATAACTTCACATTCATTTTGTGGGAATGTAATTAATTCCTTTTCGAAAATTTTATTTTGGCACTGTAATCCTTAAGCTCAAGGCATCAACATAAACCTTATACTCTGATGAATGCATGTTTAACTCTCTTAATGCACTTAATCCACACTTAATGTAGCGACGCCTTACATTAGTGATACCAGAGCAGTGGTTAGAGAACCCGGGATGAACGAAGGGTAGACTTAGTGAACTAGTTGGCTAAGTGTTCACTTATGAGCATGTTTATGCATGTGATGCATATTTGAGTATATATTTGTTATACTAACATGCCTATTGCAATTCATGTTAACTAACGGTGTATTACATGACTTGTTTCTGGTTTTGGTTTATTGTTGTTAACCCCTGTATTACAGCATGGCAGCCAGAAATTCTGAACACCTCAATGAGGAGGTGGGTGAGGCATTTAGTATGAATGAATGTATTGCTCAAACTAACCATTTAACGCCACCGGCTGTGGGAGAGGAACCTTTGGTACAGCTGTTATTACCCGGGGAGCTGGGTCTGACATAGTTTTTTGACCTTCCATCCACCCCGATTTGAGGGAACTGAGACAGGGGAAGAAGCATAGGAATGGTTAGAGAGGATTGAGCAGATCTTCGTGTCGGCACCGTGTGCCAAGACTGCTAGGTTGAGACTGGTGGAGTTCCAGCTGGCTAAGAAATCTTCCATGTGGTGGAAAACAACAGTGATGGAGTTGAAAGCTCAAGGAGTACTGATTGATTGGTGTTTGTTCAGGACTCGATTTTTGGTCGATATTTCTCGGCAGCGGCTAGACAACTGAAGGAAGACGAGTTCACCAACTTGAAACAGGGCAACATGATTGTTTCGGACTATGCTCTTCAGTATTCATCACTCTTGTGGTATGTCCCTCACATTGCTATCAATGGACATGCCAAGATGAGGCACTTCTTATAGGGTTTGAGGTCGGAGCTGTTTGATAGGGTCATTTCCAATAACCCTAGCTCCTTTGATGATGCTCTGACTAGAGCGGAACTAGCAGAGATTGAGGTGAGTGCTTACAATGATGTGGTACACCCGGATATGCCACCACAGAGACCGGCATCTGACAGTTTGAGACCACGAGTGGAACAGTTTAAGTCTCGTGGGGCTTCTTCATTTTCCAGATTTAGTGGGAAGCGATCTAATAACCGGAAGCCAAGATATCGAAGGGGTAATGCACCCACTAACAGGGGACCAACATAGGCGAGTAGGACAGGGGAAACAAGATGCGATAATTGTGGAGGACCACACTTGACTCGTGACTGCTCGACTTGTTATAGCTGTGGCAAGGTGGGCCACATTGCTCGATCTTGTCCTACCCGTGGAGGACAGTCGGACTTCAGGTCGAATAGACCGATATTTGATCACAGGGCAATGCATCAGAGGCAACAGATTATGCCTCAACCATCGGGAGGTCAGACTGTGGCACCACCCCAGGGGCAAGTGTATGCACTAACTAGAGAGCAGGCTGAGGAAGCCCCATAGGAGGTGATTGCGGGTAAGTGTTATTTATTTACGTACCCCGCTTTTACTTTGATAGATACAGGTGCCTCCCACTCTTTTATATCTACAGATTTTGTGGAAAGACATCATATGTGCCCGTCTCCGTTGCCCACGCCTCTTATGGTCTCGACACCCACCGGAAGGAATGTGATTGCTGAGCAGGTATTATCTGACTGCCTCATTTATTTTGAAGGCAATGATTTGAAGGCCGATTTGATTGTACTGGTTATGACGGACTTCGATTGCATTGTGGGCATCGATGTACCGAACAGATATCAGGCAGTGGTTGATTGCCGATAGAGGACCGTTCGCTTCCGATCTGATCAGGGGATTTAGTGGATATTTTATGGAAGTGGTTCCCGTCCGAAGATTTTGTTGATATCGGCTATCAAAATGTCACGGCTACTGGAGCATGGACATATGGGTTATGTCATCTATGCCATTGATGTTGCGGAAAATAAGGAAGAGCAGAGAATTGAGAAGATACCCGTGGTTGCGGAATTTGCCGATGTGTTTCCAGAAGAAATTCCAGGCTTTTCGCCGAGTAGGGAAGTTGAGTTTGGAATTGAGTTATTACCAGGGACATCCGCTATTTATAGAATGGCACCAGCGGAGTTGAGGGAACTGAAGATGTAATTACGGGAACTCCTTGACAAGAGATACATATGTCCTAGTGTATCGCCTTGAGGTGCACCGGTCTTGTTTGTGAAGAAAAGGGTGGTTTGATGCGCTTGTGCATCGATTACTGACAATTGAATAAAGCGACGGTAAAGAACAAGTACCCTCTTCCGCGGATTGATGATCTGTTTGATCAGTTGCAGGGCACGAAGCTTTATAGCAAGATTGATTTGAGATCTGGGTACCATCATATACGGGTTAGAGAGGAGGATGTTCAGAATACAACATTTCATATTCGGTATGGGCACTACGAGTTCTTGGTTATGCCGTTCGGAATGACGAATGCCCCGGCTATTTTCATGAGTCTAATGAACTGGGTATTTCAGCTGTATCTGGATCAGTTTGTTATAATCTTTATTGCTGACATCCTCATTAATCTAGGAGCGAAGAGGAGCACGTGAAACATTTGCGTACAGTGCTTCAGATTCTCCGAGATAATCAGTTGTTTGCCAAGCTCAGTAAATGCCAGTTTTGGTTGGACAGTGTGGTGTTTCTAGGGCATGTGATCTCCAGAGATGGGATATCAGTGGATCCCAGTAAGGTAGAGGCAGTAATGGAATGGTCTGCGCGTACCTCTGTACCCGAGATTCGGAGTTTTCTTGGCTTGGCCTGATATTATCGATTCTTCGTCGAGGGATTCTCAAAGATTGCTAAGCCATTGACGCATCTGACTCAAAAGGGAGTAATGTTTTATTGGTCTGAAGCTTGTGAGCAGAGCTTCCAAGAGTTGAAGCATCGGTTGACGACTACACCCGTGTTGGTGATTCCCACGGAGAACAAGAGGTTCGTTCTTTATACAGATGCATCGCTACAGGGCTTGGGTTGCGTGTTGATGCAAGATAAGCATGTGGTAGCTTATGCTTCGAGATAGTTGACAAGATACCCAGTTCATGATTTGGAACTGTCGGCTATTGTGTTTGCCTTAAAGATTTGGCGACACCACTTGTATGATACTTCGTTTACTATCTACACGGACCACAAGAGCCTGAAGCTCTTATTTACTCAGGCAGAGCTGAATATGAGGCAAATGAGATGGATGGACTTACTGAAGGACTATGATTGCAAAATAGAGTACCATCCCGGGAAGGCGAACTTGATAGCTGACGCTTTGAGTCGGAAGGTGAAGAACACTGCAGAGGACGTCATTCCTTTGTCAGCTCTGTTGACTTCCTACTGTAAGTTGGGATATGACTTTGACATGTCAGTATCGCCAGTACGTGTGTCTACATTGTTGGCAGAGCCGGATATTTGAGAATATCAGAAGAGCTCAGAAGACAGACGATGAGATGCAGAGATGGTTAGCATTGGTCCTTCAAGGACAACCATCGAGATTCAAGATGGCAGAGGACGGTACATTGAGGCTCGGTAACCGTTGGGTGGTTTCGTGTGCGCTGTAATTGCGCCAAGGGATCTTACAACGGGCTCACAGTAGCGGGTTTAGCATCCACCCAGGCGGAAGGAAAATGTATAAGGACCTATGTGACCAGTTCTGGTGGAAACGAATGAAACGAGATGTTGTGGCATTCGTTAAGAGATGTTTGATCTGTCAGCGGGTGAAGGCAGAGAGGCAGAGGCCTGGTGCTGAGTTGAAGAGCTTAGAGATACCTAAATGGAAGTGGGAGCATATATCCATGGACTTTGTGACCCATTTGCCGAGGGCGGGTTCGGGATGTGACGCCATTTGGGTAATTGTGGATAGGCTGACGAAAGTGGCTCACTTTATTCCATATAGTATGACATTCACATACTTAAGGATGGTCCAGCTGTATATTCGGGATGTAGTGAGATTGCACGAAATTCCAGTTTCTATTGTGTCTGACCGAGACCCGCGGTTTACGTCTCATTTTTGGGAAGGTCTCCAATCGGCTTTGGCAACTGAGATGAGATTGAGCATGTCTTACCATCCCCAAACAGATGGTCAGACTGAGCGTACTATACAGACGCTCGGAGATATGTTACAGTCTCGTGTGTTGGAGTTTGATACTCCGTGGCAGGATTCAGTGGCCTTGGTAGAATTCTCGTACAACAACAACCACCAGGCGAGCATTCAGATGGCTCCTTCTGATGCCCTTTGTGGTAGACGTTGTCGATCACCGTTGTACTGGGATGATTTGGATCGTAAATCGATCGGAGGACCGGAACTGATCCGGGAGATGGAAGAAAAGGTTAAGGTGATTAGATGGAAAATGAAAGCAGCCCAGGATAGGTAGGCAACCTATGCTAATAAACGACAAACGATTGTTGGAATTTCAATTGGGAAAGGTCTTTTTGAAGATCTCATCATTCAGAGGTGTTGTGCGGTTTGCAATGCGCGAGAAACTATCTCTGACGTATGTGGGACCGTACGAGATCTTGCAGCGCATTGGTACTTTTGATTACCACTTGGCTTTGCCACCGTCTTTGTCTGGGATACATGGCGTGTTTCATGTGTCGACGTTGAGGAAGTATGAGCCAGATCCATCACATGTGTTGCAGCCTTCATAGTTTCAGTTAGATTCTGATGTGTCCTATGTTGAACGGCCTCTTAGAACTCTGGATCGAGCGGATCGCAAACTTCGGAACAAGGTTATACCGATGATCAAGGATCAGTGGGATCGCAGGGGTGTCGAGGAGGCGACATGGGAGACGGAGCGACATATGGTGCAACACTACCCGGAACTATTTTTTTGGTATGTAAATTATGTTTTGATTTGGATTGGTAAGTGTTGCAATTTCGAGGATGAAATTTTCTAAGTAGGAGAGTATTGTGATATCCCTGAAATTAATCATTTGCTTTATAGTTTCTAATAATAATTATGGTGTTATGATTATTGATATGGTTAGGAAATGTATAGTTATGCATGGGCATGAACTGGTAATACATTTCAGGATGCATGGTATGCATGTTGGGGGATTTATGATTTGGCATAATTTATTTGAGATTGGTTCCCATTAATTTGGAAAGCGTGTTAATTGTTGCTATGGTGCATTTTAAGTGAGGAAATGCTTTAAAATATCATGTAAGGATATTTTAATACATCATGCTAAGTACTTGGACATTATTTTAATTGTCCTCTTTTAATAACCCCCCAATATTTCTCATTTCCACCACTATTTCATTACAGAACTCTCTCCCCTTTTCCCCTCTTTATCGATAAACCCACCTCCCAACTGTTGGGATATGCCCTAAGACAAGTCATTAGATGATTGTTTAAGACATACAATGTTTATGGATTTATGAATGGCAATTCATTATTATATATTATTCTTTTAACTGTGCATTGTGAATTAATATATATGTTAATGTCCTTAGAATAATATTGTATTATTCTTAAAGATGTTCCTAGTCAAGTATTATCATGAATGGGATAATGATAATACGTAGAGACTAGTATATGTTGATCGATGAATTGTTCATTGATATGAGATATCTAATCAGCATATGGGTACATGTTAGAGAACGATGTACTGAACAGACCCACCATGAGAATGCAACATGGATAGTTATATGATCGTCATATGCAATTCTCATAGTGATAATAATGTATGTAATCCTTACGACTTGTGATCATCAGAGATCCCAACATAAGGAGTTATGTATCTTGATATCGTCAAACGTTACCCGTAACAGGGTATACTATAAAGGCGACTATTGGATACACTACGAATTATGTAGAGGGATGTTGACTGATCGAGATAGGATTTGTCCCTCCTATATAACAGGAGATGTGTTTGGCCCTTGATCAAGTGAGAACTAAAATGCATGGCCATGCTCGAATGAGTCGATATGAGATATCGAGCTTATTCGTTTATTCTAGTTCTACTTGGGGATCAAGAAATAGAGATTGAATATACGAGTATGACTATTCCATGACTCGTGTTCAATCTAAACACAAAGGACAAAGGGATTAAGTTACATGATTAATATTATCACAAGTTCTAAAGGTTATGTCGAGTCATTGACATTCTCGTAATTTGGGTAGCATCGATGTGTTGCTAGATACCGCTCGATGCTTGCGACATAAAATGAGATTTTATGTCACTGCCAACATTACGAGATCCTATCGGGTCGCACAAATGATTAAATCGAGAAGGGAAATTAAATTCATGAGATGAATTAAATAATTAAGAGGAGTCTTAATTAATTATCATAAGGATTAATTAAATCATGGGCTTAAGCCCATGAAGCTTTGAGAAAGCCTTTAATTAATCATATTTAATATGATAGCAAGGTTTTTAATTGTAAGACAAGATCAAAACACAAACCCTAGCACCCCCCCACAAGCTCTCGGCCGCACCATCACAACTCTCGGCCTCCATAAGTCGAAGGGTTGCTTGGTGGTTCGTGGTGGTCGTTGATCGGTTATTGTAACCGTGAGTCTTGTTGGTTCAAGAATAAGTCTAGCAACTTGTTCTTGAACGTCCCTTTCGATTCGATCGTGTGGATACCGTAGAGACGAAGGCGAAAACTTTCGTTTGTGACTCGGAGTTCGTTGGACGTGCTGCTCCGTGGATTCGGCTTCAAACGCGCTACAAGGGTAAGACACTTGTAATTCTCTAATCCGATATGAATCCCTATGTATAGATCGCTGGTTTGTAATCCCAAAATTTTATTCCGCTGCGCTGTATGCTCATGGGGTTTCTAACAGTGGTATCAGAGCCGTGTACAAGGCTCATATCGGATTTTATGTGGTTAAATAGTTTAATCATGTTAGAATTAATATTGCATGCTAATTAAACTGTTTAAATTCATATTTGATATGAAATTAATTTTAGTTTTTGATAATCATCGTAAAAATTGTATTTGATATAATTGGCGAATAATTGTATACGATACACGAAAGCGTAAAATCGAGGTGTTGGCTCAAGGTGGTTCGACCACCTCATGACTTGACCCTCGGGCCGCCGCAAGTGAGCTAGGGTTCGGACCCTTGGCTCATGCATGGGGCCACGCCACTTCCAAGAGGCTAGGGTTTGGAACCCTAATCACAATAGCTACTCGGCCGCCGCTTGGGCTAGGGTTTATCGAACCTTAGGCTCGAGATGGTTAAGCCGTCACCGTCATGGATCGTCCATGGTTGGACCGTGGCTTGTGGCTCATGGATTTCGGTGTTTCGAGCAAGTTGGCTCGATGAAAAACCAACATGGTGCAAGGCGGCTAGGGTTTGGAACCCTAGCGGCGCCGCACCCATGCCATCGGCTCGGACCATGTCGTGGGCTAGGGTTTCGAACCCTAGGCCCATAATTGGTCCAGCCGTGGTGCATGGTTGGTTCGAACCATGGTGGTTCGTAGCTAAGTCGCATTAAGTTCGTGGCATGTGATGTCCCGAGCGTACGATAATTTTTCAAAAATTATTTTACAGTTTTAATTAGAATTAAATTTAAATTGTTTAGAATTTAATTAATTAAATGTTAATGCATGCTTTATGTGTTGTTTGAGCATGGTGCGTGGTTATAGCCCTTTGACCTATTAGATAGGATTTGTGAATGATTGTAATTTATAATACGACCTGCGTGTCGTGCCTTTCTCTATTTCATTCTAAATGTAATCCCTCCCCTATGTTCCCCTCGAATGTGAATCGAGGAATTCTATATCTTGTAAAATAGTGTAGTTTATTTTATTGATGGTGATCAATGAAGATGGAGCATCGTGCCGGGATGAGGAGGCCATTCACAAATTGGAGCCAAAGGAAGGTGCTTATGAAGTTACCTTAGGTTGACTCATAAGAGTTTCTCATTGGCTTGAGAAACTCATTAGTAGGGGCTATAACCATGTCACGTTTTAATTATGTATGTTGATGCATGATTTATCTTATGTTTTAGTTTGATAATAGTATTACACATATATGTAGATATGTATACAACTATATGTAGTGGACATATTTTAAATTATCAAATTAATCATGAGATCAATAAATCCCTCTAAAATATTAAGTTTTAGATGCCTTCCAAAATAAAAGTACTCGTCAATAACTTCGATTGTACATGTGTGGGTTTGCCAAAGCAAAGCACCGTGGCAATCTTAGTAAGGCGCGAAAGGATAAAAGTGATATCCGTTATACTTTAATTGGGTACGACTTAACTAGGTTATCTCAATAGGATTGGGAACCTAGAGGCATGGGTTGGATTATAATTCATTAGATGAATTGAACAAAGTGTTGTTCGTCCAACTATCCAAGAATTATATGTGATGTAATTGACAAAGTGTTGTCTACCTAAATAACCGAGTCTTGGGCGATTAGCCAAAGCTAACTCAAGATTAGGCGAAATATGGATCTTGGCCCACTAAAAGTTTCGAGGGTTGATATTT
This sequence comes from Haberlea rhodopensis, assembly GCA_907163345.1. Taxonomy (NCBI): domain Eukaryota; kingdom Viridiplantae; phylum Streptophyta; class Magnoliopsida; order Lamiales; family Gesneriaceae; genus Haberlea; species Haberlea rhodopensis. The sequence continues at coordinate 80,097 of CAJQUN010000364.1, forward strand.
TTCAAATAAAATAGTGGGAGTATCATTTAATATAAGACCATGTTAAATGATTTAAATCATAAACTTATTTTGCATATTTATATTGTAGAAATCCATGGCAACTACAAACGTTACTAGCACTTTATCACTGCGATCGGTCCTTGAGAAGGACAAATTAAATGGGACAAATTTCCTAGACTGGCATAGGAACTTGAGGATAGTCCTCAAACAAGAAAAGAAACAATATGTTCTAGAGGAACCCTTGCTCGCTGAGGAACCTCCCCTAACAGCTACAAGAGCTGAAAAAGATGCTTACAAGAAGCATCAGAGTGACGCACTTGATGTTGGGTGTCTCATGCTTGCCACTATGAACTCTGAGCTTCAGAAGCAACATGAGGAAATGGAGGCGTTCGATATGATCGAACACTTAAAGCAGTTGTACCAACAGCAAGCTAGACAAGAGAGGTATGACGTCTCTAAAGCGTTATTCCAGTGCAGGATGGTAGAGGGAAGCTTAGTTGGAACTCATGTGCTCAAGATGATTGGGTACATTGAGAATCTGGATAAGCTAGGTTTTCCATTGGACCAAGAGTTGGCCACCGATGTAATCTTGCAATCGTTGCCGGAGAGCTTCAGTCAATTTGTAGTAAATTACAATATGACTGATATGGAAAAGACTCTGCCCCAGTTGCTTGGTATGTTGAGAACATATGAAGCAAATACTAAGAAGACTAAGGCCACAAATGTCCTTATTGTGAATAAGGGCAAAGGAAGGGCCAAAGCCAAAGGCAACAAGAAAGCAAAGAAGGTCTTTGCTAAATCTAAGCCAAAGTCTTCTGCACTAAAGCCAAAGGGAGGGATAGCAAAGGAAGGGAACTGTTTCCATTGCGGTGAGACCGGCCATTGGAAAAGGAACTGCAAAGTATATCTGGAGGATCGAAAGAAAGGAAGTGTGACTTCCGCTTCAGGTATTTTTGTTATAGAAGTCAATTTATCTACTTCTTCATCATGGGTATTAGATACTGGATGTGGATCTCACATTTGTGTAAATGTGCAGGATCTCAAAAGGAGTAGGACATTGGCAAAAGGTGAAGTTGATCTCCGAGTTGGAAATGGAGCAAGAGTTGCTGCATTAGCTATAGGAGATTATCATTTAGCTTTACCTTCTGGTTTATCGTTGATTTTAAAAGACTGTTATTTTGTGCCTTCAATTACTAAAAACATTATATCTATTTCTTGTTTAGACAAGTATGGTTTTTCATTTATAATAAAGGACAATTGTTGTTCTATTTATTTAAATGATATGTTTTATGCTAATGCACAAATGGTGAATGGTCTTTATGTATTAAATCTTGATATACCTATCTATAACATAAATACTAAAAGGATTAAAAATAATGATTGTAATCCGACTTATCTCTGGCACTGTCGCTTGGGCCACATAAACGAGAACCGCATATCTAAACTTCATAAGGATGGAGTATTAGATTCATTTGATTTTGAATCATATGAAACATGCGAATCTTGTTTAATGGGCAAGATGACTAAAGCCCCTTTCAAGGGACATGTTGAAAGGGCAAATGTTTTATTGGGACTAATACATAGTGATGTATGTGGACCAATAAGTACACTAGCTAGAGGTGGTTTTCAATACTTCGTTACATTTACTGATGACCTCAGTAGATATGGGTATGTGTACCTAATGAAACATAAGCATGAAACCTTTGAAAAGTTCAAAGATTTCAAGAATGAAGTACAAAACCAACTTGGCAAAAGTATCAAAATCCTTCGATCAGATCGAGGAGGAGAATACTTAAGCCAAGATTTTCATGACTATCTAAAAGAGTGTGGGATAGTCCCACAACTCACTCCTCCGTATACTCCACAATGGAATGGTGTATCCGAGAGGAGAAATCGAACCTTGTTAGACATGGTTAGATCAATGATGAGTCATGCAGATCTTCCGATATCATTTTGGGGACACGCTCTAGAAACAGCGATTTTCTTACTGAACCGTGTTCCATCTAAATCAGTGGAAAAGACACCATATGAGATATGGACTGGGAAGCGTCCTAGTATGTCTTTTATGAAGATTTGGGGTTGTGAGGCTTTCGTTAGACGTCACGCCACTAACAAACTTGGACCCAAATCTGATAAGTGTTTATTTGTGGGGTATCCTAAGGAAACGAAAGGATACTATTTCTATTATCCCACCGAGAACAAAATAGTTGTTGCTCGGACTGGTGTATTTCTTGAAAGAGAATTTATTTCTAGAAAAACCAGTGGGAGAAAAATAGAACTTAGTGAAGTTCAACCACAAGAAAACACTGAACCTGAAATTGAGATGGAAACAGAGCAGGCACCACAAACTGTTGTGGAAGAAGCACCTGCTCAAGAGACACAAGCCCAGCGTAGGTCTGTAAGAGAACACCGGGAGCCACAGAGATATGGATTTCTTGTGACTCAACAAGGTGACTTACTACTTATTGATGAGGATGAGCCGTCATCTTATCAACAAGCTATAATGGGTAATGATTCTGAGAAATGGCAAGAAGCCATGAAATCTGAGATGGAATCCATGTATGCAAACCAAGTATGGACTTTGGTTGATCCACCTGAAGGGGTACGACCCATAGGGTGCAAATGGATTTTCAAGAAAAAGACCGATATGGATGGTAACGTACAAACCTATAAAGGTCGGCTGGTTGCAAAAGGATTCAAACAAATTCATGGTATTGACTATGATGAAACCTTTTCACCAGTGGCCATGGTTAAATCCATAAGGATCTTACTTGCAATAGCTGCATTTCATGATTATGAAATCTGGCAGATGGATGTCAAAACAGCTTTCCTTAATGGAAATCTGCTCGAGGATGTGTACATGACACAGCCCGAGGGTTTTGTCGATCCAAAGGATGCTGGAAAGATATGCAAGCTACAACGATCCATTTATGGATTGAAGCAAGCTTCTCGGAGTTGGAATCTTCGTTTTGATGATGCAATCAAAGAGTTTGGTTTTATCAAAAATGAAGATGAACCTTGTGTCTACAAGAAGGTCAGTGGGAGCGTAATCATTTTCCTAGTGTTGTATGTAGATGACATACTTCTTATTGGAAATGATATCCCTGCCTTACAATCTGTAAAGATTTGGCTAGGGAATTGCTTTTCAATGAAAGACTTAGGAGAAGCTACCTATGTGTTAGGAATCAAGATCTATAGAGATAGATCGAGAAGGCTTCTTGGTCTAAGTCAAAGTACATACATAGACAAGGTGCTTAAAAGGTTTAGCATGCAAGAATCCAAGAAAGGATTCGTGCCTATGACACATGGTATTTATCTCTCGAAGGAACAGTGTCCTTCAACACCAGAGGAGAGACAACGCATGAGTAAGATTCCATACGCGTCAGCTATTGGATCTATCATGTATGCCATGATATGTACTCGTCCCGATGTATCGTATGCTTTGAGCATGACGAGCAGATATCAAGTTGATCCAGGTGAAGGTCACTGGATTGCTGTCAAGAACATCCTGAAGTACTTGAGAAGGACTAAGGATACATTCTTGATTTATGGAGGTGAGGAAGAGCTCAATGTAATGGGTTACACTGATGCAAGCTTCCAAACCGACAAAGATGATTTTCGATCGCAATCTGGATATGTGTATTGCCTGAATGGAGGTGCTGTGAGCTGGAAGAGTTCAAAGCAAGAAACAGTAGCCGATTCTACAACGGAAGCTGAGTATATTGCTGCCTCGGATGCAGCAAAGGAAGCTGTTTGGATGAGGAAGTTCATTTCTGAACTTGGAGTGGTGCCTAGCATTAAAGATCCGATAGAACTCTATTGTGACAACAATGGAGCGATCGCATTGGCTAAGGAACCAAGATCTCACCAAAGATCCAAGCACATACTTAGGCGTTTCCATTTCATTCGAGAAATCGTTGAAAGGGGAGATGTTAAAATATGCAAAGTACCGACAGATGATAATGTATCTGACCCATTGACGAAGCCGCTGTCACAGCAGAAGCATGATCGTCATACTAGATCTCTAGGCATTAGGTATATGTCTGAGTGGTCTTAGTGCAAGTGGGAGATTTGTTGGGATATGCCCTAAGACAAGTCATTAGATGATTGTTTAAGACATACAATGTTTATGGATTTATGAATGGCAATTCATTATTATATATTATTCTTTTAACTGTGCATTGTGAATTAATATATATGTTAATGTCCTTAGAATAATATTGTATTATTCTTAAAGATGTTCCTAGTCAAGTATTATCATGAATGGGATAATGATAATACGTAGAGACTAGTATATGTTGATCGATGAATTGTTCATTGATATGAGATATCTAATCAGCATATGGGTACATGTTAGAGAACGATGTACTGAACAGACCCACCATGAGAATGCAACATGGATAGTTATATGATCGTCATATGCAATTCTCATAGTGATAATAATGTATGTAATCCTTACGACTTGTGATCATCAGAGATCCCAACATAAGGAGTTATGTATCTTGATATCGTCAAACGTTACCCGTAACAGGGTATACTATAAAGGCGACTATTGGATACACTACGAATTATGTAGAGGGATGTTGACTGATCGAGATAGGATTTGTCCCTCCTATATAACAGGAGATGTGTTTGGCCCTTGATCAAGTGAGAACTAAAATGCATGGCCATGCTCGAATGAGTCGATATGAGATATCGAGCTTATTCGTTTATTCTAGTTCTACTTGGGGATCAAGAAATAGAGATTGAATATACGAGTATGACTATTCCATGACTCGTGTTCAATCTAAACACAAAGGACAAAGGGATTAAGTTACATGATTAATATTATCACAAGTTCTAAAGGTTATGTCGAGTCATTGACATTCTCGTAATTTGGGTAGCATCGATGTGTTGCTAGATACCGCTCGATGCTTGCGACATAAAATGAGATTTTATGTCACTGCCAACATTACGAGATCCTATCGGGTCGCACAAATGATTAAATCGAGAAGGGAAATTAAATTCATGAGATGAATTAAATAATTAAGAGGAGTCTTAATTAATTATCATAAGGATTAATTAAATCATGGGCTTAAGCCCATGAAGCTTTGAGAAAGCCTTTAATTAATCATATTTAATATGATAGCAAGGTTTTTAATTGTAAGACAAGATCAAAACACAAACCCTAGCACCCCCCCACAAGCTCTCGGCCGCACCATCACAACTCTCGGCCTCCATAAGTCGAAGGGTTGCTTGGTGGTTCGTGGTGGTCGTTGATCGGTTATTGTAACCGTGAGTCTTGTTGGTTCAAGAATAAGTCTAGCAACTTGTTCTTGAACGTCCCTTTCGATTCGATCGTGTGGATACCGTAGAGACGAAGGCGAAAACTTTCGTTTGTGACTCGGAGTTCGTTGGACGTGCTGCTCCGTGGATTCGGCTTCAAACGCGCTACAAGGGTAAGACACTTGTAATTCTCTAATCCGATATGAATCCCTATGTATAGATCGCTGGTTTGTAATCCCAAAATTTTATTCCGCTGCGCTGTATGCTCATGGGGTTTCTAACACCAACACTCTCCACTCTTTCATCCCAAAACAAGAAAAGAGGAGAAGGATTTTGAGCTTGTAAGCTTGGATTTCTTGCTAGGATTTGAGTTCAAGTGGTAAGGAAGCTTTCTTGTTAAGATTTGGGTATGTTTTGATGGGTTTTGAAATGTTGAAAATGGGGAAAAGAGGTTTTGATATGAAATGATTTTATATTTTGTGGGTTGATGAATTTTTATAGGATATTGATGTATTCGTGTTGATTATGAAGTATTTTGTTATGTTGAATGGTTGGGGTTGAGGTTGTTTGTGTTGTAGGAGTTGGAAGGGCTGAAATGTAAGAAAATGGTGATTTTTCGCGTGTTCAGACATCGGCGATCGATCGTGCGTGTCATGTCTCGGAACATAAGGTTCCAGCGATCGATCGCGAGTTTGGTGCGATCGATCGGTGAAGCCACGATCTATCGGCACAAGCTCAACGATCGATCTCGGAATGGCATTTGTTGGGCGATAAGGCAGTAGCATCTCGCGATCGATCGGGGCCCATTGGCGATCGATCGCGAGACGCCAAATATTGATATTTGGTTATTTTGATGGGATTTTGGTGATGGACTATTATATAGCTTCTAATATTGAGTTGTCCTATTGCGTAGAGCCTTCCCTGGTGGCAACACAACGAAGGGGATAAAGTCTAACACACATCCATAGTTTGGAAAGGTACGTAGAGAGACGTACCGGCACCAAACGGTAACATGTATTTTGTATACATATTGGATTATGCATTGCGGTTGCAGAAATAAATAAATAAATAAATATATATATATATATATGTGTGTGTGTGTGTTGGATACTTGGTGCACAACCCATGAGTCGTTACTTTCGAGTGATGATTTTAAATGCTTTGCCGCTGTCATTTGAGGCGATGAGAGAATACGTGCCGCTGTCATATCGTAGCGAGGAAAGAATATTTGCCGGTAATATGTTGCAGCGATGGTACATGCCGCTGTCACATTAAAGTGAGGTTATTCGATGCCGCTGATATGTCGAAGCGAGGGGTATTAGTGCCGCGGTCATGACAACTGATGTGCATTAAAATACACTGTTATAACAAGACTATGGATTGGTTTGGTATTGATGGAAACCGGTTATATGTCATGACATTTATTAACTATATTATAATCTGATGATTATGAATATGAGTTGTGGTACAGGGACAACCAAGGGCGCGTTTTAAATGTATTGAATACAGGAAGTGCTTTGTATTTATAGTTTATGCATTTTTACATTATAATCATATTGTGGTGAATATGGATTATTACATGCTCATGGTTTGGGGTTGTTCCTGTAGGTGGATTTTGGCATGGAGGGCTAATGCCAGGGTCAGTGTGAGGATGGCTATTGGTATAGATGAATAGGAATTCTTTTTTATAGTTTCTACGCCGGGTAGAGTAAATCTATAGCTTCACATTCATTTTGTGGGAATGTAATTAATTCATTTTTTGAAATTTTATTTTGGCACTGTAATCCTTAAGCTCAAGGCATCAACATAAACCCTTATACTCTGATGAATGCATGTTTAGCTCTCTTAATGCACTTAATACACACTTAAGATAGCGAGGCCTTACATTGTTGATCAAGCGTTTGCTGTTTACCAAAAGCTATAGCTGATGGTAACATGCAATTCAACTCTTTTAAACTGTACAGCAGCACGAACACCTTTGTTCGTTTGATCACATAGCAAGGGTAATTGTTGTACCTCAACAATCCTCCTCCCAATAATTGTACTTCTTGCAACTCATGGGAATCGAACATGTGACCTTGGCTCTGATACCAATTCTAGAATCGAGCGTTTGCCGCTTTACCAAAAGCTGTAGCTGATGGTAATGGTACAACTCAAATCTTTAAATCGTACAGCAGCACAAGCACCACATTTCGATCGATCACACGGCAAGGATTATATCCCAACAAAAATTTATATAAATTACTTTTGGAGCAAATATGTATGATTAAGAAAATAATGATAAGCAATGATATTAAATTTTGGTTAATCATGGGAATGTAAGTTAATATTATGTTATGGGTATATAAGATATATGTGATAATGACAAATTGAGATTTGGAGTATATTATAAGATATATGTGATAATGACAAATTGAGATTTGGAGTATATTATAAGATATATGTGATAATGACAAATTGAGACTTAAGAGTAAATGAACTTTTGGTTAATATATGATATAATACGATTTGTTCTTTAAGAATAACATGAATCATTAAGCATATTGTAATTATATTTTTTTGGGCCTAGATAATATAATCTTTCGGTTAAAAGAGGGAACAATAAAATAAAAGGATATTAAGAATCCATCTTCTTTATTTAGGTGTATAATTAGAGAAATCATATTTAGGCTTATATGAAAATATCTGGTTTAAATTAAAAAAATATTACAGTAGCACGAGAATAAAAAGAGTTACCAAAATCTGTTTCAAATCATGAAATAGAATTCAAGATGAATTTGATGTTAGACATTATATCAATATCGAAGTACCACCATCTAATGATTCTAGCTGAACTGAAAGAACTTAAGGAACAACTTCAGATATAAGACTCTTATTTCTTTTAAGTAACACGCATTATTTGCGGATACAATTTAAACATCTATTTAATAGAACCTAATTAGCAAACTGCTGACTCATCCAAATACCAGCATTACATTTCTAATCCACATCTCCAAAAGAAATGTATCAAAATACTGTAAAAGGAAATAAATTATTTACCAAAAACGTTAGAATTTCTCGAGATATATTCTCAATTATTATACTTCAAAATAGAATAATAGAACAGAGACTCGAGAAGTCATACCAACCAGCACCTGCCTCTGGAATACAAATCTCACCATCTTGTACAAATACTTCAACAACGAAAGAGATTTAAAAATTTGAGAACCTTAAGTTTTATTGCTTCTCTGTTCCTCTTATAATCAACCGAAGCATTATTAGTGTAGGGGACAAGAAGACAATCAATTGATGGTTTGTATCCATTGATAATATATTTATTCTTATTACATTTTGTAGAATCTATGATATGAAGAGAATTTTTAAGAAAAGTTTCGGGCAATTCTAAGACGCTTTACTTTTGGATCAATTTTTGGGTTAATAGTTTGTATTTTTTTTCCATTCTTGGAACCTAAACATATAATGCATTATTCATTATCGGGATATAGGATAAAATATAGTAATGTTTTCTTGGGATTTTTAAGATAAGCTATGTTGACATTAATTGAAGTATTACATATCTTAGTATCTCATTTCATTAAGGATATAAGTAATAATATTAGATTTTAACTATTGATTAATTATGGCAAATATAAGTAATTGATATATGATTTTGTATATGGGTGCATAAGATATGTTGGGCTTAGATTAATATGAACCTTTGGTTAACATAAAATATTATAGGATTTGGATCTTAAGAATATAATAAAAATCAAAATGAATATTATGGTTATATTTTGGACTTGGATAATATAATCCTTTTGGTAAAATAGGAAATGATAGATTCCTATTTTTGGGATAATAACCATCTATTTTATTAAATTGGGTGTATAATAAGAGAAATCGTGCTTACACTCATATTGAAATACGTTGGATCAAATTCAAGACAATAGTTTCTTAAAATTATAAAATCATAAGAATCAATTATTAAGATAATTAGTGCTTAGGTTTATATCATTTTCAAGTTCATTAGAAATGCAATAAACAAGTTTTTTATAATAAAGATATTAGTGTTATGTTTTCAGTTCTCTCTGAAATTTCATTTCAGCATATCCTCTTTAAGTCCAATTATTCTTAATATTTATTTGAATCCATATGACAACCTCTATATAACTTTAGGATATAACTGACATCAAGCATCACGAAGAGAAGTTTAACCTCAGGCCACATCACCCTAACCAACACTCCACAAATGACCAGAAGGTCAAACGACCAAAATTGCCACAAAATCAACCAAAGAAATATGTACCCATTAAGTTCCGAAATGCTCATTTTGTAAAAAGACACTCTTAGGTGACTATCGTAAAATAAATGAAGCTTGCTTCAAATGTGGGAAGTTTTGGGCATAGGATTGTGGATGACAATGAAAATAAAAAAATTATATTGGTTCAGACGAAGATAATCATCCATATAAGTCAAATGAAAACTACCCAATAATCATATCTTCCTTTGATACAAAAAGGAAGCGAATAATGCAAATAACGTCGTGGCAGGTATCATTTCAAATCAACAAACTACCTAATCATGTTTTATTTGATTTTAGTACCACGCATTTGTTCATGTTTAAGAAATTAACACTAAAAAAACAAATAAGTTTACCGAATGGCTCGGGTTGAATGGAAAAGAGCTTAAAGAACAACTTGATGAACTTTTGGATAAAAAGTATCTAAAAGTTCATCAAATCTAGTGTATCACCTTGGGAAACACCTACATTATATGCAAAGAAGAAGGAGGAGAGCATGAATGTATCAATTAAAGCGAAGCTACATGGGACTTAGAAAAAATATGCTAAATCATTACCTATCTTATAACAAATCAAGACAACTCGAGTTTCGAGGACAAAACTTCCCATACGGAGGGAGGAATGTGAGGCCCGCGAATTTATCTCCAAACACCCACAATTATGACTTTAATGTGAGGACGACTGGTCAGTGTCATCATAATGAGAAAAAGATTTCTTACCGCGGGATCCGCGATAATTACATGTCATTAATGACACATTATCGTCAGCGCTTACGTTTTTTGAAAAACAAATTCTTTATAATTCATGAATTGTGAATTGAATCATAGTAAAATGAATCATTCCAAGATACAAATCAAGAAAATACTTATCAGTTCCAACTTATCCAGCAACAAGAATTTAATAAATAATCAATTGTAAGTGGGCTTTGGTTTAAAGCGTTCTTTCATTTTAAAATTGTGTGTATGCTTTAAATTTAAATTGATATGTGATGTATTTTGAAACTATGAATGTCTGACGTTTCTAATCAAACTTGTAATTTTTGAAGCACTTTAAATATCAAAATCCAACTGGTTAGGAATTCTGAGCTCTTTCTGACCCTGATGCGATGGGGTTATAACAGTTACTCTTATGATACGGTGTTAACCATTATTCTGTATGTTAGACCCTTTATTTGTATTGGGTTGGGTCTCCACATTTGAGATGGCACAAGCCCAATAGATTGACCCATATGGTGCAAGACCATATGGAGTATATAATGGTGTCTAAAACCTAACACAATATCAGATTCTACATCACAAACACACCAAAAGAGAGAGAGAAAGAAGTGAGATTTTCGGATCTGAAAATCTGTGCAGAACAGCATGATTGCATAAGTGTTTTCGCAAAACTCAACCATTGGATCAAGCTGTAATTTGGACAGTACGTTCAAAAGTGAGGTACTAAATAGTAAACTATGGAGATCGGGTTTTTTTGGCGTTTGGGTTGGTTTTCGAAAGGTTGAACAAAGGCTGTCGGTTTCTCAAGTAAATCTGAAGAAGCCTGGTTGCAAAAGCATTTGACAGAAATTGACCCGTTGGGTTAGAGTCCAATTTGGACAGTGTGTTCAAGACATCCTGGGGTATGTTTTGAACTATGGAGAACGAATTTGAATAACTTATCGATGGAAACAGATTCTGGTTTGGATGCCTTTGGGTGAAATCTTTCCATCATTGTGTTATTTCAAGATTGTGTTATCTTGAAAGTGATTGGTAATTGTATATTGTTGATTTCTGATTGTGGATAGTTTGTAATATCATTATTAATTATAGTGAATATTATTTTGGCGGACTACGGTTCCGTGGTTTTACTCCTCACACCGGGAAGATTTTCCACGTTAAAAACCGCTCGTGTCATTTATATTTTGATTGTGGTTTCTAGAATTTTTCGTTCTCTATTTGATATTATTTCTTATTAGTTTCACACAAGAGGTATAAAATATTTGTTCCGCTGCGTTATTAATTTGTGTGCTTATCCCAAAAAAGTGGTACTAGAGTCACGTTCTGATTTGTGTCTTGTGGTGAAAATGGAAACCAATACAAGTAGAATATTAAATCTGAATTGTTCTAATTATCATACATGAAAAGGGAAATGGAGGATCTTTTATATGTGAAATATTATTGTTTACCTATGTTTGAAAGTACAAAGCCCGAACAGAAAAGTGATGCTGAATGGAAAATATTGCATCGACATGTGTGTGGTTTCATTAGACGGTGGGTAGATGATAATGTGTTGGGCCATGTCTGCTTGTTGAGTATTTTCAAAAAAATACTTACCCTTACCTTCCCATCTCAGATAAAAGCGAATCAGAAGTTTAAGGCGAAGAACAACACAACTTTTGGAGTTGGTGATCCACTGCCGCTTTCAATATTTCAAGATATAAAACATTATTAAACTTGCGTTGAATTTATTATGTTTAGAACTCCTGTAAATAGTTTATGTAATTTAAAGTTGTAGAATATATTTATGGAATAAAAACTCGTTTCTGATAAAGTCTGTACTACGATGCTAGTTGTTTTTAAATGTTAATTGGGGAACAACGCATGTGTTATTGACCCCGATCTCAGAGTGTGACAATATGGATCATAAATTTTGATATTGTGTAATAACACACAGCAACTTGTGTGTAGGCCAATGTTATTTACATTTTAATATATGTTACTCGTACTCGTATAAAATTTATTTACGTTGTGTTTATTAAGTATAGGCTCGCGAATCGTAAAATATTTCAAACTTATAATTTATTCTATAATTTATCGTCGGTTCAATGTGGAGCATTTACCTTTTTCTGCCTTTTTGAAACTAACACCGATGAGAATAAAAGGTGGAAAGCTTTTATTCACTTTTTTTTAATGATGGAGAACCCACAGTCGTTATCATTTAACTGCATATTGAGTAAACTCTCGGATTGATGCAATAGCTTGCAAACCATGACAGCCAATTAAACCATACTAGATAAGCCTGGTACGACATACTAGGCCGATACATTATTGGCCGAAGAATCAAACTCGTGACCAAAAGTTTTCGAACTCATCTACTCCATCAACTCGACCACCCCACTTGAGGCAAAGTTTTTACTAACTTATTAGTACTGCACATGGATTTGGTTTCTCCTATTATTGGTAGTCGTGACATTATTATACATCTCAAGTAAATCTATGGCACTAATCCACCAAGCATGAAATACCAATGGATTGGATCAATGAAATTTATATTATTCGATTAACAAATCAATTTAATGTTTTTGCACGACGCAATAATAAATGAATGGGTGATTTAATAAAACAATATTCTTAAATTGTATTATTAATTAAATAACTTGTTATTATACGATAATATGTGCGTACAATTTAAACGAATAATATAACAAACTTAATTAAAAATTCGACTTTGTGAGACTGCTTGCTTCTAAATTGGAGAAACAAGTCGGATACAAAGAAACTTTGGCCAGGCCATTTCCACAATTCAAACGTATCCTTTTTGCTAGCCCATTATTTAAGGTCCAATATCACTTTTAGCAACGTCGGCGGCGGAATCGAACTCCGATGGTATCTATTTGGTTGATTCGATGCAATCCATAAGGATAGTTCCCTTAAAGATCCATCAAATTATGGATAAAAATATTCATATCTAAGGGTTATTATCTCTTTAAGGATGGTGCTCAAATGGGATAGCAACTAATAAACTATATCTACTAGACCCAATCACAGTGAACCGAAATTGGAACCGTTGCTCAGAAATCAAAATCAGAACCATTTTCTATTTTACGACTTAATCGAAAGCAAAGACTTAGAGGGTGTATTCAATCTAGATTTTTACCAACTTTTAATGACTTTTTTAAATGATTGACTTTTATGGAGTTGATAGATTTCTATTGACTTTTATAGAATTTCATGGAGTTATAAAAAAATTTGTAGAGAGTCTCGTAGATTTCTATGGACTTTATCGATTTTTAATGACTTTTTTAAATGATGGATTTTTATGAAATTGATAGATTTCTAATAACTTTTATAGAATTACACGGAACTATCAAAAGAATTTTATAGACTCTATAGATTTTACAACTTATAATTAATTTCTTTGAACTAGCAAATGAACATAAATAACTTCTTCAACATATAATTTTTTTTACTATTAATGTAAACACATTTTACTTATTTAATAGTCAAAAACGTGAAAAATAAATATTCAATGGCAAATATTGAACAACATTTTGCATCTTCAAGATGACGACCTTGAAAATTCAGTTAATATTGTTATATAATTGTAATCTATAATTTTGTGTAATAAAACAAAAGTTCTCTATTAAAAAAATTTTATAAACCTAAAATAATTTTTGGTGATAATTGACTACTATAAAAATTCTTAAAACATACTTTTAAATTAAACATGATAATTTATATCGTTATAAATTATTTTAGAAAAATATTTATTATAATTGTTTATATATATAGACTCATACAATCGTTTTAAAACTCTAACATCTAATATAAATTTGAGCACATTAACATGTTATTTTATCAAAATACTTGTGCAAATATTAATATTATATTGGATTAAAAAATAAGATGTGACAAAAACAATAGTTTAAGAAAGAGCTGCACATTAGGAATTAAAGAAATGGTACATGTAGAAAACAGGGGAGGAAAAGCCAACGGGGAGGTGACCGTGTCGAAAATGAAAATAAACATAAAGAGTAAAGAGAGATGATGGTAATTAGGAATTAAAAGTCATTCCAAATCTTTACTAGGAGTGGTGTAGAATTGTTAACTTTTTTGGGATATACATTGGGCATCAAAGTTTGTACCTAATGATTTAACAGAAGTCATTAAAATTCTATGAGATTTTGGATACCTATGGACTTTTATAGAGTTTTAAAAAATCAAGTTTGAATACCACCTGGCTTTTAAAAACTATATGAAAGTCTGTCTTGAATACCATTAGACTTAGAGTATATAAAAGTCTGGATTGAATACCTCTGGACTTTTAAACTGCATAAAAATCTTTAAAAGTTAATAAAAGTCTATAACCAATACACCCCCCTTAGATTCAATGTGGTTCCAAATAATAAGAATCAAGAACTGAAACCATACAGAACCGTAACTTAAATATTAAGTTTCAAGATCATGGAGTATACATCAACAATTTAATTTTTATAATTAAACTGCTTATTTATATATATATATATAGCTAATTAATTTAAACACCTTTTTTATTCTTTTAATTAAAACATGTACATTCACATTCAATATCGAAATAATCGGTTCAGATTCTCATAGACGCGCCTATGTTATATGTAAAAAAAATATGAATTAGATTCAAGGTGTTCATGGAACGGTTCGGACTGGATTACACTGGTCCCGATTTCGAAAGGCACAGAACCGGTTCAATTCGATAGCCAACCAGATTGAACCGGTTCCGGTTCCATGGCAAGAGTCATGGAATCGGTGCATTGTAACGGATCGGTTTTGGTTTGGACCGGTTCCAAATCGGAAACGGTCCGTCCTTCTTTTATTTTTATTTTTTTATGTTTTAAAATTTATTTTTTTGTTATTATTTAGCCAATATTTCAAAAATAACAAATTTATTGATGAAATAATATATGATTGTAATGGAGAAGTAAATAATTTATTGAATTCGAAAAATTTACAAGGTAAAATAATAAATATTTAAAATTTACTTAAAAAGAAAATACATTATTCATCATAGTTTATTAATATTGTCTTCGCAAATTCTTCTTCTTCTTCGAAACTTTGTTTGCCGAACTCGTCGACTCCTCCTTTTTTATTTCTTCGCTCAACATCGAACCAATCTTTGAGCAATGTTAGCATGCATAATGAATCTGCTTTAAGAGAAGTTATCTGGTCTCCAATTATTCGGCCACAAGTTGAGAACACAGACTCAGATGCGACACTAGATGTTTGAACAGCAAAAACATCTCTAGCCATTTTGGCTAAGATATGATATTATCGAGTGTTTGCCTTCCACCATTCCAAGACGTCAAAATTCTCATTTGTTATGAAATTGTGACCCAAAAAGAACTGTAACTCATTCGACGCGGTTGTTGCCGATCCGCATGCATAGTAGTTGCAGATGAAGCTGTGAGATTTTCTCTAGCGACGGGTTCAGGAATCATTTCCTCATCTTCCGCAGGTTGCGCTTCATCAAGAATATCGTCGATGTTGGCAAAAAAATCATCACATACATCTACTATAGATGGTGTATTAGAGGGACCAGCACGACCACCGCGACCAGTAGAAGAAGATGCCATAATATTTTTGGGAAATATTAAGAATTTTACAACACCAAACAAGTGATAAAAATATGATAACAAATTGATATGAGTTGTAAGATTAAGAGATTGAATGAGATTGGGAGTTGTAATATTTGGGGGGGGGGGGGGGTGTTAAGGGGTATTTATAGGTAAAATTTTAGAAAAAAATTATACTTTTTATAAATAAAATCATGACCAATGGTTATATAGCCGTTGAGCAATATACCTAATTTCATTTGTTTAAATGCCTGTCAGTTCTGGTTTCAAATAGGAACTGGTTCGGTGGTTCCGGTTCCAATGGAATCGGAACCGCCGGATCGGCGGTTCCGTTTATATGAAATCGCACCATAACCGTCTTTAGCCGGTTATGGTTCCGGTTCGAGACCCGACTCATCAGTTCCGGTTCTGGACCGGATTGAACCTGTCCCGTTAGTCCGGTCCGTTGAACACCTTGAAATTAGACACACAAAATTTTAAACCAACATGACAATCCGCAAGAAGAATTCTTCTATGCTACCCCATGGGGTGGTACCCTATGGCCCAAATTGATCCAATATATAACCCAAATGTTGGGTAAAAAAACTTATGCCATGGATTTATCCCATGTGGCACTTAGCATAGAAGTGACCCCATTAAAGGTACAACTTTGGGAAATATGAGACCCATGCAAAACGATAACCATTTTTTCCTTTTTTTAAAAGAATGAAGCTTATATCAAAACCCATTTGACAATTTTGAGCTAGCAGTAATTTATCTCATGTAGTATTGCTAATAGGTATTTTACCTCATCTGATTTGTAAATATGCATTTTACCTCATGTGGTTTGCAAATTATAGCTCACCGTCCTCTCCACAATTTAAAAAAAATTGTTGGCTTGTAATAGGATGGGTGTTTTGCATCTACTCACAAACCACAGGGGATGTGCTGTCTATTTTCAAACCATATGGAGGTAAGTTGCACCTGATAGAAACCATAGAGGATAAATTGACACATGATAAAATTCTGTCAAAATTGTTTTCTAATTTTAGGTGAATGATAAGTGTCGTTTTTAAACTTATTTAGATTTGATTTTCTAATGACTTTCGTATTGATTCCTAGACGATTCTACGCTTTTTGGTATATATTTCTATGTGTTCAGGAATCAATGTTGAAATGCATAAAAGTAGAGGAAATAAGCCAAAAATAACTGTAAGACCCCGTTAACTAAACAAGATTCTAAGGTGCAATTAAGAGAACTAATCATTCATAAATCAAAGTATTAGGCCGTGTTGATAATCCTGAGCTTAAGAGATTACAGTACCAAAAGTTCAAAAATGAATTATACATATTCCTAGCAAAAGGGTACTACACTCTAGCTTTACTCTACTCTTTGTAGAAACTATACAAAAGGAATTCCTGTTCTGCTAATCCTGTAGCACTCCTTACAGCTCAGCGTATCAACCCCGACCCTGGTTCTCCATGTCAAAAGCACCTACAAAGACAACCCCCAACACATGAGCACATCATAGTTCATATCAATCATAATATGAATATAAAGCATAAATGCATAAATCATAGGCATATGATACTTTCGGAATTTCCAATGCATTTAAAACGCCCATTTTGGGTTGTCCCTGTACCATAACTCATAATCAAATCAATATATGATATTATAGTTTCTTTAAATAAATGTCATGACATAACTTCACTTCTTAAATCTTTACTTCTAAAGTTAATGCCACTCGCTTCATAACTTTAGAACAAGCGGTCCTCCCCTCCCTCGCTTCTTCATACAAGCGGTATTTTTATCCTCGCTTCGTATGGTAAACCTCGCCTCCATGTGCAATCAGACCTACACCCCTCGCTCCACATTTTTAGCGGTATAATAGCGGTAAGCATTAAAATCATCACTGTGATAACCGTGCCTCGTGGAATACACACCAAATGTTCCACATCATACATATGCAACAACAATGAATAACAACATGTATTGTACTCATAATGCACCAACTCGCATTTATCGTATGTCAAATAATGAATATATAATACATGTTACCGTTGGGTTACCCGTACGTCGCTTACGTACCTTTCCAAAATATCTTTAGTTGCAGGGCTTTATCCCCTGCGTTGTGTGGCTACCTGTGATGGCTCTACACAAGTGTACAACACAATATTAGATGCCTCATTACGATCCAATATCAAAAACTAAACAAAATATAACAATTTATATTTTTCAACATCTTGTGTTTCTCGATCGATCGGCCCCTCAAGCTCGATCGATCGAGAAGACACCTTAATTCAATGCCCAAGTTTCTGCCTCACTCGATCGATCGAAATGGTGTCACCGATCAATCGAGGACCTTAAGAGATCGATCGGGAAATCCACCGATCGATCGAGCCCTTTCCTTAAAAAGATACTCTGCCTCGCTCGATCGATCGAGAAGGAACAAGCATGTTAAGAGCTACAAGGTACTACCATGCATGTATTCAAATCAAAGTTCTACCCAAACTTAAACCCATATGCATCAAAATCGCCCAACTACATCAGTACTCACCCAAGCTTTCTGAAAACAGGGTATCATAATTCTTTTCTAGAATTTTCGAGCACCTCTTTTCATACCAACAAATCCACCCAATTAAACATGTTTCATGCTCAAGTAAACATGCTAGGAACTTCATAAAAACACCATGCAAGTACTTAAATCGAAGGTTCATCCAAACCTACACTTACATGCCATTTTTACACCAAATAAAAAACGTGAATTCAAACAAACATAAAACCAAAACAGGACTTGGTTCCATACCTTTTTTCCTCCAACGTTTTGCAAGGTTTTCAAGCCTTAAAATGCCAGCTCTCTTCCTCCTGATCCTTCGCCTATGTTGGACGTTTATTTGGGAAAGAAAGGGAAGAGATTTGAGTGGTGGAAGGTTGAGTGAGAGGAGGTTAAAGTGAGGTATGGGTTCAGCTGAATGGGTATGGGTTGAGGGGGGGTGGTTGGGTGGTGGGTGGTGTGATGTGTTATGTTTTGGTCCCGGTATTTAGCATGATGTATTAAAATATCCTCACATGATATTTTATAGTATTTAATCAATAAAATACTTCAAATTCCAATTAAACATGCTTCACCAAAACACACAACACCCACCCCAAATAATTATGCCATAACCCAAATTCCCAACATATAACACATGCACCCTGAAACGCATTTCCCCAATATTAATAAATCATCATCAATAAATTAATACCATAATATTCATAACATAATTAATGTTCAAATGCACATAAATATTTCGGGGATATCACAATACTCCCCTACTTATAAGATTTGGTCCTCGAAATCAGCATGCA
This sequence comes from Haberlea rhodopensis, assembly GCA_907163345.1. NCBI lineage: Eukaryota > Viridiplantae > Streptophyta > Magnoliopsida > Lamiales > Gesneriaceae > Haberlea > Haberlea rhodopensis. The sequence goes on from CAJQUN010000364.1 coordinate 99,279, forward strand.
CTTACCCAAAACAAAATAAAACATAAATCACATACCGGAAAACAGTTCTGGATAGTGCTGCACCATGTGTCGCTCCATCTCCCACGTGGCCTCCTCGACTCCCCTACGATCCCACTGAACTTTGATCATAGGTATAACTTTGTTTCGTAGTCTGCGATCTGCCCGATCCAGAATCCTGACAGGCCGCTCCACATAGGAAACATCAGACACTAACTGAACCTCAGAAGGTTGCAACACATGAGAAGGATCTGGCTCGTACTTCCGCAACATAGATACGTGAAACACATCATGTATGCCGGACAGAGAGGGCGGTAAAGCAAATCGGTATGCCAGAGTTCCAATACGCTGTAAGATCTCGTACGGCCCAACATATCTCAGGGATAACTTCCCCCGCATCCCAAAACGTACTACACCTCTGAAAGGTGAGATCTTCAAAAAGACCCTATCGCCCAACTGAAACTCTAACGGCCGACGCCGTTGATTAGCATACGCTGCCTGTCTGTCCTGAGCTGCTTTCATTTTCCTTCTGATTACATTTACCTTTTCTTCCATTTCTTGGACCAACTCTGGTCCTCAGACCGATTTACGGTCCACATCATCCCAATATAAAGGCGACCTACAACGTCTACCATAGAGGGCCTCAAAAGGAGCCATCTGTATGCTTGCGTGGTAGCTATTGTTATAAGAAAATTCTACCAAGGCCATTGAATCCTGCCAAGAAGCATCAAACTCCAATACACATGCTCTCAACATATCCTCGAGCGTTTGGATAGTACGCTCGGTCTGGCCATCCGTTTGAGGATGGTATGCTGTGCTCAACCTCAATTCTGTACCCAGAGCTGACTGAAGACCTTCCCAAAAGTGAGATGTAAACCACGGATCTCGATCAGACATAATCGAAACAGGGATCCCATGCAGTCTCACTACATCTCTGACATATAACTGAGCCATCCTCAAGTACGTGAAGGTCATACTGTAAGGAATGAAGTGAGCCACTTTAGTCAGTCTGTCCACGACTACCCAGATAGCATCAAAACCCAAAACAGTCCTCGGTAAGTGTGACGCCCCGAAATAATTAACTGCAATTAAGGCATTAATTATGTTCATGTGTTTAATTATGTGGATAATTGATTTATGTGTTTAAATTAATTATCATGATGAAATGCTTAGTCACATGATAGGCATGACCCGGGGGTTACGTTTCAAGGTGCATGTTATGCATGATAGGAAATGGGGTTAACATGATTAAATTGTATTGATTGGGAATTATGAGGAAAACATGATTTAGTGGAAGTTTAATGCATCTCTGTAAATGCATTTAAAATACCATGTTGGGGTATTTTATACATCATGTTAATTTGGGGTACATTTTAATAACCCCACTATATCCCCCTTTTATCCCACTTTCCCTTAACTTCTTCCCCACCACTCAAAAAACCCCCAATTCTCTCCCAAAGCCCTAACCTCACCCCATTTTCGAAATCCCTCAAAGGAGGAAGGAGGAAACTCCACAAAACTTGTGTTTGTGTGATCTTTGTTAAGATTTGGAGTCTTCAAGAGGTATGGAACCCTTCCTAAAGTTTTTATGAAGTTTGGATTTGAAATGGGATGATTTTGAAGTGATTTAAGTGGGTTTGGTTGGGTATATGTTGTATGTTGTTGGGGTATGATTTTTGAAGTGTTTTATGTGGGTTTTAGTGAGTTATGATGTTGTTGATGTTGTAAGGAAGTTTGGTTTAAGTGTTGGTATGGATTGGAAGGAATTTTTGGTGCAAAAATGGTGAAAATCCCGACTCTGTGCGAGGCGATCGATCGCCTGAAAAGAGGCGACCGATCGCCATAGGGCAGTACCATTTTCGCAGGGGAGGCGATCGATCGCCTAAAATGAGGCGACCGATCGCCGAGAGGCAGTAGCCAATCCAAGTGTTAGGCGATCGATCGCCATGTTTGAAGCGATCGATCGCCGCGAAGAAAAATTTGAGGCGATCGATCGCCTCAAGTAGCGATCGATCGCCACTGTGTAAAAGTTGGAAAATGATGATTTTGTTGAATTTTTGGTATTTGGCTATTATTTAGCTTCTAATATCGATTTGTATGGTTGTGTAGAACCATCCCAGGTGCCAACAACATCGAGAAGATAGAGTTCTTCAATTTCTCCACTTTTGGAATTAAGGTACGTAAGAAGCGTACGGGCATCGGACGGTAACACCCTCCTAACTATGACTATGTATTGATTGCATAAGTATAAGATGATGATGTTTATGATGATGATGCTTACGATGATGATTATGATGATGATGTTTATGATGATTATGACGATGATGTTTATGATGATGATGTTTACGATGATGATTATGATGATGCTGTTTATGATGATGATGCTTACGATGATGATTATGATAAGTAAGTTTATGATGATGATGCTTACGATGATGATTATGATGATGATGCTTACGATGATGATTATGATGATGATGTTTATGACGATGATGCTTACGATGATGTTTATGATGATGATGTTTACGATGATGATTATGATAAGTAAGTTTATGATGATGATGTGTATAATGATGATGTTTATGATGATGATTGGGATAAGTAAGTTTATAATAATGTTATACGATGTTTATAAAAGGGTAAGATGCCCATATGGTAAGATGCCATACAATGTTATTATGTGGTAAGATGCCACGGGGTAAGATGCCCATGTGGTAAGAGGCCACACGATGTTATTATGTGGTAAGATGCCACGGGGTAAGATGCCCATATGGTAAGAGGCCATACGACGTTATTATGTGGTAAGATGCCACGGGGTAAGATGCCCATATGGTAAGAGGCCATACGACGTTATTATGTGGTAAGATGCCACGGGGTAAGATGCCCATATGGTAAGAGGCCATACGATGTTATTGTGTGGTAAGATACCACGGGGTAAGATGCCCATATGCATGAAGGTAAATCAGGGTTAACAAGAAGAAGTTAACGAATAACCAGTAAATTACTTAACCAAGACTTCGTACATTTACTTTTGTATCTTGTTATGATGCTTAAATGATGATGATGTTATAAGATGATGACGTTATAAGATGATGAAGTTATAAGATGATGATGCTTATAAGATGATGATGCTATAAGATGATGATATAAGATGATGATGCTTATAAGATGATGAAGTTATAAGATGATGATGCTTATAAGATGATAATGCTATAAGATGATATGTATAAGATGATAATGCTTATATGATGATGATGCTGTAAGACGACGATATTTATAAGACGACGATTTTAATCATTCATGTCAAGAATTAATGATTATATGTATGGCTATGAAACAGGGACAACCAAAAATGGTTAATGCAATTAACCAGGAAGTATACGTTACCAATTACTTTCATGCATTTATTTATATGCCATTGCCCTATGATGTTAAGTAACGATATACATGCTCATGATGGGTTGTTCCTGTAGGTACACCTTTGGACTAAAGGACTAAGGGTCGGGTTGTGGCAGTGAGCTTTGAAGAGCATGAAAGAAGTTAGGATACAGGAATTCTTTGGATAGTCTCTACTCTAGGAGTAGAATTAATTCTATCGCCCTAACATTCTTTTGCGAATGTAATAAGTTAAGTTTGAAATTTCATTTTCGGCCTGTAATCTTATTAGCTCCAAGCTACAACCGAAACCCTAAGACGTTATAAATGCATGTTTAGTCCCTAATAGGTGATTAATATGATGTTAAGGTAGGAAGACCCTACATTAGTGGTATCAGAGCAGTGGTTAGATAACTCGGGAATGAGTGAAGGGTAGCCTTAGCAATAAGTTGGCTAGGTGCTTACTTTTAAACATGCTTTGTGCATATGTTGCAAATGAAGTATATGATGTTGCACTAACATGTTTTATTTCTCTAACGATGTATTATATGAACTGCTTTTGGGTATCGTTGTTAACCCTTGTCTTGCAGTATAGCAGCAAATGCTAAAGTAAACGACACGATTTCATGTGCGCTTCTCCGTCGCCTCTAGTAGTCTCGACACCCGCTGGAAGAAGTTTGATTACTGATCGGATCGTCTACGATGGCCTCATTTATTTTGAGGATAAAGAACTAAGGTCAGACTTAATTGTTCTGTGGATGTCAGTTTGTAGGCATTGATGTCCTGAACAGGTATCAGGCAGTTGTGGACTGCAGACAAGGACTGTCCGATTCAGGTCTGATATGGGAGTCCGAAGGACATCCTATGGGGATGATTTCCATTCAAGGATTCCGTTAATATCTGTTGTCAAGATGGCACAGTTATTGGAACGAGACCACAAAGGATATTTCAACAATACTGTGGTTATTACTGAAAGAGGAAAGAGTTAAAGGCCGAGGATGTGCCCATGGTGGCGGTATTTCCTGATGCATTTCCGGAAGGGATTCCCGGATTCCCACCGACGAGAGAGGTCGAGTTTGGGATTAAGTTACTACCAAGAACGTCTACCATTTCTTGTGCCCCGCATAGGACGGCACCGGCGGAGTTAAAGAAATTAAAGGTTCAGTTGCAAGAGCTCCTTGGCAAGGACTATACACACCCTAGCATATCGCCTTGGGATGCACCAGTCCTATTTGTCTAAAAGAAAGATAGTTCGTTGCGGTTGTGCACCGATTTCAGACAACTGAACAAAGCCATGGTGAAGGATAAGTATCCGCTTCCGGGGATTGACGATGCTGCAGAGTACGAGGCTCTACAGTAAGATCGATCTGAGATCGGGGATCATCAGATTCGAGTTTGAGAGGACGATGTACAGAAGACAGCTTCCAGGACCTTATGTGGGCACTACGGATTCTTAGTCATGCCCTTTGGGGTGACGGATGCCCCAACTATTTTATGAGCCTGATGAACATGGGGATCCAACCATGCTTGGATCAGTTCGTCATAGTTTCCATTGACGATGTACTTATTTACTCTCGAACTGAAGAGGAACATGTAAAGCACTTGAGAACAGTACTCCAGATCCTTAGGGATCATCAGTTGTATGTAAAGCTCAGTAAGTACGAGTTCTGGTTGAACAGTGTAGTCTTCTTGAGTAATGTTGTATCAAAATCGCTGAGCCGCTGGCACAGCCGACTCAGGAAAGAGTGCCATTCTTTTGGTCCGAAGCTTGTGAGGACAGCTTCCAAGAATTGAAGCATCGTTTGACTACGACAACTATGTTTGTGATTCCTTCTGAGAATAAGAAGTTGTCTTGTGCACGAATACATCACTCCAAGGTTTGGACTATGTGTTGATGCGAGATAAGCTTGTGCTGGCTTATGCATCGAAGCGGTTGAAACCACATGAGGCTAGGTACCCAGTCAACGATTTGGAGCTGGCAGCCATTATGTCTGCCTTGGAATTTGGAGGCATTACTTGGATGGTACGTCGTATTACCATCTACACGAACCATAAGAGCCTGAAGTTTTGTTCACACAGGCTGAGTTGAATATGCGACAAAGAGGATGAATGGACTTACTCAAGGATTTTGACTGTAAGATTGAGTATCATCCTGGTAAAGCAACTTAATAGCAGGCACCTTAAGTCGGAAGTGAAAAGTACTGCTGAGGACACTATGTGTTTATCAGCGATGATGACTTCTTATTGACATCTGGGCTATGATGTTGATGTGGACACGTCGCCGGTGCGAGTGTCGACCTTGTTGGCCGAGCCAGACATATTTGAGGTTTCCAGGAAAGCCAGAGATCGGATGATGAGGTTCAAAGATGGTCATCTATAGTACTTCAAGGACGGTCATCAAAGTTCAGAGTGGCAGAAGATGATTCATTGAGATTGGGCCACCGATGGGTAGTCCCAAATACGCCGGAGTTGCGTAAAGGAATCTTGGAGCAAGCTCACCGTAGTCGGTTCAGTATCCACCCAGGAAGAAGAAAGTTGTACAAGGACCTAAGCGGTCGCTTCTAGTGGAGACGTATGAAGCGTAATGTTATGGCCTTGTCAAAAGATGATTGATCTGCCAGCAGGCCTGATGGCGAGCTGAAGAGCTCGGAAGTACCCCAATGGAAGTGGGAACATGTACCTATGGACTATGTAACCCACTTGCCAAGAGCGGCCTCTGGAGTCGATACGATCTGAGTGATCGTGGATAGGCTGACGAAGTAGCTCACTTCATCCTTTGTCATGTGTCTCACATACCTAAGGATGGCCAATTCTATGTGCTGGATGTAGTGAGGTTACATAGAGTTCCAGTCTCGATTGTGTCTGACAGAGACCCAAGGTTTACTTCACATTTCGGGGAGGGTCTCCAGACGGCTTTAGGCACCGAGGTGAGACTGAGTACGGCCTATCACCCTCAGTCAGACGGCTGGATAGAGCGTACCCTTCAGACGCTCGAGGACATGTTGAGGGCATATGTTTTGGAGTTTGATACTCCGTGGCAAGATTCAGCGCCAAAGTAAGGCGGTCGGAGGACCGGATATGATTAAGGATATGTAAGACAAGATTAAGTTGATACGCCAAAAGATGAAGACGACCCAGGATATGAAGACGACACAGGATAGGCAAGCAGCCTATGCCAGCAAGCGGCGACGACCGCTAGAATTCCAAGTAGGAGACAGGGTCTTCTTGAGAATCTCACCCTTCAGAGGTGTAGTTCGTTTTGGTATACGGGAGAAGTTATTCCCGAGGTATGTTGGTCCATATGAAGTATTGCAGCGTATCAGTACTTTGGTTTACTGTTTGGCTCTACCGCTGTCTTTATCTGGGATTCATGATGTTTTCCATGCTTCTATGTTACGGAAGTATAAGCCAGACCCGTCTCATGTATTACAGTCTACTGAAGTGCAGTTGGACCCAGGGGTATCCTACGTTGAACGACCGGTCAGAATTCTGGATCGTGAGGATCGCAGACTACGAAGTAAAGTTTTACCGATGGCCTAAGTTCAGTGGGATCGTCGGGGTGTCGAGGAGGCTACGTGGGAGACGGAACGACACATGATGCAGCATTACCCGGAACTATTTTCTGGTATGATTTATGTTTAGTTTCATTTTGGGTAAGTGCATGCGATTTCGAGGACGAAATCTTATAAGTAGGGGAGTAATGTGACGCCCCGAAATAATTAACTACAATTAAGGCATTAATTATGTTCATGTGTTTAATTATGTGGATAATTGATTTATGTGTTTAAATTAATTATCACGATGAAATGCTTAGTCACATGATAGGCATGACCCGGGGGTTACGTTTCAAGGTGCATGTTATGCATGATAGGAAATGGGGTTAACATGATTAAATTGTATTGATTGGGAATTATGAGGAAAACATGATTTAGTGGAAGTTTAATGCATCTTTGTAAATGCATTTAAATACCATGTTGGGGTATTTTATACATCATGTTAATTTGGGGTACAATTTTAATAACCCCACTATATCCCCCTTTTATCCCACTTTCCCTTAACTTCTTCCCACCACTCAAAAAACCCCCAATTCTCTCCCAAAGCCCTAACCTCACCCCATTTTCGAAATCCCTCAAAGGAGGAAGGAGGAAACTCCACAAAACTTGTGTTTGTGTGATCTTTGTTAAGATTTGGAGTCTTCAAGAGGTATGGAACCCTTCCTAAAGTTTTTATGAAGTTTGGATTTGAAATGGGATGATTTTGAAGTGATTTAAGTGGGTTTGGTTGGGTATATGTTGTATGTTGTTGGGGTATGATTTTTGAAGTGTTTTATGTGGGTTTTAGTGAGTTATGATGTTGTTGATGTTGTAAGGAAGTTTCGTTTAAGTGTTGGTATGGATTGGAAGGAATTTTTGGTGCAAAAATGGTGAAAATGCCGACTCTGTGCGAGGCGATCGATCGCCATAGGGCAGTACCATTTTCGAAGGGGAGGCGATCGATCGCCTAAAATGAGGCGACCGATCGCCGAGAGGCAGTAGCCAATCCAAGTGTTAGGCGATCGATCGCCATGTTTGAAGCGATCGATCGCCGCGAAGAAAAATTTGAGGCGATCGATCGCCTCAAGTAGCGATCGATCGCCACTGTGTAAAAGTTGGAAAATGATGATTTTGTTGAATTTTTGGTATTTGGCTATTATTTAGCTTCTAATATCGATTTGTATGGTTGTGTAGAACCATCCCAGGTGCCAACAACATCGAGAAGATAGAGTTCTTCAATTTCTCCACTTTTGGAATTAAGGTACGTAAGAAGCGTACGGGCATCGGACGGTAACACCCTCCTAACTATGACTATGTATTGATTGCATAAGTATAAGATGATGATGTTTATGATGATGATGCTTACGATGATGATTATGATGATGATGTTTATGATGATTATGACGATGATGTTTATGATGATGATGTTTACGATGATGATTATGATGATGATGTTTATGATGATGATGCTTACGATGATGATTATGATAAGTAAGTTTATGATGATGATGCTTACGATGATGATTATGATGATGATGTTTATGATGATGATGCTTACGATGATGATTATGATGATGATGTTTATGACGATGATGCTTACGATGATGTTTATGATGATGATGTTTACGATGATGATTATGATAAGTAAGTTTATGATGATGATGTGTATAATGATGATGTTTATGATGATGATTGGGATAAGTAAGTTTATAATAATGTTATACGATGTTTATAAAAGGGTTAGATGCCCATATGGTAAGATGCCATACAATGTTATTATGTGGTAAGATGCCACGGGGTAAGATGCCCATGTGGTAAGAGGCCACACGATGTTATTATGTGGTAAGATGCCACGGGGTAAGATGCCCATATGGTAAGAGGCCATACGACGTTATTATGTGGTAAGATGCCACGGGGTAAGATGCCCATATGGTAAGAGGCCATACGATGTTATTGTGTGGTAAGATACCACGGGGTAAGATGCCCATATGCATGAAGGTAAATCAGGGTTAACAAGAAGAAGTTAACGAATAACCAGTAAATTACTTAACCAAGACTTCGTACATTTACTGTTGTATCTTGTTATGATGCTTAAATGATGATGATGTTATAAGATGATGACGTTATAAGATGATGAAGTTATAAGATGATGATGCTTATAAGATGATGATGCTATAAGATGATGATATAAGATGATGATGCTTATAAGATGATGATGCTTATAAGATGATAATGCTATAAGATGATATGTATAAGATGATAATGCTTATATGATGATGATGCTGTAAGACGACGATATTTATAAGACGACGATTTTAATCATTCATGTCAAGAATTAATGATTATATGTATGGCTATGAAACAGGGACAACCAAAAATGGTTAATGCAATTAACCAGGAAGTATACGTTACCAATTACTTTCATGCATTTATTTATATGCCATTGCCCTATGATGTTAAGTAACGATATACATGCTCATGATGGGTTGTTCCTGTAGGTACACCTTTGGACTAAAGGACTAAGGGCCGGGTTGTTGCAGTAAGCTTTGAAGAGCATGAAAGAAGTTAGGATACAGGAATTCTTTGGATAGTCTCTACTCTAGGAGTAGAATTAATTCTATCGCCCTAACATTCTTTTGCGAATGTAATAAGTTAAGTTTGAAATTTCATTTTCGGCCTGTAATCTTATTAGCTCCAAGCTACAACCGAAACCCTAAGACGTTATAAATGCATGTTTAGTCCCTAATAGGTGATTAATATGATGTTAAGGTAGGAAGACCCTACAGTAAGTGCGTCACGAAGTCCATGGATACGTGCTCCCACTTCCATTCCGGTATCTCCAAACTTCTAAGCTCACCACCAGGCCTCTGCCTCTCAGCCTTCACTTGCTGACAAATCAGACATCTCTTGACGAATGTGGTGACATCTTGTTTCATTCGTCTCCACCAAAACTGGCCACATAAGTTCTTTTACATTTTCTTTCCGCCCGGGTGGATACTCATCATGCTGCAATGAGCCCGCTGTAATATTCCCCGACGCAACTCAGGCGCATTCGGGACCACCCATCTGTCACCCAGTCTCAAGGAACCATCCTCAGCCGTCCTGAACTTCGACGACTGACCTAAACGAATCACCGACAACCATCTATGAACCTCTTCATCGGTCTCCTGAGCCTTCCAGATGTGCTCATAAATAACCGGCTCAGCTAATAAGGCCGATACCTGTATCGGTGAAGCAGACACGTCATAATCAAATCCCAACTGGCAGTAGGAGCCCATCATAGCTGATATACACATGGCATCCTTTGCCGTGCTCTTCACCTTCCGACTCAAAGCGTCGGCTGTCAGATTTGCTTTTCCAGGATGGTATTCGATTTCACAATCATAATCCTTCAGTAGGTCCATCCATCTCCTCTGTCTCATATTCAGCTCAGCCTGCGTAAACAAGAACTTCAGGCTCTTGTGATCAGTGAATGAGGTACCGTATAAGTAGTGTCGCCATATCTTCAAGGCAAACACTATAGCTGCTAGCTCCAAATCATGGACTGGATACTTCGTCTCGTGTGGCTTCAATTGTCTCGAAGCATAAGCCACTACATGCTTATCCAACATCAGCACGCATCCTAGACTCTGAAATGATGCGTCAGTGAAGAGAGCGAACCCCTTGTTCTCCCTGGGAATTACCAATACTTGTGCCGAAGTCAATCTGTGCTTCAACTCTTGGAAGCTCTGCTCACAAGCTTCCGACCAAAAGAATGGAACTCCCTTCTGAGTCAGCTGCGTCAGTGGCTTGGCAATCTTTGAAAATCCTTCGACAAAGCGTCGATAATACCCAGCCAAACCAAGAAAACTTCGGATCTCAGTGACTGAAGTCGGCGCAGACCAATCCATAACCGCCTCTATCTTCCTGGGATCTACTGATATCCCCTCTCGAGAGATAATATGACCCAAGAATGCAACACTGCTCAGCCAGAACTCACACTTGCTGAGCTTGGCGTACAACTGATGATCTCTGAGGATCTGAAGCACCGTTCTCAAATGATTGACATGATCCTCCTTACTTCTTGAATAAACCAGAATGCCGTCAATAAACACGATCACGAACTGATCAAGATACTTCTGAAACACTCTGTTCATCAGGCTCATAAAGATAGTCGGGGCATTCGTCACCCCGAACGGCATCACTAAGAACTCGTAGTGCCCGTACCGAGTCCGAAACGCTGTCTTTTGTATGTCATCGGCTCTAACTCGTATCTGGTGATAGCCTGACCTCAAGTCAATCTTCGAGTAAAGCTCTGTGCCTTGAAGCTGGTCAAATAAGTCATCAATCCTCGGAAGGGGGTACTTGTTCTTAATCGTCACTTTATTCAATTGACGGTAATCGATGCACAGACGCATCGAACCATCCTTTTTCTTTACGAACAAGACTGGTGCACCCCATGGTGATACACTAGGGCAAATGTATCCTTTGTCGAGGAGCTCCTGCAACTGCACTTTCAGCTCCCTCAGCTCTGCCGGTGCCATCCTATAAGGGGCACGGAAAATAGCAGATGTCCCTGGCAGTAACTCAATCTCAAACTCAACATCTCCGATTGGCGGAAATCCTGGAATCACATCCGGAAACACATCGGTGAATTCCGCAACTACAGGTATATCCTCGATCCTCAACTCTTCCTTTTCCTCTGATACGTCCACGGCAGAAATAAGATAGCATGAGTGACCGCGTTCTAACAACCGCGACATCTTAACAGCCAAAATCAATGGAATCCTTGGACGAGAGCCGTCCCCATAGAAGGTCCACTGAAACCCCTGATCAGACAGAAAACGCACCATCCTCTGTCCGCAATCAACAACGGCCTGGTATCTGCTCAACACATCAATACCGACAATACAGTCAAAATCTGTCGTATCCAACAAAATCAGATCAGCCCTCAGATCATTGCCCTCAAAATAAATGAGACAATCAGATAATAGTCGATCTGCAATCACATGCTTTCCCGTGGGTGTCGAGACCATAAGAGGCGTGGGCAACGGAGAAGAACACAAGTGGTGTCTCTCCACAAAAGCAGAAGATACAAATGAATGAGAGGCACATGTATCTACCAAAATAAATGCAGGGTACGTAAGTAAGTAGTACGTACCAGCAATCACCTCCTCTGGGGCTGCCTCTACCTGCTCTCGAGTCAGTGCATATACTTGACCCTGCGGCGGTCCTGCCGCCTGACCTCCCTGTGGTTGAGGTGCAAACTGCTGTCTCTGTGGTGCCGTCCTGACATCAAATCTTGGCCTATTCGGCCCAGAGTCTGCCTGACCTCCCCGATTGGGGCAAACCCGAGCCAGGTGGCCCACCCTGCCACAAAAATAACAGCCTCGACATTTACGTGTCAAATGAAATCCTCCACAGTTATCACACTTGTTCCCTCCTGATTTACTTCCCTGCGCTGGTCCCCGATTGCCTTGCTTCTGATTCTGAAATTTCTTCCCACCAAATCTAGAAGATGAAGAAGCCCCACGAGGCTTAAACTGGTCTCCTCGTGGTCTCAGGCTTTCAACAATCGGTCTCTGTGATGGTACGAAAGGGGGTACAACTTCCTTGTACACGCTAACCCCAATCTCTGCCAGCTCTGCTCTAGTCCGGGCATCATCGAATGAGCTGGGGTTGTTATAGATAACCCGGTCAAATAACTCTGGCCTCAGTCCCTTCAGAAAATTCCTCATCTTGGCATGATCGTTCACAGCGATATGAGGTACATACCTTAGCAGTGAAGAATATTGCATGGCATAATTTGATACAGTCATGCTGCCCTGCTTCAGGTGGGTGAACTCATCTTCTTTTACTTGTCTGGCAGCGGCGGAGAAATACCGATTAAGAAACCGGGTCGTGAACACAGTCCAATCTACTGTCATACCCTGAGCCCTCAGCTCCATAACTGTTGTCTTCCACCACATGGAAGACTTCTTCGCCGACTGAAACTCTGCCAACCTCAGCCAGGCAGTCCGTGCACATGGTGCCGATACAAATATCTGCTCTAGTCTCTCAAGCCATTCCTCGGCTGCTTCCCCAGTCTCAGTCCCTTCAAATAGCGGTGGAAGCAGTATCTGTGCACTAGGCTCCACGCCTACAGCAGGTGGCGGTAGAGGATTCGACTGAGCAATACTGGCATTGATACTGCCTACATCTCCCACCTCTTCATTGAGGTTCTCCAGATTAATAACCGCCATGCTGTAACACAGGGGTTAACAACAATACCAAAAGCAGTTCATAATATAAGCCATTAGATAACAAGAGTAATCATATTCAAAAGCATGTTAGTATAACAACTTATACAGAAATATGCACCATATGCATAAACATACCCACCAATGAATACCTAGCCAACTTGTTCTAAAGGCTACCCTTTACTCGTTCCCTGGTTATCTAACCACGGGTCTGATACAACTAAATGTAAGACCCCATTATCTAAACAAGATTCTAAGGTGCAATTAAGAGAACTAATCATTCATAAATCAGAGTATTAGGCCGTGTTGATAATCCTAAGCTTTACAGTACCAAAAGTTCAAAAAAGAATTATACGTATTCCTAGCAAAAGGGTACTACAGTATAGCTTTACTTTACTCTTTGTAGAAACTATACAAAAGGAATTCCTGTTCTGCTAATCCTGTAGCACTCCTTACAGCTCATCGTATCAACCCCGACACTGGTTTTCCATGTCAAAAGCACTTACAAAGACAACCCCCAACACATGAGCACATCATAGTTCATATCAATCATAATATGAATATAAAGCATAAATGCATAAATCATAGGGATAGGATACTTCCTGAATTTCCAATGCATTTAAAACGCCCATTTTGGGTTGTCCCTGTACCATAACTCATAATCAAATCAATATATGATATTATGGTTTCTTTAAATAAATGGCATGACATAACTTCACTTCTTAAATCTTTACTTCAATCCTTAGTCAGTTTATCATCAGTGTATTTTAATGCCCATCGCTTCATAACTTTAGAACAAGCGGTCCTCCCCTCCCTCGCTTCTTCATACAAGCGGTATTTCTATCCTCGCTTCTTATGGTAAACCTCGCCTCCATGTGCAAGCGGACCTACACCCCTCGCTCCACATTTTTAGCGGTATAATAGCGGTAAGCATTAAAATCATCACTATGATAACCGTGACTCGTGGAATACACACCAAATGTTCCACATCATACATATGCAACAACAATGCATAACAACATGTATTGTACTCATAATGCACCAACTCGCATTTATCGTATGTCAAATAATGAATATATAATACATGTTACCATTGGGGTACCCGTACGTCGCTTACGTACCTTTCCAAAATATCTTCAGTTGCAGGGCTTTATCCCCTGCGTTGTGTGGCTACCTGTGATGGCTCTACACAAGTGTACAACACAATATTAGATGCCTCATTACGATCCAATATCAAAAACTAAACAAAATATAACAATTTATATTTTTCAACATCTTGTGTCTCTCGATCGATCGGCCCCTCAAGCTCGATCGATCGAGAAGACACCTTAATTCAATGCCCAAGATTCTGCCTCACTCGATCGATCGAAATGGTATCACCGATCGATCGAGGACCTTAAGCGATCGATCGGGAAATCCACAGATCGATCGAGCCCTTTCCTTAAAAAGATACTCTGCCTCGCTCGATCGATCGAGAAGGAATTCCGATCGATCGAGCTACCCTGAAAAAAAAACGCGATTTCCAGAATTCTCGAACACCTATCTTCATACCATCCAATCTAGCATATAAGACATACAACATGCTTGAACAAACATGTTAAGAGCTACAAGATACTACCGTGCATGTATTCAAATCAAAGTTCTACCCAAACTTAAACCCACATGCATCAAAATCGCCCAACTACATCAGTACTCACCCAAGCTTTCTGAAAACAGGGTATCATAATTCTTTTCAAGAATTTTCGAGCACCTCTTTTCATACCAACAAATCCACCCAATTAAACATGTTTCATGCTCAAGTAACATGCTAGGAACTTCATAAAAAACACCATGCAAGTACTTAAATCGAAGGTTCATCCAAACCTACACTTACATGCCATTTACCACCAAATAAAACGTGAATTCAAACAAACATAAAACCAAAACAGGACATGGTTCCATACCCTTTTTCCTCCAACTTTTTGCAAGGTTTTCAAGCCTTAAAATGGCAGCTCTCTTCCTTCTGATCCTTCGCCTATGTTGGACGTTTATTTGGGAAAGAAAGGGAAGAGATTTGAGTGGTGGAAGATTGAGTGAGAGTAGGTTAAAGTGTGGTATGGGTTCAGATGAATGGGTATGG
The DNA here is from genome assembly GCA_907163345.1 of Haberlea rhodopensis. NCBI lineage: Eukaryota > Viridiplantae > Streptophyta > Magnoliopsida > Lamiales > Gesneriaceae > Haberlea > Haberlea rhodopensis. The sequence goes on from CAJQUN010000364.1 coordinate 114,521, forward strand.
TTTGGGGGGGGGGGGGGGGTGGTTGGGTGGTGGGTGGTGTGATGTGTTATGTTTTGGTCCCGGGTCCCGGTATTTAGCATGATGTATTAAAATATCATCACATGATATTTTATAGTATTTAATCAATAAAATACTTCAAATTCCAATTAAACATGCTTCACCAAAACAAACAACACCCACCCCAAATAATTATGCCATAACCCAAATTCCCAACATATAACACATGCACCCTGAAACGCATTTCCCCAATATTAATAAATCATCATCAATAAATTAATACCATAATCTTCATAACATAATTAATGTTCAAATGCACATAAACATTTCGGGGATATCACAATACTCCCCTACTTATAAGATTTCATCCTCGAAATCAGCATGCACTTACCCAAAACAAAATAAAACATAAATCACATACCGGAAAATAGTTCTGAATAGTGCTGCACCATGTGTCGCTCCGTCTCCCACGTGGCCTCCTCGACACCCCTACGATCCCACTGCACTTTGATCATAGGTATAACTTTGTTTCGTAGTCAGCGATCTGCCCGATCCAGAATCCTGACAGGCCCTCCACATAGGAAACATCAGACTCTAACTGAACCTCAGAAGGTTGCAACACATGAGAAGGATTTGGCTCGTACTTCCGCAACATAGATACGTGAAACACATCATGTATGCCGGACAGAGAGGGCGGTAAAGCCAATCGGTATGCCAGAGTACCAATACGCTGTAAGATCTCGTACGGCCCAACATATCTCGGGGATAACTTCCCCGCTTCCCAAAACGTACTACACCTCTGAAAGGTGAGATCTTCAAAAAGACCATGTCGCCCAATTGAAACTCAAACGGTCGACGCCGTTGATTAGCATACGCTGCCTGTCTGTCCCGAGCTGCTGTCATTTTCCTTCTGATTACCTTTACCTTTTCTTCCATTTCTTGGACCAACTCTGGTCTCCGACCGATTTACGGTCCACATCATCCCAATATAAAGGCGACCTACAACGTCTGCCATAGAGGGCCTCAAAAGGAGCCATCTATATGCTTGCCTGGTAGCTATTGTTATAAGAAAATTCTACCATGGCCATTGAATCCTGCCAAGAAGCATCAAACTCCAATACACATGCTCTCAACATATCCTCGAGTGTTTGGATAGTACGCTCGGTCTGGCCATCCGTTTGAGGATGGTATGCTGTGCTCAACCTCAATTCTGTACCCAGAGCTGACTGAAGACCTTCCCAAAAGTGCGATGTAAACCACGGATCTCGATCAGACATAATCGAAACAGGGATCCCATGCAGTCTCACTACATCTCTGACGTATAACCGAGCCATCCTCAAGTACGTGAAGGTCATACTGTAGGGAATGAAGTGAGCCACTTTAGTCAGTCTGTCCACGACTACCCAGATAGCATCAAAACCCGAAACAGTCCTCGGTAAGTGCGTCACGAAGTCCATGGATACATGCTCCCACTTCCATTCCGGTATCTCCAAACTTCTAAGCTCACCACCAGGCCTCTGCCTCTCAGCCTTCACTTGCTGACAAATCAGACATCTCTTGACGAATGTGGTGACATCTTGTTTCATTCGTCTCACCAAAACTGGCCACATAAGTCCTTATACATTTTCTTTCCGCCCGGGTGGATACTCATCCTGCTGCAATGAGCCCGCTGTAATATTCCCTGACGCAACTCAGGCGCATTCGGGACCACCCATCTGTCACCCAGTCTCAAGGAACCATCCTCAGCCGTCCTGAACTTCGACGACTGACCTAAACGAATCACCGACAACCATCTCTGAACCTCCTCGTCGGTATCCTGAGCCTTTCAGATGTGCTCATAAATAACCGGCTCAGCTAATAAGGTCGATACTTGTATCGGTGAAGCAGACACGTCATAATCAAATCCCAACTGGCAGTAGGAGCCCATCATAGCTGATATACACATGGCATCCTTTGCCGTGCTCTTCACCTTCAGACTCAAAGCGTCGGCTGTCAGATTTGCTTTTCCAGGATGGTATTCGATTTCACAATCCTTCAGTAGGTCCATCCATCTCCTCTGTCTCATATTCAGCTCAGCCTGCGTAAACAAGAACTTCAGGCTCTTGTGATCAGTGAATGAGGTACCGTATAAGTAGTGTCGCCATATCTTCAAGGCAAACACTATAGCTGCTAGCTCCAAATCATGGATTGGATACTTCGTCTCGCGTGCCTTCAATTGTCTCGAAGCATAAGCCACTACATGCTTATCCTGCATCAGCACGCATCCTAGACCCTGAAGCGATGCGTCAGTATAGAGAGCGAACCCCTTGTTCTCCCTGGGAATTACCAATACTGGTGCCGAAGTCAATCTGTGCTTCAACTCTTGGAAGCTCTGCTCACAAGCATCCGACCAAAAGAATGGAACTCCCTTCTGAGTCAGATGCGTCAGTGGCTTGGCAATCTTTGAAAATCCTTCGACAAAGCGTCGATAATACCCAGCCAAACCAAGAAAACTTCGGATCTCAGTGAGTGAAGTCGGCGCAGACCAATCCATAACCGCCTCTATCTTCCTGGGATCTACTGATATCCCCTCTCGAGAGATAATATGACCCAAGAACGCAACACTGCTCAGCCAGAACTCACACTTGCTGAGCTTGGCCTACAACTGATGATCTCTGAGGATCTGAAGCACCGTTCTCAAATGATTGACATGCTCCTCCTTACTTCTTGAATAAACCAGAATGTCGTCAATAAACACGATCACGAACTGATCAAGATACTTCTGAAACACTCTGTTCATCAGGCTCATAAAGACAGCCGGGGCATTCGTCACCCCGAACGGCATCACTAAGAACTCGTAGTGCCCGTACCGAGTCCGAAACGCTGTCTTTTGTATGTCATCGGCTCTAACTCGTATCTGGTGATAGCCTGACCTCAAGTTAATGTTCGAGTAAAGCTCTGTGTCCTGAAGCTGGTCAAATAAGTCATCAATCCTCGGAAGGGGTACTTGTTCTTAATCGTCACTTTATTCAATTGACGGTAATCGATGCACAGATGCATCAAACCATCCTTTTTCTTTACGAACAAGACTGGTGCACCCCATGGTGATACACTAGGGCGAATGTATCCTTTGTCGAGGAGCTCCTGCAACTGCACTTTCAGCTCCCTCAGCTCTGCCGGTGCCATCCAATAAGGGGCACGGGAAATAGCAGATGTCCCTGGCAGTAACTCAATCTCAAACTCAACATCTCTGATTGGCGGAAATCCTGGAATCTCATCCGGAAACACATCGGTGAATTCCACAACTACTGGTATATCCTCGATCCTCAACTCTTCCTTTTCCTCTGATACGTCCACGGCATAAATAAGATAGCATGAGTGACCGCGTTCTAACAACCGCGACATCTTAACTGCCGAAATCAATGGAATCCTTGGACGAGAGCCGTCCCCATAGAAGGTCCACTGAAACCCCTGATCGGACAGAAAACACACCATCCTCTGTCGGCAATCAACCACGGCCTGGTATCTGCTCAACACATCAATACCGACAATACAGTCAAAATCTGCCGTATCCAACCAAATCAGATCATCCCTCAGATCATTGCCCTCAAAATAAATGAGGCAATCAGATAATAGTCGATCCGCAATCACATGCTTTATCGTGGGTGTCGAGACCATAAGAGGCGTGGGCAACGGAGACGAACACAAGTGGTGTCTCTCCACAAAAGCAGAAGATACAAATGAATGAGCACATGTATCTACCAAAATAAATGCAGGGTACGTAAGTAAGTAGTACGTACCAGCAATCACCTCCTCTGGGGCTGCCTCTACCTGCTCTCGAGTCAGTGCATATACTTGACCCTGCGGCGGTCCTGCCGCCTGACCTCCCTGTGGTCGAGGTGCAAACTGTTGTCTCTGTGGTGCCGTCCTGGCGTCAAATCTTGGCTTATTCGGCCTAGAGTCTGCCTGACCTCCACGATTGGGGCAAACCCGAGCCAGGTGGCCCACTCTGCCACAAACATAACAGCCTCGACAGTCACGTGTCAAATGAAATCCTCCACAGTTATCACACTTGTTCCCTCCTGATTTACTTCGCTGCGCTGGTCCCCAATTGCCTTGGTTCTGATTCTGAAATTTCTTCCCACCAAATCTAGAAGATGAAGAAGCCCCACGAGGCTTAAACTGGTCTCCTCATGGCCTCAGGCTGTCAACATTCGGTCTCTGTGATGGTACGGAAGGGGGTACAGCTTCCTTGTACACGCTAACCCCAATCTCTGCCAGCTCTGCTCTAGTCAGGGCATCATCGAATGAGCTGGGGTTGTTAGAGATAACCCGGTCAAATAACTCTGGCCTCAGTCCCTTCAGAAAATTCCTCATCTTGGCATGATCGTTCACAGCGATATGAGGTACATACCTTAGCAGTGAAGAATATTGCATGGCATAATCTGATACAGTCATGCTGCCCTGCTTCAGGTTGGTGAACTCATCTTCTTTTACTTGTCTGGCAGCGGTGGAGAAATACCGATTAAGAAACCGGGTCCTGAACACAGTCCAATCTACTATCATACCCTGAGCCCTCAGCCCCATAACTGTTGTCTTCCACCACATGGAAGACTTCTTCGCCAACTGAAACTCTGCCAACCTCAGCCAGGCAGTCCGTGCACAGGGTGCCGATACAAATATCTGCTCTTGTCTCTCAAGCCATTCCTAGGCTGCTTCCCCAGTCTCAGTCCCTTCAAATAGCGGTGGATGATAGCTCAAGAACTGGGTCAAACTTATCTACCCTGGTAGCATTATCTGTGCACTAGGCTCCACGCCTACAGCAGGTGGCGGTAGAGGATTCGACTGAGCAATACTGGCATTGATACTGCCTACATCTCCCACCTCTTCATTGAGGTTCTCCAGATTAATAGCCGCCATGCTGTAACACAGGGGTTAACAATAATACCAAAAGCAGTTCATAATATAAGCCGTTAGATAACAAGAGTAATCATATTAAAAAGCATGTTAGTATAACAACTTATACAAAAATATGCACCATATGCATAAACATGCCCACCAATGAATACCTAGCCAACTTGTTTCTAAAGGCTACCCTTTACTCGTTCCCTGGTTATCTAACCACGGGTCTGATACCACTAAATGTAAGACCCCATTATCTAAACAAGATTCTAAGGTGCAATTAAGAGAACTAATCATTCATAAATCAGAGTATTAGGCCGTGTTGATAATCCTGAGCTTAAGAGATTACAGTACCAAAAGTTCAAAAAGGAATTATACATATTCCTAGCAAAAGGGTACTACACTATAGCTTTACTCTACTCTTTGTAGAAACTATACAAATGGAATTCCTGTTCTGCTAATCATGTAGCACTCCTTACAGCTCAGCGTATCAACCCCGACCCCGGTTCTCCATGTCAAAAGCACCTACAAAGACAACCCCCAACACATGAGCACATCATAGTTCATATCAATCATTATATGAATATAAAGCATAAATGCATAAATCATAGGCATAGGATACTTCCTGAATTTCCAATGCATTTAAAATGCCCATTTTGGGTTGTCCCTGTACCATAACTCATAATCAAATCAATATATGATATTATGGTTTCTTTAAATAAATGTCACATAACTTCACTTCTTAAATCTTTACTTCAATCCTTAGTCAGTTTATCATCAGTGTATTTTAATGCCCCTCGCTTCATAACTTTAGAACAAGCGGTCCTCCCCTCCCTCGCTTCTTCATACAAGCGGTATTTCTAACCTCGCTTCGTATGGTAAACCTCGCCTCCATGTGCAAGCGGACCTACACCCCTCGCTCCACATTTTTAGCGGTATAATAGCGGTAAGCATTAAAATCATCACTGTGATAACCGTGACTCATGGAATACACACCAAATGTTCCACATCATACATATGCAACAACAATGCATAACATGTATCGTACTCATAATGCACCAACTCACATTTATCGTATGTCCAATCTAGCATATAAGGCATACAACATGCTTGAACAAACATGTTAAGAGCTACAAGGTACTGCCGTGCATGTATTCAAATCAAAGTTCTACCCAAACTTAAACCCACATGCATCAAAATCGCCAAACTACATCAGTACTCACCCAAGCTTTCTGAAAACAGGGTATCGTAATTCTTTTCTAGAATTTTCGAGCACCTCTTTTCATACCAACAAATCCACCCAATTAAACATGTTTCATGCTCAAGTAAACATGCTAGGAACTTCATAAAACCACCATGCAAGTACTTAAATCGAAGGTTCATCCAAACCTACACTTACATGCCATTTTTACACCAAATAAAAACGTGAATTCAAACAAACATAAAACCAAAACAGGACATGGTTCCATACCCTTTTTCCTCCAACTTTTTGCAAGGTTTTCAAGCCTTAAAATGGCAGCTCTCTTCCTCCTGATCCTTTGCCTATGTTGGACGTTTATTTGGGAAAGAAAGGGAAGAGATTTGAGTGGTGGAAGGTTGAGTGAGAGGAGGTTAAAGTGAGGTATGGGTTCAGCTGAATGGGTATGGGTTGAGGGGGGTGGTTGGGTGGTGGTGGTGCGATGTGTTATGTTTTGGTCCCGGTATTTAGTATGATGTATTAAAATATCCTCACATGATATTTTATAGTATTTAATCAATAAAATACTTCAAATTCTAATTAAACATGCTTCACCAAAACAAACAACACCCACCCCAAATAATTATGCCATAACCCAAATTCCCAACATATAACACATGCACCCTGAAACGCATTTCCCCAATATTAATAAATCATGATCAATAAATTAATACAATAATCTTCATAACATAATTAATGTTCAAATGCACATAAACATTTCGGGGATATCACAATAATGAAAAAGAACAAAATCGAACGAAGGTGTCGAAGACAGGAAGAAAAAAAATTGAATGAGACGTCTCGATCGATCGAGCTTACATCTCGATCAATCGGCGTGGGCAGAAAATTTGCTCGATCGATCGCCCCATCTGCTCGATCGATCGCCCGGAAGAGTTTTCTGAAAAATAAATTTCTTATAGAGTTTGTGTCCAACAACGAAGACAACGAAGTTCATAAATCCTTTCCTCTATAAATTAAACAAGAAAATCACACCTAGATTCACTCTTTAATATCTAGGATTAGCCTCCATTCATCTATCCTCGATATCACCATCATCCACCTTCACCACAAAAACATCCTAGGATTTTGGAACAAGCCAACAAGATAATCGAGGAGCACGATCGAGAAAGAAGCGGGGAATGATCGAGAATCAATGAACGAAGTCGATTTGAGAGTTTGTTTTTACTTTTCAATTTTAGTTTTAAATGAATATTGGATTTATTGTGTTTTTGATGATTGATAGATATCTTAAACATAGTTTTTCCTATTGATATTGTGATTAAATTCATACATCTTCTATGCACATGTTTTATTGTGCTTCATGCTTTTGAAGGATTGATCCCCTTTGAATGATAATATACTATAATTGAGATCGTAAGTTAATATTATAATACGATATAGTAATTCATGCCGTGTGTTAAATATTAGATCAAAAGATAAAATGACATATGAGTGATAGCTTTAGGTTATTTAATCTACGGTTAGTGGTTTTCGTAAAGGTTCATTCAATATCGAATTGTTAATTAAGTGAACGATAGTTACTTGTTGCAATTTCGTGTTAGGTTTAATATAGCTCGAGAGAGTATATTGAATAAATTCGTAAAACCCGTCACGTTAGAGATATATGGAGAAAAGAATTGTAAGGGTTTGGTTAAGTGAATCATTGTCTTGATAATTCTTTCTTCTGGACTTTTGTCGTGATCATCGATTGTTTTGGTTGGATTAGAGTAGTTTAACTTAGTTATTAGTTTAATTATTAATTAATTATCGTAGGTTAAATATAGCTTAAAGCGTCTTATTTGGTACTTGTTTGTTAGTCCAAGGTTTGGCACTCGTACTCCCGAATCGCTATATTAAACTTGACATCGTACGCTTGCGGTCGATTTTGTGTTGATGATTTATATCATGCACCACTTAATATTATTTGCTAAAGAAAAGCACGATCAGTGAAATTATCTCATTATGTTATTATTTAGGTGCAAATTACTCCCACATTATTATTTCGGTACATTTTACCATTGAAGAGTACAATTGACATTTAACATGTATTTCAAAACCTAGATACATAAGAATGTGCATGTCGTGCAAATCATACATGTATGATGCATTTTGTACATATTCACAAATCACATGGGGTAAATTACTTATTTTCAAATCATAGGGGGGTAAACTCTCTATTTGGCAAACCCCAGGGTATTATATGCAAAATACACCTTATTTTGCACCGATATTTTATAGCTAACATTGTTATGCAAATATTGAAGATTCATGATTTTTTATATTATTGTGGATGAATTGGAAATGTTCGGTTTATGCTGATTTAATTTTTGAAATTGATAATGAGCATATCGGTTTAAAGAAAAACAGTTCAATTTTTTCAATTATTTTTTCTAATTTTTGGTGCAATCTACCCCTTACGTTATTTTTTAGGTGTATGTTACCACATATGTTATTCAAATAGACAGAGTATGCTCTTATGTTATTATGTAGGTGCAATTTACCTCTACATAATAATTTCAAAACCCAGGCGCAAGATATGACGCGTATAACACAAAACACACCCAGAGAAGGTGTTTTACACCTAGTTTCAAACTATAGGGGGTAAACTGACTATTTTCAAAAACCATAGAGGGGTTTCGTGACCAACCCGGCCTTTTTTATGAAGTTTTGTGGCCAAGTGCCCCATCGCATATTTCAAATGGGAATTTTCAATCCAATTCTCTAACCAAGACATAATGTAGATACAAAAATTAATCTTTTTTTTTTATTTATGAAAATCCAATACATTTTGGTTGGGTTGAATCCCAAAACCAGACCCGAATACCCACCCCTACCTGGATGCCGTAAAAGTTTGCAGAATTTACCTAAACAACCTTAGTCCAATAGGTTAAGAAGATAACCCTAGTCGCTCAATTATGAATCATTCAAAGTTACCGATAACAAACAATGTATGATGGGAATCCAAATAATTTGTGTCTACAGATTTAATACCACTTGCCATGATCGATTCTGGGGGTTGGTCAGTCCACCCAGCTTAGTCCAGTCAAATGAGATGCAATAGTTCTGATTTTTGAAGTGATTGCACCGAGACTGCTGAAACAAAATAAGGAAAGTATATGCTCACATATTTGTTTCTGGAAGTTCGAAGTGGTGTAACCCTTCTAAGTCTCTCATTCTTCCATCAAATGGAACGGTATATTAGAAGACTTTGATATATATACAACCATTTGTACAGACCCACTCTAGTCGAGGTCACACTTTTGACTGGATCTTCTAGCAACCCACTCAACCAGCTGAGATCATACTTACAACTGGAACTATATCTGACTCTCAATCTGGGCAAACAAAAGTCGTCTCACAGTTATAATTACACTCATCATTATAAGCTCGTGAACAACGAATATGATGCAATGGGTCGGTATCTTATAAATGATCGGATAAATCTTTCAACAATGGTGTCTATTTTGGGGTTGCTCCTACTCAGCTGGTATACATCTAAAACTTCCCAAGGTTTAAATTTATTCAGGTTCTTGATATTTTTGTATGTTGTAAATCTTCATATGATTCTCTCTCTATGATCTTCGATCTTAAGTGTGAAATATTTGACCAGTGTTGCTGATCACTTTGATAGCTTGAATTCACTGGAATGAACTTTTTCCAACTCCACTTATACATTTAAGCAAATAACAAGTGTATTGCACACCCGGTTAAAAATGTCAGCGACACAAACATATGTTTTGTTACATAAAAATCAAGATTATTAGGATTTCCTAAAATCGCAACGATATACCTCCAACTTTATCCAAGGCATGCACAATGGATAAGTAAATGGTTATAAAGTAATATTGTGGAAAGTGCTCGGTGTTTCTATCATCATTGATGAAAGAAATTTCACTGAGCTTTTACTTCTTGTCTTGGTAAAAATAAGTCACTTTCAACTAATATCATATTCTTTTGTAACATGGATTGATTATGCACATGATATGTCAATATGCATAAAGTGAGACAAAATAATACTTTAGAATCAGGTAAAAAAAGATTTATATGACATTTTTTATCAAGCAAAATATAACATCTTTATTATTATAACTTTTTTTGTTTCAAAATTAAAATATTTTATAGAAAAAATAATATCTTAAAAAAATTATGTTGGACATGCCTATAGGCAAGATCCGTCCCTGATTATGAAGATATGTACTATTACCACATAAGTTGAACAAACGTGCTAGTAGTATGGTAATGATTATCAATGTTATTTATATTTCAGTTTATATTATTCAAATTTCATTTAATATATAAAATTTAACTATAAAATAGTTTGTATGTAAACTTTTTATTGGAAATAAAAAATCTACAGATAAAATTATATCGTTTTTTAAATTTTCTGTCGGACAATGAACCATTTGTCCACAGTTAAGGTCTGGTCTTGAATATAGGTATTTGTTAATTAAAAAAATGCATATACATACTATATACGATAATATCAATGATCATATCCCATCTAATCTAAAATCATGGTATCTACTCTTAAATATTTTAAAAATCATGGACTTATTTTTGTTAAAGCGATAATAAAAAAATTACAAAAGAATAAAAAATTAGATATAATATGCATGCGCATTGCACTGGAAATCATATGTAATATAATATAAATACAATGGAATTTAAAATAATTATCTACTAGTAATTGATCATTAAATATTATATATTTTTACATAAGTTTCATGATAACTTAAAATAAGACTTAAAATCCATATTTTTGGCCCATAACTTCATTTCGAAAAAACGTGATACATTTAAACCTGATAAACATTAAAGAAATTTGGAAACATTATATATATACCGCTAACCCCCCTCTTCAGATTACATTTGAATAGGGGTCAGGTTTTACTACAATTACTTTGGATAATATCTTATATGACCCAAAATCCTTCACCTTTGATAATCCAACGATAAAAGTCCATAGATAAACTGACTCATGGCTTCCGGGTAACGGTTTCAACAAGCCGGCAATCTTCTGCCGCTCGGTAATTGACTTCATAGCGGGGGATGCATCAACGAGGATATTGAAATTTATTGTATTTTATTAGTTATAAAACTTGTAGTTTCTATATATTATTTTATAAAATAGTACAATAAAAGGTCATTTTATGAAAATTATATTTGGTTACCAAGATAGTTATTTAAAGGGCAAAGCTTAGGCCGGTATCATTTTGTGAAACTTTATTCATTCTAATCCGGGAAAAAAACTTGCAATCATTTAAGTCCACTTTAGGTTGAAATGACAAAAGTGCCCTTACAAAGAGAATGCGGCAATCTCAGAAATTTCCAGTCTCTTCCTTTTAGTACTTCGTTCGATCTCTTCCTTTCACGAACGCGATTCAAATCTCCTCCTAAATCTCTCTAGCCAGTTACGATTTTTTACAGCTGGTTTTTCTCTTCTTATCTTCGATTTTCCATTCAATCACTTCGTTCCAGATTTTTTTTTTCAAATTTTGGTATGTGAGTGTGTTTTTGTGTATACGTGTGTATGTGTGTGTGTGTATATATATACTGTTTGCTGACATTTGAGGTTTTATAGTTATGATTCATTGATGTCCGTGTTTCTTTGCTCGTTTCCAGAATTTACGACCTGAAACTTGCAACGAAGAAGATGACCCAGAGAAAAATTAATTGGTACATGAAAATTAGAAAAGTAATTGGTGCACGAAAATTATAAACAATAACTGGTGCACAAAAATTATTAAAAGTAATTGGTGCACGAAAATTGAAAATCAGTAATTGATGCACGAAAATTAAAATCAGTAACTGATGCACTAAACATAGAAAAAGTATGTGATGCACTAACCATAATCGCAGGTGATGCACGGACCATACAATTAGTAAGTGATGCACGACCCATTTAATTTCGTGCATCAGTTATAGTATTTCGTGCACCAGTTGTTTTTTTGTAAATTTTGTGCATCAGTTAATTAACACAAAGTTCGTGCACCAGTGTTGTATTTTCATGCATCAGTGTTATATTTTGTGCATTAGTTACTTTTTATGATTTTCGTGCACCGATGTTATATTTTCGTACACCAATTTTTTTAAAACTTTCGTGCACCAGTAATTGATTCACGAAAGTTGAAAACCAGTAACTGATGCACGAAAAATAAAATCAGTAACTGATGCACGAAAATTGAAAATCAGTAATTGATGCACGAAAATTAAAATCATGAAACATAGAAAAAGTATGTGATGCACGCACCATAATCACAAGTGGGTGATGCACGAACCATACAATTAAGTTACTGATGCACGAACCATTTAATTTCGAGCACCAATTATTATATTTTTTGCACCAGTTGTTAACACAAAGTTCATGCACCAGTGTTGTATTTTCATGCATCATTCTTATATTTCGTGCACTAATGTTATATTTCCGTGCATCAGTTACTTTTTATAATTTTCGTGCACGAGTTACTTTTTATGATTTTTGTGCATCAGTTATTTTTTATGATTTTGTGCGCCAAGGTTATATTTTCGTGCATCAGTTACTTTTTTATAATTTTATTGCACAAATTAATTTTTATAATTTTTGTGCACCAATTAATTTTTATAATTCCCGCACCAATTAATTATTTTCTGTGTCATCTTCTTTGTTGTAATATCTTACTGTCAGGCTGTAATTTTGGAAAATGAGCAAACAAGCATGGACACCACGTGATAAGTGTGATTTTTACACTTAATTTGATATAAGATTAGGGGCGTTTTTGTAGTGATTCTTGGAAAATATTACTTTTCTTGGTTTATATTTGTATATTTCAGGAATCCAGGGCTAAATGCATAAAAGTTGAGGAAATAGGCTTAAAATGATGAAAAATGACCAAACTGAGCAAAGCTGAAAAAGGAGGAGCAAAATCATAATTTGCAGAAAATAGAGGAGGCGACCGATCGCCTCAAATGAGGCAATCGATCGCCTCCAGGCAGTAGCAAGAGGCGACCCATCGCCTCATTTGAGGCAATCGATCGCCTCGACTCGAAAATTCGGGATTTTGTTTCCATCTTGGTTATTTGGTGTCCAAACTTGGTGAAACTCCTCCTACCATAAATATGGATTATTATGGACGGTTTTGGGACTTTTTGGCTCACTTTTGACCTACAATACACAGCCTCCATCACTCATCATCCTCTCCAACCATCCATACACCATAACCATTGAAGAAGAGACGCATCGGAAGAGACGGGACGACGGAGCAACGCATGGAGTCAACGGCTCTCGTTATTTCCGTATTTCTAACTTTAGTTCTATATTTTCATTAGATTTTAATGTTTAGAATGTTGCAAAACGTGTTTATGCATTGTTATTTGATGAAGATTGTTGGCTAGGTTTGTTATCAAGACTGAGGGGATCCTTTGTATGAACCCATGATTTTAATTGAATGTTTTTGATTGATTCTTATTATCTAAGTGCATAGATCATTGTTCTTCATGCTTTTAAGGGTTTGGCCATCCTTGAATGATAGTAAATTACAATTGAGATTGAGAGATAAAATTGTGATTCGATATAGTGATTTATGTCGTGGATTTTAGACTGATATCGAGAGATGAAGTCAAATACACGTGTGATAGCTATAGATATCTAGTAATCGAAAGCTAGAAGTTTTCACGGATCTTAATAAAATATTGTGTTGTTAAATAAGTACACGAGAGTGACTTACTGTAATTTGATATTAGGTTTAATATAGCTCGAGAGAGTATATTAGATAAATTTGGAAAACTCGTCACCTTAGATTGTTTGAATTCGATTCTTAACTAATAGGTGAATTGTGGTGGATTACATAGGTGAACCGAAAGTCTTGATAATTGTTTCTTTTGATTTTATTCTTATTCGTTCTTGTGTTTTTGGGTTGAACTTGAGTTCATTAGTCAATTTAGTTAATTAATCACAACCAGTTATCGTAGACTAAATATAGTTAAACTAGTGGAGTTTGGTAATTATTTCCTAGTCCTCGTGGGTTCGACAATCCGTACTTTTCATATCATTATACTAAAACTTGACACCGTGCACTTGCGGTACACAATCGCTACACTGCAAAATACTGTTTAAAATAATAGCGATCAAGTTTTTGGCGCCGTTGCCGGGGACTAGTTTTAATAATATCAAACGAGATTAGTTGACTGTAGTTTAGTCATTTGTATTTTTTTTTATTTTTCGATTTTTTTTTCTCTTTTACTGTTTCTTTTCGTTTTGGTTGATTGTTACATGGTACTATCTCTTGGTACATGCTAAGGAGTAGCAACCATACACTTGAGCCTTTTGATCCCGAGATCGAACGCACTTGTCAAAGGAGGATAAGGCAAGCAAGAATACTAATGGCCAATAACGAGGAAGTTCCAGTAGCACCAGGGGCAAGGTCACTCATGGATTACGCCCACCCTTCATTCCATGGATCGATGTCGAGTATCACGAGACCCACCATCCAGGCCAACAATTTTGAGATCAAGCCTGCTATCATACAAATGATCCAGCACTCGGTGCAGTTTGGGGGAGCGACCACTGATGATCCCAACACTCATATAGCGAATTTCTTGGAAATTTGCGACACCTTCAAGCATAATGGCGTCACTGATGACGCCATCAGGTTACGACTGTTCCCTTTCTCTTTAAATAATAAAGCTAAATCTTGGTTGCATTCTTTGCCTACAGGATCAATTACCACTTGGGATGGGATGGTGCAAGCTTTCTTGTCCAAATACTTCCCACCATCAAAGACTGCTAAGATGAGAAATGATATCACTACATTTGCGCAACATGATCCTGAAACACTTTATGAAGCATGGGAGCGCTTCAAGGACTTACTGAGGAGATGCTCACACCATGGCCTTCCCATCTGGCTGCAGGTACAAACTTTCTATAACGGTTTACTTTCTGATAACCGTTCTATGATTGATGCAGCATCAGGTGGTATTTTGATGAGAAAGACGCCGGAGGAGGCCTATACACTATTGGAGGATATGGCTGCTAATAGCTGTCAATGGCAGTGCGAGAGGAACGTGCCAAAGAAGCAAGCTGGAGTTCATCAAGTGAGCGAAGTTACTGTGTTGGCGGCTCAAATTGAGGCATTAAACAAGAGACTAGATAGCATGAGCATGACAGGGATTAAAGCTCAAGGGATTACTTGTGACCTATGTGGAGGAAATCATCCGAGCGTTGAATGCCAAACAGGTAACCCATTCGTTCAGACTAATGAAGTTGTGTATTATGTAGGAAACCGGCCACAAAACAACCCCTACCCAAATACATACAATACGGGGTTGAGATATCAACCACAACCACCACCGGGTTATCCACCATCGCCGAGCATGGAGGAACTATTGACCAAGTTCATATCCTCAATGGAAACAAGGATGAATAAGCAAGATTCATCTATCAAAAACTTGGAGATCCAAGTAGGGCAATTGACAACTATCTTGGCTGGGAGAGCACAAGGAACTCTACCGAGTGACACAGAGAAGAATCCGAGGGAGCAAGCCAATGCCGTGACCCTAAGGAGTGGAAAAGAACTTGGTGATGAGAAGGAGACTGAAAAGATTGCTATTAAGCAAGAGGAGAAGGAGCAGCCACGCAACAAGGGTAAGTCCACTAGAGACACTACACCTATCACACCACAAGAAAAGGTACACATTCCTCTCCCATTCCCTGCAGTAGTTAATAGGGCAAAGGTTGATTCAAACTTTGCCAAATTTTTAGACATGCTTAAGAATTTGCATATAGATATACCATTTATTGATGCCTTACGAGAAATGCCAAATTATGCTAAATTCTTAAAGAAGATGTTGTCTAAGAAGCAGAAATTGGGAGAGCACGAGACTGTCTTTTTGACTGAGGAATGTAGTGCTATTGTGCAAAAGAAATCGGCCACCAAGTTAAAAGATCCAGGGAGTTTCTCTATTCCTTGCACTATTGGGCCTATTTCTTCCATTAAATCGTTATGTGATTTGGGTGCTAGTGTGAACTTAATGCCTTTGTCTGTTTTTAGGCGACTTGGATTGGGAGAACCGAAGACCACAAGGGTGGTGTTGCAAATGGCGGACAAGTCTATCACTTACCCACTAGGAATCGTCGAGGATGTGCCAGTCAAGATAGATCAATTCACTTTCCCGGTGGATTTTCTAGTGTTGGATATGGAGGAGTACGCGAGTATGCCATTGATCCTGGGGCGCCCATTCCTAGCTACTGGAAGAGCTATTATCGATGTTGAAGAAGGGAAGTTGATCCTCCGTGTAGGAGAGGATCATGTTACATTTACTATGTTTCAAACTTCACCACATGCACACAACACGCACACATGTTTTATTATTGATAAAATTAATATTTTGCCTGATGATGTGGTGCAAGATATTGATAAGGTGAAGGTGAAGACCGAACTAGAGACTGAAGAAGGCAAGAGCCATGACATGGTGAAGCCAAGGAAGGCGAAGAAGAAAAAAGATAAAAGGACGTTTATGAAGGGAGAGACAGTCCAATTGCATAAAGCGCCACCACCTCGCATTTTCCAAAGCAAGCGAAAGGCTTCATGGGTTGGACCATTCACTGTTACCAAGATATACCCGCATGGCGCCATTAAGGTAAGTGATCCGATTCTAGGCACTTATGTCGTTAATGATGAGAGGTTGAGGCATTACCCAGTTGATTACGGAGATTCATGCTCCACACACCATCCCAGCCTTTGAGAAAATGTGGTAATAAGTCCAGCTTGGGACTATAAATCAAGAACTCTTTCCTATCCCTTTGCTTTGTTTTTAGTTTATTTTGGTTTGTTTTGTTTAGTTTTTGATTTTGGCGAGACTAAATGCGTGCTATAATCTGTCCAACAATATGCCCCACAAGCTGACGAGGAATTGGACAACGATCACTGATGATCGTTGTCAACGGTAACTGCTTTGTCTTACTTTCCAGGCTTATTACATTGAGGACAATGCATGAATTAAGTTTGGGGAGTGCATTACTGTGTCATGCTTCTTATTTGGAAATTGATCGTTTCTTGAGCACCAACAAAAAAAAATTTCTTGAAAATGAGTTCAATTAGTAAGATAAGAATAAATCATAGTAGTGGTCTCTATTCCATGATGATATTAGTCTCACTATGAATGTCAACTTGAGTTTTGATGATTGTAAGACTTGTTTGTGAATATCTTGTTTTGAGTAGCATGTCGAAGATGAGGAATATTTTGAGCACATTTGAGTCATAATCTTGTGAATTGCATTTGTAGTAGTGAAAATTTTTGTGAACTTGATGAATTATTTTTGAGCATCTTAGAGTACCTTAGAAACTATTTGATGATGACACTTTGAGGCGAAATTTATAGTTATGAACTTGACTTGGAAATGATTTAGGCGATCTTTGGACCGTTTGAGCCTTTCAAGCTTACCATGTTTACATCAATCTCTAGTATCATAATTTGAGCCTAATTGAAAAAGAATGGAGTATGTTTAACATACTACTATTAGCCCCCATTCAACATTCTTTGGCAAACTCATTATACCCACCTAATTGAGCCTAAATTGAATTTTTATCTTCACCTAAGGGAGTATAATGATTCTCATTAGATGCACATGAATTGATATATTTTGATGAGCTTATTGTAAAAAAGATGATGAATGAGAAAAGAAAAGAATAGAAAAAGCCTTGAGAAAAAAAAATTTATCCAACTAAGACCCAAAGTGGCCAAGGCTAAAAGAGAAAAAGAAGAGAAGCTCAAGTTGTGCTAACAATATGAACATTACAAGCTTATACTCTCTTCTTTGTGCTATCCTATCCTTTCTTTGAAGCAAAACACCTAGGCCTAACGCTATAAGCTTAAAAAGACCTATTGATCGAAGTCTAGGGAGTGACAACATTAGTGGAGAAGTGTCTGAAAATAGAAATATGGAGTACTCAAGGATAATCTTAACTTTCATTACCTAGCATGATTTGATCTATGAAAATTGCATGAAACTTGAGAGTGACAATAGCACACACGCATGTTCTGATTCGGAGACATGTTGTTTGATCTAGGAGAAAACACAACTTGTTAAACTTTCTGATTTATTTTTGTTTGTCTGTAAGTGAGATGTCTGAGCTACATGATTGACTATGAATTAGTTTATTTGAATCTTCAATGTTGAACTTGACTGTTTGATGTTATTTCTTGCTCGAGACGATCAAGTTTAAGTTTGGGGGAGTTGATAAGTGTGATTTTTACACTTAATTTGATATAAGATTAGGGGCGTTTTTGTAGTGATTCTTGGAAAATATTACTTTTCTTGGTTTATATTTGTATATTTCAGGAATCCAGGGCTAAATGCATAAAAGTTGAGGAAATAGGCTTAAAATGATGAAAAATGACCAAACTGAGCAAAGCTGAAAAAGGAGGAGCAAAATCATAATTTGCAGAAAATAGAGGAGGCGACCGATCGCCTCAAATGAGGCAATCGATCGCCTCCAGGCAGTAGCAAGAGGCGACCCATCGCCTCATTTGAGGCAATCGATCGCCTCGACTCGAAAATTCGGGATTTTGTTTCCATCTTGGTTATTTGGTGTCCAAACTTGGTGAAACTCCTCCTACCATAAATATGGATTATTATGGACGGTTTTGGGACTTTTTGGCTCACTTTTGACCTACAATACACAGCCTCCATCACTCATCATCCTCTCCAACCATCCATACACCATAACCATTGAAGAAGAGACGCATCGGAAGAGACGGGACGACGGAGCAACGCAAGGAGTCAACGGCTCTCGTTATTTCCATATTTCTAACTTTAGTTCTATATTTTCATTAGATTTTAATGTTTAGAATGTTGCAAAACGTGTTTATGCATTGTTATTTGATGGAGATTGTTGGCTAGGTTTGTTATCAAGACTGAGGGGATCCTTTGTATGAACCCATGATTTTAATTGAATGTTTTTGATTGATTCTTATTATCTAAGTGCATAGATCATTGTTATTCATGCTTTTAAGGGTTTGGCCATCCTTGAATGATAGTAAATTACAATTGAGATCGAGAGATAAAATTATGATTCGATATAGTGATTTATGCTGTGATGACCAGAGATTAGGGATGTTAATCTCGGAGTGTTAATAACCCCTAAAGTTGTTTTACGTGGCGACTTGGAGTTTAATCGCGGTGTTGGGCCTTCTGGGCTCATTTATTTGAGTAGTTGGGATCGTTGGATCCCGAGGTTGAGATCGTATTCTCATTTCGGTGAAAATCTAAGAGTTGGGTTGTTGAAGTGTCTCGGAATCTCGGGTGCTTGATGTGGGCACCGGTAGGGGGTTTTTGAGTTAGAGAGAGAATTTTTGAAAACAGATGATTTTTAATGAATCATGATGTATTTGTGGGGCTATTAGTATTTCGGGGTATTTTTGCTATAAATACCAGTTGAACCCGAGATTTTAATTATCGGAACCATTTTCCCCACCTTCCCTCTCTCTCTCCTCCCGCGCGATTTCTCGATCCCCTTTGACCCCCACGCACAAAAGCGCTTTGCCCGCCGCCGTCCGGCCGCCGTTCGGTGCGTCCGACCCGCCGCCAGCTTCGTCTCTTCCAGGCGCTCCTATCCATACCATCAATTCAAAGTTTGGTCGCGATTTGAGCTCGGATTTCTGCAGAAAGCGCTAGGGTTCGAACTGGATTTCTGTCCGATTTTGTGGCTTGATTTTGGTACGATTTTTGGGGCTTTTCTTCCAGTTTTTTTGAGGCGTTTTGTGCTGCATTTTGTGTCGAAAATTTTATGCTTTGTGGTTCAAAGATTTTGGTTGCCAATTGATTCGATTTGAGCGCTGGTTGCATGGCTTTGGTTCGAATTTCTTGCTGTTGGGCGAGGGTTTGGTTTGAAAATTGGGGTTTTTGGCAGGGAGTTATGATTCTTGTTAGTAATCGATTAATTCATGTTTTAGATGAATTATGGTGTTTAGTTTGGGTTCGATTTGTGTTGTGAAGGTTCGAAAATTTGTGGGGAGTTATTGAGCAATTTTGGATATTGGTTAATTGTCGTGTGTTGACAATATTTTTGAGGGTTATGAGTGTGCTTGAGCATGGGTTGCATGTTCGTAAATAATTGTGAATTATTTATCGTGTTAGCACATCGTTCCTCGGGGCATGGAGCTCGAGCAAGGTTTGGCTCGGACTTCGGAAATTTGAGGTACGTGTGACGTACGAGCATTACTTTATATGAAAGCATTTGTGAAATGCATAATGTGTTTTAATTGCATTAGATGGTTGTGGGTATGGTTATATATATATATGTGTCGATATGACTATGGAACGACCTAGTCTTGATATCGCTGCCACAAGTGTGCGTAATACTAGAGTAGTATGACCTTATAAGATATATGGGGTAATGGGTTTATATGACTATTGTAGGGCATTTGAGATGCCTGAGAATGATCGTGGAATCATGGATTCATTGTAAGACATGTGAGATGTCTAAGTGAAATGGAGAATTTATAAAATAAATGCTAGGCATTTGAGCTATCTGTGATTGGTAGCAAAGTTGAAAATCAGTATTAGATATCGAGATATCTATGTTTGTATGTATAATGAATTTGGAATCATTAATTATTGATACTTGAGAATCAGGCATGCTATGAGTTAAATCAATGTGTCGATTTACTGATTTATGAGATTTGATGAGTTTGATGATTGTGAGAACAGGGACAGTACACGGAATCCCGGATGAGGACGTTGCCATCCAGGGAGTATCATTTAAAATTCATTAGTATTTACTTGTGTTGTAAATTATGAATTTCATTATTGTGATTATGAGATTTTGTGTATTGGTATGCTCACCCCGTTGGGGGCTGTCTCTGTTGGGGCAGGTGAACAGGTACATCGATGGCTGTGGAGCTGAGCTCGAGCTGTTGATTGGATGTACTCCCAGGATCGTGGTACCAGGGCTTGATGGAGCACGGTATCGTATAGAGTACTTACATACACCCGAGGTTTATATACACATTATGATGCTCGCATGTGAGCACAGATATTCTTGTATATGGGTTGTATATAAAGGCATGAGCCTTTCTCTCTTTCATTTTGTGTTGCATGCAATTAGAGTAGAATTGCTAATGTTTTGAGAGTCATGGGTGTATTATGTGGGTGTTGAGACCCATTTATGTTGTCTTATGTGTGGTGTCTTCCCTGGCTGGGAATTTACTTAGTGTTGCTGTGTTCTGTTGAATATGTGTTTTCCCTGGCCGGGAACTATATATTGTGATGCGCTTTTATTTCGGGATGGCTCTATTTATGGGGAGACTCTGCCCAAATTTTTATAAAAGTCTATCATGTGAAAAGTGGTGTAATGGGGATGGAAATGGGCGGAATCTATGAGTCTAATTGTGGGTAGAGATGATCTTAATGTTGAATATTAAAGAAATTTTGTAATTGCCATTCAATGGTAAAGTATCATCTGTGTTTCCCGATTGAATATATTGAAAGCATGTGCCACACATAATGATTAATACACTAATCAAGGGTTAAGGGCTTGGGGTCCTTACATATGCCTTGGATTTCAGACTGATATCGAGAGATGAAGTCAAATACACGTGTGATAGCTATAGATATCTAGTAATCGAAAGCTAGAAGTTTTCACGGATCTTAATACAATATTGTGTTGTTAAATAAGTACACGAGAGTGACTTACTGCAATTTGATATTAGGTTTAATATAGCTCGAGAGAGTATATTAGATAAATTTGGAAAACTCGTCACCTTAGATTGTTTGAATTCGATTCTTAACTAATAGGTGAATTGTGGGGGATTATATAGGTGAACCGAAAGTCTTGATAATTGTTTCTTTTGATTTTATTCTTATTCGTTCTTGTGTTTTTGGGTTGAACTTGAGTTCATTAGTCAATTTAGTTAATTAATCACAACCAGTTATCGTAGACTAAATATAGTTAAACTAGTGGAGTTTGGTAATTATTTCCTAGTCCTCGTGGGTTCGACAATCCGTACTTTTCATATCATTATACTAAAACTTGACACCGTGCACTTGCGGTACACAATCGCTACACTGCAAACTACTGTTTAAAATAATAGCGATCACCACGCACCTTACTTCTTCATCCATATGTATCAGTCAAAACCATGAGAGTTTTTTTATTTTATTTTAAAAAGACATACCAACAGACTTTTGCTATCTATAATTTAGCATCGGCATTCAAATTTATAATTCACATACACACACAATATACACACACACAAGATGGAATGTTTAGAGTATATCCGGAAATTATATATGCAGAGTAGTCCGAGGTCTTCTTCGATTCCAAAAGATTCCAAATGCTACGAACAATTTAGATGCTTCGATTTAAACATATTTCATGTACAGAATATTTTAGCAAATAATTTTAGGGATGATGCGACGAGATGATGAAGAAAATAATGATCTGGGAATCGCCGAAAAATTTTAGCAGATAATTTAAGGTGTGGGGCGATGGGATGATGAAGAAAAGAAAGATCTGAAATTAGGTTTATGGTGTTTTCAACTGAAGGGTATTTTGGTAACGAAAAAATACATTTTCAAACAAATAGTTCAAAAACGGGACTTATGTGAAAATAATTTTCTTCTAAGTGTATTTTTTGGTAAGAAGTTTTTTTTTTGCAGATTTATTTGTAATAAGTTTCTGTAAACAACATCTATTTGTAATTTCCCCTTATTTAAAAGGTAGTAGCAGATGGTAAGTTACATTTGACTGAAACACACTGAGGTAAAATGATACATAGTAAAACTATCTCAATTGACTTTCTAATTTTAAGCGCAGATTAACCTCTATATTATTATTTAGGTGTATTTTACCCATATGTTATTCTTTAGGTTCATTTTACCCACTCAAATATACAATTGACATTTTTAAATGTAATTTTTTTTTCATGTAATTTCAAAAGCTCAGATGTATAAGAATGTATGTGTCATGTAAATCATACGTGGAAGCAGTGAGTTACACCTATTTATAAACCACGGGGAGGTAAAATGCATATTTTTAAAACACAAGGGTAAACTGTCTATTTGGAAAACCACATGGAATTCCATGCAAATATAAATATAGTCGACACCCAAATATTAATTATCTCATCATTTTTATGAGATTTTTTATCATTTGAAAATAGTTTATGTCATGTTATTTAGCCTCTTTTAAGTAAATAATGGATGTACCTGATAAGTAAACTAATCCATTGTTTAATCAAGGCAAGTAAACATTGAAAACAATATTATTATGATTGAAGGACATAGACTATCTTAATTTGGTATCATGATTCGTTTTTTTTAGAGTGCCATAAATATTTTTGTTGCATAATTGTATATAATATTTAATATTGAAAACATATTTATGTTCCTGTGGGCATATCATTCAATACGAAAAATTATTGTAAAACATTATAATTTAAAAATAGCCAAGCCTATCATATTTTAATGATTATTCTAATTAGTTATCTTTTACAGTTGAAATTAAATTACTTAGTTAAGTTAATTTACTTGGGTGTAAGTTAGTTATTCAACTCATTTTGACAGCTATATGTTAGCAAGTTAGTTTCTGTAGCTTTTGGATTTATACTTCGAAGAACTTATTGGTAAATACTAGTGTGATACTAATTCAGAAATAAGAGCACTTCATGTTCTTCCCATTGCTCACTCGCACTACTCCTCTCGTGCTTCATGATCTTGGTTTAGCTAGATATTATCGACTATTTATGGAGAATTTTTTCTCTTATTGCTACTCCATTAACAATTTTTTGCGAAAATGTATTCATTTCAAATGGATAGATGAATGTCAAAAGAGCTTTGAAGAATTGAAGGAATGACTCGCAATTGCTCCAGTTCCGACACTTCCTTCAGGTACTGATGGTTTTGTTATTTATGGCGATGCTTCTTACTATGGTTTTTGACGTGTTTTAATGCGACACGGTAAGGTTATTGCCTACCCTTATCGGCAACTTAAACCATATGAGATCTCTTATCCTAGTCATGATCTTGAACTTTCTACGGTTGTTTTTGTTTTAAAGATATGTAGACATTATTCTATGGTACAACATTCCACATTTTCACCAACCATAAAAGTTTAAAATACTTGTTGAGCTAGAAAGAGTGAACATGCGACAAAGAAGATGAATTGAATTATTATAAGATTATGATTGTACTATTGAGTATGACCTCGAAAAAGATAATGTTGTTGCTGATGCTTTTAGCCGAAATTCATATGATACTGTTTCTTCTCTTTCAGTGCACTCTTTACCATATTTTCTAGATTTGAGAAAGATGAACGTTGCTTTGAAGGTAGATGAAACTGGTATTATATGTGCTTCACTTTGTATCCGTCCAGTAATGGTGGAAATAATTAAAAATACTCAATCCGCGAAGATAAACTAATCACTATTGCAGAAAAAAGTGAAACAAGGAAAATTACATCATTTGTTATCAATGACGATGATAGTTTAACAATAAAAAATCGGGTATGTGTCCCTAATGTCAATAGCATAAGGCATGAGATAATGGAGGAATCACACATTACACTATATGCTATGCACCCAGGCATCACAAAAATGTATCAAACCTTGAAAGCCCATTATTGGTGGCCAAGAATGAAGAAAAATGTGGCCGGGTACGTATCAAAGTGCTTGACATGCCAACAGATTAAAGCAGAACATCAAGCACAAGTGGGTAAAACATCCATTACCTATTCCAGTTTGGAATGGAGAATGTATTACTATGAATTTTATTTATGGTTTGCCTACAACACTGAGAAAGAATTATGCAATTTGGGCTATTATTGATCGGTTAACGAAGTGAGCTAATTTTTACCATTCAGATGGGGATCTACACTTCAAAACTTGGCAAAAAAGTATGTGAGTGAAATTGTTAAATTACGCGGTGTACCTTTCTATTGCATCATATTTAGATCCTCGTTTCACATCGAGATTTTGGGGTCGTTTGCAACAAGCTTTGGGCACTAAATTATATTTCAGTACAACATTTCATCCACAAACAGATGGACAACCAGAAAGAACTATCCAGACGTTAGAAGAGTGCTTCGGACTTGTGTTATTGAAATCAAAGGTTCTTGGGATGGTTATATTGCATTGATGGAATTTGCATATAATAATCAATATCATAGCAGCACTGACATGACACCATACAAAACATTATATGGTAGAAAATGTAGGAGTCATATATGTTGGGATGAAGAGGAATGCGAGTATTAGAAGGCTCGGATTTAATTCAAGATACAATTGAAAAGGTAAAAATAGTTGAAGCCGGATCAAAAGCCTCACAAGATAGACAAAAGAGCTATATTGATCAATAGGGAGGAAATGGAATATTAAATTGGTGAAAAATATTCCTTCATGTTTCTCCTTGGAGAGGTATCCTCGAGTTTGGGGAAAAAAGAAAATTGAGTCATCGATACATCGATCTGTATGAAATAATTGATAAAGTGGGACGATTAGCTTATCGACATGCTTTGCCACCTGAATTGTCCCATCTCCATAATGTGTTCCATGTTAGCATGCTTCGTAGATACACGACAGATCCATCTCATATTCTTCAAGATGAACCAATTGAAATTGCTGATAATTGAAGTTCTAGTGAAGAATCAGTTGAGATAGTGGGATACAAGGATAAACAATTAAGAAACCGAGTAATTCATTTCGTAACTTTTATGGAAAAATCATTCTAGACAAGAAGCTACATGGGAAACAGAGCAGCAAATGAAGGAACAACATCCATATACATGTATAAATTTCGAGGCCACAATTTTTAAGGGTGGGAATTGTCATCACCCGAAACTTTACACCATAATGCATTAACATCGTGGCATATATTGAATCATTCATAAACATAATTGCATATATTTTAATATTGCAAATGTACATTGGAATGCATAGAAATAGTGAATATTTTTTTTTTAGAAAAACCATAATATATATCAAATAAATTTTAAGTGTACATTTGTAATTAAAAAAATTAATAAATTAATAAATACAAAAAAAAAATGAATAAATAAAAAACAAAAGAATGAAAATGATAAAACATAAGTAAAGTCACGTGCTTCATGCAAGTTGCATCTTGGAAGTGTTTTATGATATATCTATACAATTGTGTGTCATAAAATTATCATCCCAAACCATATCCATTTTACCGAGCAAACTCAGATGCTTTTACTGTGAAGAACTCGTGTACCACTACCTGTGAATTAAGGTAGATTTTCCTAGTTTCATTTAAGTATTAATTAAATTTTTTATATATATGACTTATCAAATGCTAGGTACGTCAATTTGAGAAAGCAAAGTACATTGATTGTATATGAAGAAGGACATAATTTTTTATATTAATTTGGAAGCCCTGTTGTAGTAATTCTATTGAGAAGTAAGCATGTGTAAAGTGGCTTACTTTTGACATTGACGAACAATATGTGTTAATCATGACATGTAATGAATAAGCATTATTCTAGTGTCTCAACCATTAGTTGGTGACAATTACACTGCTTGGTGTCGTGCATGGTGATTTCTCTATCCACCAAAAACAATAGGTTTGGTTGATGGTTCCATTCCCAAACCTACTCGACCTGATTTGGCGCTCTTTCCGTATTAGACTCATAACAATAATGTGGTAATCTCTTGGATTCTTAATTCAGTTTCAAAGGAAATTTCCGCAAGCATCATATTTCTGAATCTGATTGCGCAATTTGGAATGATCCTCTTCCCAAAGATGATCTCGCAGAAAATGAAAACGACATTTGAGATTGACATTCATTCCTCCAACCTTTCAAACATCTTATGATGCCAAGTTTACCGCTCCACTAATGCTTGGCGGAGGTCAGAGGGAAAGGGAAGAGCGGACGATCCGCCAATCAAGACTCCATCATCACATATTATACCAAACTAAAGACATTGTGGGAAGAATTTTCCAAATATAGTCATCATTGTACATGTGGCACATGCACATGTAGAGGTTCGAAAGATCTTCTGGAATATTTTCAACATGAATATGTCATGTCATTTCTAATGGGGGATTCATTTGCTCAAGTTCGTGGTCATATATTGATCTTGGATCCTGTATTCTTACTTCACAAGGTGTTTTCTCTTGTCTCTCAAGAGGAATGTCTCTGTCACATAGGTTCCTCATCCAATCCTTTTGTCCTTTCGTCCACTAGTGAGGCTTTCACTAGCAAAGCAATTCATTCCAATAAACCTGGTTCTGGAAACTCTTCCTCTGCACCTTCCAAAGGTTCCCAGAAAGAAAGGCCTTTCTGTACTGCGTGTAATTTCCATGACGACAACATTGACATATGCTACAAAATCCAGGGTTACCTTCCGGGATTTTGTCAAAATTCAAGGAATAATCTTTCTTCTACTTATCCAACCATGGTCACTCAAGTATCACATTCTTATCTTGTCGAGTCTACCAATGGTACACCTGCTGGCAACCTCGACACTTCCTTTCAAACTCTCACTTCACGTCAGTGTACCACGTTGACGAACCTTCTCTAGCATCAACTCACTTCCACATTGCACAATACTCCCAATCAGAGACCTCCACTACAACATATCTTATAGGTACTTGTCTCTCTGTGTGTCATCATTCTATTTATGTATTCCCGTTTCTGTAATTTTGATTCAGGAGCTTCACGACATATTTGCTCGCATTTAGATTCTTTTACTTTTTTGAAACTAGTCTAAATATCATTATGTGGTGATGTTCGTTTTAGGTCTACTTTACACATCACATATGTGTAATACATACAAACATTCAAAGTTAATTTGTCACCTGTTAGTGCTCTTACATCTTGCACTAAGACTTTTGTGGTTTTAATCACAGGAACTTCAAACCAAATGGATGATTTGCAGTGGTAACATGATTGATGACGTGTGTGTTTTTTACAGTCTTAATTCTTGTTCTATTCCATCAAGTTGTAATAATCTACTTTAGTAAATTCGAAACATGTACAAACTTGGCAGAATAGATTAGGACACATTTTTTATTATACATGTTGCTATGAAACATTTACTATAGTTTGATAAGCCTTGTCTCGTATCACTTGCCATGTTATATATGCCTGTTAGCTAAACAAAGAAAACTTCCGTTTCTATCTCAGAATCATCTACCACTAAACTGTTTGACTTGGTTCATTGTGATATATGGGGCCCCTTCACACTCCTTCCTATCTTGGTCATCGATATTTCATCACAATAATTGATGATTGCACAAGATTCACTTGAGTTTACTCGCTCTATCAAAAAAGTGATGCCTTACAAGTTGTTCCCTAAGTCACTTAAGTCTGATGCGGGAGCGGATGCGGATGCGGATGCGGATGCGTGAGTGCGTCAATTTGCAAAAAAATTGAGTGCGGGTGCGCCTTAATGCGCCTATTAAAAATTAATAAAAATATATATATATATATATATATATATATATACACACACACTGATGAAATGAAGTTAAACATACATAATATACATCATATTTAACAAACTCACATCATTATTATATTATTTACAAATTTACAATTTGAAGTTCTTAACAACTTTGGTGTTTGCAGCTTTACCATTCTTAAAAAACATTAAAATTAGATTTTATTGAAGAATCTAACATTTGCAGCTTTGCAAAAATGTTATAGCCAGTGATACAACGTAAGAATCTTGTATTTGATCGTTCGTCTAGTAATAATTCTCCGAAAAATATATTGTAGAAATAGAAATGAAGTAATAAAGTTTTGTTTTATTTTAAGATATAAAAAACGATTTGAAAAATGAAACCAAATTGTTCATATTTATTTCAACATGTTTGGTAATAGTATGAATTTATTAAAATTAACTCATATTATTTTCGGAGACTTATATTATTACTTTATGAAATAACTAATATAAACATTTAAATTAACTCAATAAAAATAAAAATTTTATTTATAAAGTTCATTCTATTAATTTTCATGCAAAAAGCTAAGATATCAAATTTATTATTATTTACTCCGCAAAAATGTTACAAAATCACAGATTTATCATACTTTCTTTTATCACAATTTTAATAATTCATATGTTATTATGACTTTTCATGATTCATTATCTATCTATTTACCATATAATATAATTTTCTTACCAATCCGAAACACCTAGAAACCATAAAAAATCATCTAAACCCAAAATCGAAGAACTTTTTTATAATTATAAAAAAAAAAAAAATCGGAGAATTAAGGAGGATTAACAAGACTTAGTAACTTAGTGCGCGACTTAGTAAATCTTAATGCGCGAATTAGGAAATCTTAGTGCACGAATTATAAAATCTTAGTGCGCGAACTAGAAATTCTTAAAGCGCGAACTAGAAATTCTTAAGTCATCTTAATGCGCCGCACGCGCACCAAGTTCGTCAGTTCGCGGCCGGAGCGTCAGTCCGTGGAGGGGGTAGGAGGATTATGTGACTTATGTTGTTCCCCATTTTTTTTAAAATCACGTCAATACTCAATTCAATGTTAATATCGAATATTTTTTATCCGATAATACTAGTAAGTGCAATTTTTTCACTTATGTTTCTCTATTTTCTCGTTGCTTTTACATTGACTCTTGAATGAAATAATACTTTTGGTTGTTAGTTTTGCATCTTTCATGAATCTAGGTAGATGTATGAGAAAATGAGAAAAAATATACAAAATAACGTTGAAGATGTGGAAAACGACCCCAAACGAGCCAACACGTCAAAGAAAATACCAAAATCTCGAGTTTGGGAAACTTGGCCTGGCGATTGATCGCCAAGGAAAGCACCTATCGATCGGGAGAGACAGAAAAAATTCAAAGGCATGTTTAAGCATTGGTATTTTAATTTGATTATGACCTAAGTTATTTTATCATGACTAGTGGACCTTATGTTTGAGCCTATGATTTAAATATTAGTTTTTGATTGAATTCAAGTATTTTCTGTGAGTATGTCTTATTGTTCTTAATGTTTCAAAGCTTAGCGACCTTCGAATGAATTGACATATTATAACTGAGCTGATTCTATAATATGATAGAGTAATTCATGTCGTGGATTTCAGATTGATATCGAAAGATGAGTGTAAGGCCCCAACACTTAAACTCGTCATTAGTTCATTTATGACGTCGTATGTGTATAAATTTTTCATTTTTCATTTTATTTTCATTCTTGAAAAAAAGAATCATTTCATGTTTCCCATAATCCCATGACATAACCAATGTTCAACATTATATGACCATCTCGACCAACAAATAGACTCAGGGGTTTCACCCAATACCGTCCCCATTACACCACTTTTACATTGTGGGTTTTTATAAAAATATGGGCAGAGTCTCCCCACAAACTGAGCTATCCAGAAATAAAAACACATCACATAATATAACTGCCGACCAGGGACAACACAATACTAAACAGAATACAGAAACACTAAGTAAATTCCCAGCCAGGGAAGACACCACACTAACAAGACAACAAAAGTGTGTTTCAACACCCTTATACAGTCCATATACAGATACAAGTGCTCACAGAAGAGCAATGAATAGCGGATACACATCCGGATGCATAATTAGTATATATACCAACCGCTCAACCTCGTATATCGGCTCAATCTCATAATGTGCTTCTGGAAGCATCATCCAACAAGGTCCGAGCCTAGCACTCCAAGGCAGCATCGTACCTGTTGTACCTGTTTCAACAGAAACAGCCCCCACACGGGTGAGCATACTCCAACTCAATAATCACACACATCAATATACGAAATTGTAAAGCAACAATTAAGGTTAATGAAAATCTATTATATATACTCCCTGTACAATTCCAGACCGGCATAGCCATCACGAACTGTTGCTGTTCAATCTTATACACTTTCATAAACATCAAGTTCAGTATCATTATTCAAAATATGGTACTCATCAATGCAATAAATTCAAAATAATCACAATTCAGCATTTTATGCTCAATCACAACGAATCTCATATCCAAGGCAACTATGCCTATCAATTAATCTCATTCTCAACCATTTCTCATATCGATCATACCAAATGCATCGATATTCAACTCGTATACCCGGATCACGTACATCTACGTACCCACCATACCACATATATCAACTCAACTCACATATTCGTTTTCTTATATTCAGTTATCACAATTCAACAATACATGAATACTGGAATATGAAATAATTCATATTATACCTGCTCGTACGTCACTACGTACCTTATAGTCGACGACATGAACAAGCCACTTTTGACGTCCTGAGACCGTTGAGCATCTATATTGAATGTCAATTCATCAACTAGTTCATTAATAATACAATTGATATCATTTATATGCATTTCAACTTCAATTCAATATAATTTCGCCATTATACTCAATCTCAATTATCATACCCCATATACCACACACACAAGTCATTACCTTCCATTTATTCGAGTTATCACTAACTCAAGTATGTAATATTTACATTACTAAGGTTCAAACTATGTAACCTTAACTCATTGTTCAAGAATTCCTCAAAACATAATCATCATATAAAATGAGCGTGCAAGTCATAAATATTCATTTAATTCAATTTTAACATAAGGTTAGAACAAGATTCCCAACTTTTATCTCATATAATCACACACAACTCACAAACATCTAATAACATTGCCCAATCACTCACCAAGGCACTATAATGCTTTTAAGTTGGAAAGTGTAGGACTTTCACCACCAAATGATCAAGGCTTTAGGCCAACACTTGAACACCATTTAGACATATTAACAAACACCTTCCAAGCATGGTTTTTTTAAATCTTCACATTTTAACCAACAATTTCCTTCTAACAATTAATAGCATTTCCTCATACTCTCCAATTCCCAATTACAACACTTCAATACATGTAGGAATACATAATTACTTGCATCAACACCATCTACACACACAATCACATGGCCAATCAATTTCCAATATGAATAATCATCTTCTAACCATGCCAAAACAAGTTAGAGCTCATTTATATATACATCAAGCTCATGTACATTCCAATATCAACTAATAAACCTTCATGCATGAATAAAAGCCACTCCACACACACCAACACACACTGTTCACGCACACACTCACACACTCTGCACACACTACACACACTGCTCATGCACACACTCACACATTCTGCACACACACCACACAACAATAACAACTCAAAACACTTTAAATCAACCACTAAACATCCCCTAAAATTGTCCCAAAGGATGGCTAAACATAGCTCAAAGAGAGCCCTAATTTTCGAAAATAAAAGGGCAAGGAAATCGCCCAAAACAGCAAGCAAAAATCGAACCATGTCAGTATGAAATCGAGCCAAAATACCAAAGATTTTCAGACCAATAACAACAGATTTCAAGGCAAAATACAGCAGGAATTTCGAACCCAAACAGCTGCAAGATTTTCGAACCAGAACCCATATTTTCGAACCAAACTCAGCACAAAATCGCTTCAAAATCATGCATAAATCGAAGAATACGCAGAATGATAAGTTAAGAAATAATGTAGTAGCATACCCCCCACAAGTTTGAGCAGGAATCATGCTTGGAAAACCAAGAGAAAATTGTTTCTTGCAGCAAGGGGGAGAAGGCGACGCGATAGGGGGGAAAAGAGAAGAGGGGGCTCGATTTTGTTGTTTATGAGAGGGAGAGAATTGTATTATTTTATTTAAGTCTAACCCTAGATCAAATCTCACCCATCTAGACATGACCACGGTTCGTGAACCGCCGGTTGACGGTTCGGAACCGCCGGTTCGACGGTTCAAAAGAGCTCGACCCTTAACCTTAACCTTCATAGACGGTTCCGGTTACGGTTCGTGAACCGCCCGTTACGGTTACGGTTACGGTTACGGTTAACCACCGGTTACGGTTACGGTTCGACCCTTATATTTTTTTAATTTAAACAATTAAAATTAAAAAATTATTTAAAAAAATTAAAAATTACTCTAAAAGAATCATAAAAAATAACAAAGGAAATGTAAGGTGGAGGGGAGAGTTTGAACTTTTTAAGTTGTCATTAACTCTCTATATTCATATGAATCATTTATCAATTTATATGTTGAGTTCGAACGTGTGGGTATATCTAGTGGAAATTTTATAGGTCGCATGTCATTAATCTTACAAAACGTATTGTTTCGTCAAACTCAAACTCGATGTGATCACAAATAAGATAATGTCATTTTAATTGATTGAACCTGAGTATCTAACGATGCTAATTACATATGAAATTGATGTGAAACATATATAATTTTGATACTAATTACAAATGATATTGGCATGAAACATTTACAATTATGATACTAATTACATATGAAATTCGTATGAAACCTATACAAATTTGGTACTAATTATAAAAGAGTTTGGTATGAAACATTTACAATTATGATACTAATTACATATTTAATTGGTATGAAAATATACAACTTTGGTATAATTACAAATGATATTGGTATGAAATATTTACAATTATGGTACTAATTACATATGAAATTGGTATGAAACCAATTCAATTTTGATACTAATTGCAAAAGAGATTGATATGAAATATTTACAATTTTGTTACTAATTACATATGACATTGGTATGAAACGTATACAACTTTGGTACTAATTACAAATGATATTGACATGAAACATTTACAATTATGATACTAATTACATATGAAATTGACGAATATAAATTTATTAAGTTAGAAGTTATTAATTTATATAATATGTCACTATCAATTTACAAAAAAAAAAAAACAAATGTCAATAAAGTTATTTTTATGATGATGTTATTGATTAATCATAAATATATTAAGTTAGAAGTTATTAATTTATATAATATAAAGTTAGTGTATATGAAAGATTTACAATTATGGTACTAATTACGTATGAAGTTGATATGAAACATATACAACTTTGGTCTAATTACAAATGAAATTGGTATTGAAATATTTACAATGATTGTACTAATTACATATGAAATTGGTATGAAACATATACAACTTTGGTACTTATTCCATATGAACTTGGTATGAAACCTTTACAATTTGGTACTAATTACACATGATATTAGTATGAAACATTTACAATTATGGTACTAATTACATATGAAATTGGTAAGAAATCTATACAACTTTGGTACTAATTACAAATTATATTAGTATGAAACATTTACAATTATGGTACTAATTACACGTGATATTAGTATGAAACATTTATGGTACTAATTACATATGAAATTAATATGAAATCTTTACCATTTTTGTACTAGTTACACATTATATTGGTATGAAATATTTACAATTATGGTAATAATTACATATGAAATTGGTATGAAATCTATACAAAGTTGGTATTTGATGTGAGTCGTTATTTCTCACGTTCGGTAGAACTTGGTGTATGCGAAAAATAAACAAAGAACACTACAATTTTTAATATAAGAAAATGAATCGATGAATATAACATTGAATTATTTGTTATTCATATATAAGAAAACAACACAAAAGTTCTTATTATGTTAAAAATAGTCAGTAATGATATTTTTGATTATCAATTAGATGTTAATAATTTATATAATATAAAGTTAGTGAATTATCAATTCAATTTGTTGTTCACAAATCATTATAAGCAAATTAGTAAAAGATTTTATTAATTAATCAAATATCACATTATCGAGTTTCTATAGTAAGTCATATCGTGAAAAATTAAGATATACTTATTTGATTATTGTATATAATGTAAATCAAATAAAGTGCTTGTACAATAATTAAAATGTATATATTATATATGTTTATAATAATTTACTTCATTATTATAATATTTTATTTTGCAACAACTATTTCTTTAGTTCTTATGAATTTATCCAACATTTTTTGTTATATTTACTTTGCTATATTTTATTTCTATTTTACGATATTTATTTAAGGGCATAACATATTTTTCTAGATAAATTTTATTTACATTTGTCAATATAAAATATTTATCATTAAATTACATATATAATATATATTGTCTGTTAGTATATATAATTATATTATCTAAATTAAAACAAACATGATGATAGCTTAGTGGTAAGAAGCTGTATATACATATTGGAGGTCAAGAGTTCGAGTCTTCGGTAACACAAACTTTAATTTTAAAATAAAAAAAAATTTAAAAATATATATAAAAACCGTGGAACCGCCGGTTCAAAACCGCCGGTTCGAACCGGCGGTTCCACGGTTTCCGCAATCGTGAACCGGGTCAACGGTTAACCGGCCCGTTGACCCGGTTACGGGTCCGGGCCGGGCCACGGTTTTTATTAAACCGTGGTCATGCCTACACCCATCCAACTATCATCTCCAACAAAATAATTATTTCCAAATTAAATTTACCAATTTATAAATGCTAGAAACCCTTCTTAAATTTAATTTACGATACAAGTTCAACCCGGAATTATTCATCACAACTTCGTTCCAAAATTCGATACTAAAAAATTAAATCCCGAGATATCATAATTAAATCCATTTGACAATTAATAATTTTTCCGGACATCACAATGAGATAAAATACACGTGTGATACATATGATATCCAAATCGAAGGCTAGTAGTTTTCATAGAGTTTTATGCAATATTATGTTGTTAAATGCGTGAACAACGGTTACTTGTTACATTTTGATATTAGGTTTGATATAACACGAGAGAGTATATTATATACATTAGAAAAACTTGCCACCTTAGAACTAGTTGGATATTCAATCATAACTAATAGAAGAAATATAGGAGATTACATAGGTGAACCAAAGTTTTTATAATTTTCATCACTGAATTCCTTCGTTATTCAGCAATTGTTTGGTTTGGAATCTTCATTTCTTATTTTAGTTATTTAAACTGTCACTTAACTATCGTAGGTTAAATATAGTTTAATTGATTTTGATTGATAATTCTAGTTAGTCCCGTGGATCTACAACCATTTCTTCTTCACTAGATTTTAACTTGACAACCATTTGCGGAAATCGTACAATATCTCAATTGATAAATTTCGTGTTAAAGAAAAGTACGATAAAGTTTTTGATGTCATTGCCGACGACTAATTTTAGTAATAACATACAAGATTAGTTGACTGTAATTTAACCATCTTTTTTTTTTTAGTTTTGATTTTTTTATTATTACTGTTTTTACTCTATTTTATGCTAAGGAGTAACAAGCCACTCCTTGAGCCTTTTGATATTGAGATTGAAAGAGAATCACAAGCACAAATGGCAGAACTTGCGGAAAATAATCAAGAAGAGAATCAAGAGAATGAGCAGCAGAACGATGAGGTGCCATTGCAATCACTCTATCATTCAATGATCCAGACATCAATGTAATTTGAGGATCACCAACTGATGATCCCAATGCTCACATCGCAAATTTGCTGGAAATCTGTGATACTTTCAAACATAATGATGTTATTGGCCACGCCATCAGGTTATATTTATTCCCTTTCTCTTAATATGATAAAGCTAATTATTGTTGAATTCATTGCGTGAAGGATCTATCAATACTTGAGATGAGATATCACAAGCTTTCATGTCAAAGTACTTTCCACCTTCCAAGACTGCAAAAATGTGCAACAATATCACTACATTTGTGCAGAATGATTCTGAGACACTTTATGCAGTTTATGAGTGTTTCAAAGATTTGTTGTGGAGATGTCCACATCATGGCCTACCTATCTTGCTTCAGGTACAAATGTTTTATAATGGTTTATTTTTCTGTTAATCTTTCTATGATTGATGGTGCATTTATCGCTTATTTATTTAAACAATTATCTTCATTGTAGCAATTTTATATCGCAAGTGAAAGGTGTCAAATTTTATTATAATGATATGAAAGTAGGGATCTCATACCCACAAGGACCAGTAGCAATTACCAAAGTTAATTAGCCTAACTATATTTAGCTTACGATTACTGAGTGAAACATAATTAAAATAAACCCAGAAAATTAGCCAAACCAAACAACATTGCAATGAAAAGCGACGAAAATCAATAGAGACGAATATCAAGACTTCGGTTCACCCATGCAATCCCCCACAATTCTCCTATTAGTTAAGACTTCAAATTCTACGTTCTAAGGTGACGAGTTTTTCGATGTTATCCATTATACTTGGTCAAACTATATTGAACCTAATATTAATATGTAACAAGTCAATGGTCATGTAGTCATTTAACGTTCAATATTTGTAAGGACCCCATAGCCCTTAACCCTTGATTAATGTATTAACCACTATGTGTGGCACATGCTTTCAATAAAATCAATCGGGAAACTCAGATGATGATTTACCATTGAATGGCAATCACAAAATTTTCTTTAATATGCCATGTTATAAGATCATCATCCTAACAACAAATAGACTCATAGAGTTCGCCCATTACCATCCCCTTTACACCACTTTTTACATTGTGGACTTTTATAAAAATTTGGGCAGAGTCTCCCCGTAAATTGAGCTATCCCGAAATAAAAGCACAACACATAACATAATTCCCGGCCAGGGAAAACATAATACTCATCAGAATACAGCAATACCAAGTAAATTCCCAGCCAGGGAAGACACCACACATATGACGACAAAAGTGGGTTTCAACACCCACATAATACACCCATGACTCTCATATCATTAGCAATTCTACTCTTAATTGAATGCAACACAAAATGAAAGAGAGAAAGGCTCATGCCTTTATATACAATCCATATACAAGTATAATCGTGCTCACATGCGAGCATCATGAATATGTATATAATCCTCAGGTGTATATAAGTATTCTATACGATACCGTGCTCCATCAAGCCCTGGTACCACGATCCTGGGAGTACATCCAATCAACAGCTCGAGCTCAACTCCAAAGCCATCGATGTACTTGTTCACCTGTCCCAACAGAGACAGCCCCCAACGGGGTGAGCATACCAATACACAAAATCTCATAATCACAATAATGAAATTCATAATTTACAACACAAGTAAATACTAATGAATTTTAATGATACTCCCTGGATGGCAACGTCCTCATCCGGGATTCCGTGTACTGTCCTGTTCTTCAAACTCATCAAATCTCAAAAATCAGTAAATCAACACATTGATTTAACTCATAGCATGCCTGGTTCTCAAGTATCAATAATTAATGATTCCAAATTCATTACACATACAAATATAGATATCTCGATATCTAATAC
Source organism: Haberlea rhodopensis (assembly GCA_907163345.1). Classification (NCBI taxonomy): domain Eukaryota; kingdom Viridiplantae; phylum Streptophyta; class Magnoliopsida; order Lamiales; family Gesneriaceae; genus Haberlea; species Haberlea rhodopensis. The sequence goes on from CAJQUN010000364.1 coordinate 152,831, forward strand.
CGATTTTTCGACTTTGCTACCAATCACAGATAGCTCAAATGCCTAGCATTTATTTTACCAATTCTCCATTTCACTTAGACATCTCACATGTCTTACAATGAATACATGATTCCACGATCATTCTCAGGCATCTCAAATGCCCTACAATAGTCATATAAACCCAGTACCCCATATCTCATGTAAGGTTATACTACTCTAGTATTACGCACACTTGTGGCAGCGATATCAAGACTAGGTCGTTCTATAGTCATATCGACACATATATATATATATATAGCCATACCCACAACCATCTAATGCAATTAAAACACATTATGCATTTCACAAATGCTCTTATATAAAGTAATGCTCGTACGTCGCACGTACCTTAAATTTCCGAAGTCCGAGCCAAACCTTGCTCGAGTCCCATGCTCCGAGGAACGATGTGCTAACACGATAAATTAATTCACAATTAATTACGAACATGCAACCCATGCTCAAGCACACCCATAACCCTAAAAAATATTGTCAACACACGACAATTAACCATTATCGAAAATTGCTCAAGAACACCCTTCAATTTTCGAACCTTCACAACACAAATCGAACCCAAACTAAGCACCACAAATCATCTAAAATATGAATTAATCGATTACAAACATGAATCATCACCCCTTGCCAAAAACCCCCAAAAATTCAAACATAACCCCTAAAACAGCATTCAAAATTCGAACCATTAAAGCAACAAATTTTCGAACTACAAAGTAAGAAATTTTCGACCCAAATCAAAGCACAAAACGCCCCAAAAACACCTGAATAAAAGCCCCAAAAATCGTACCAAAATCGAGCCACACAATCGGACAGAAACCAGTTTCGAACCCTAGCGCTTTCTGCAGAAATCCGAGCTCAAATCGCGACCAAACTTCGAAATTGATGGTACGGGAAGGACGCCTGGACGAGACGAAGCTGGCGGCGGGTCGGACGCGCCGAACGGCGGCGGGCGCACGCTTGGAAGCGGCGTGGGTCAACTGGATCGGGAATGGCGTACGCGGGGGAGAGAGAGTGTGACGGGAAAAGTGGGGAAAAATGGTTCCGATAATTAAAATCTCGGGTTCAACTGGTATTTATAGCAAAAATACCCCGAAATACTAATAGCCCCACAAATACATCATGATTCATTAAAAATCATCTGTTTTCAAAAATTCTCTCTCTAACTCCAAAATCCCCTACCGGCGCCCACACAAAGCACCCGAGATTCCGAGTCACACTAAAAACCCAACTCTTAGATTTTTCACCGTAATGAGATTACAATCTCAACCTTGGGATCCAACAATCCCAACTACCCAAATAAATGAGCCCAGAAGGCCCAACACCGCGATTAAACTCCAAATCGCCACGTAAAACAACTTTATGGGTTATTAACACTCCGGGATTAACATCTATAATCTCTGGTCATCACAATATTGCATACATTCTATAAAAACTTCTAGCTTTCGATCTTGGTAGATCGATAGCTATCACACGTGTGCTAGCTTTTACGTGGTCAGTTTCAATCTAAAACCCACGGTATGAATTATCTTGTCAAATTATAATATCGTATGGTCAAGTCAATTATAATTACTAACATCAATTCAAAGGTAGCTAATCCTTGAAAAGAATTAAAAACATAATCATACTCAAAGAATTGTAGAAAAATCAATCAAAAACTCAAACTTGAAGGATCCCCTAGTCTTGATAATTAAATTGGCCAACTACCATGATCAAATATGAATGCAAAAACTTATTTAACAACAAATCCAACATCCTAAAATCCAAAATAAACAACAAATAAGAGTTTAGAAATACTAAAGATGCTAGGCGTCAACTCCTTATTTAGTTGCGTCGTCCTGTCACTTCGATCCCGGCTTGCTCTTCAATGGCTTGAGGTTGAATGGAGGTGGAGGCTATGTTTTAGGGTATAAAACTGAGCAAAAGTCCCTTCAAGTCATCCAAGTCCATCCTTTTATAGTGGTGGAGAAGTTTACCAAAGTTTGGACACAAAATACCCAACAACGAAATAAAATCTCAATTTTTTCGCGTCTGGCGATCGTTCGCGGTGAATTGCCGATCGATCGCAAGAACATTCTGTCTTTTATTTTTCAAATCTGAGTAGTCGCGATCGATCGCCGAGAATTGGCGTTCGATCGCCAATATCTTCTGGTCCGTCACGCTATCGCGATAAAATGCCAATCGATCGCCAGTTGATTAAATTTGTTTTTCAAAATACTCAGCTCCGCGATCGATCACGAAGTTGCTGCGAACGATCGCCAGTTCAAAACTTTCAATCTAGAGATTTCGGTCCTTCTTTCAACGTGTTCGCTCGGTTTTGTCATTTTTCAACATTTTTAGCTCGTTTCCTTCACTTTTATGCACTTGGACCTAGATTCCTGAAATCAATGAAAATATAACAAAAAGTGTAAAATCGTCCAGGAATCCATATAAAAATACCTAAAATTCATAGCAAAATAAGTGTACAAATCACACTTATCAACTCCCTCAAACTTAGACTTGATCGTCCTCGAGCAATCAATAAGATCAAAATGTAGAGTTCTCCCTTAATACTTTTAAAAGAACTAACTTAGCAACTCAAATGTAAAGCTCAGAAATCTCACTAACAGATCAACAAGAGTCAATCCAAAAATCAACAAGAAGTGTTTTCTCCTAAGCCAAGCAATATATCGTAAAATCGGAACATGCTTGTGTGCTACTGCCAATCTTGAGTTTCATACATATCTTTAAGATCAAATAATGCTATTAAACTCAAAGTCAAGATTACTATCAAGCACTCCATAAGCCTACTTTCAAACACTTCTCCATTAATGTAATTATTCCCTAGACTTGGAAAGGTCTTTTAAGCTTATAATGTCAGGCATTTGGTGTCGGTTTCAAAGAAAATGTAAGGATATCAAAGAAGAGAGTATAATTTGTAAATTTTATTTTAAAACATCTTCAATTCCCTCCTCATTTTTTCTTTTCTTTACATCTTGGTAACCATGGGCTTTGTTAGGATAAATTTTTTTTTAGGCTCATATAAAAGTAGGTATAATGAGTTTCATCAACAAAAATCGAATGGTGGTTAATTTCCATTCTTTTTCAATTACGCTCAAAAGTGGACACTAGTGGTTAATATAGACAATGTAAGCTTGAAAGGCTCGAACGTTCCAAAAATTGCCTAAATCATGTCCAAGTCATGTTCATAAAAATTTCATCTCAAAGTACCCTCAAATAGGTTCTAGAGTACTCTAAGATGCTCAAGAAAAATCATAGTTCTCAAAATTTTTCACTTTCCAACATATACTGTAAGGCCCCTAATTCCTTAAGTGCGGGTTAAAGGCGTAAATAGAGTTATCATGTATAAACAGAGTATAAAAATCATGTTGATGCCCTGAGCTATTAGATTACAGTGCAAAAACAAATTCCAAAAGGGATTAATTACATTCCCAACTAATGAATGTTAATCCTATAGCTTTACACTACTCCTAGAGTAGATACTATACAAAAGAATGTGCCTGCTACCAGAGCACTCCTCACTAGCTCACCGCATCAACCCGCCTTAGCCCGTCCGCCCAAAAGTACCTACAGGAACAACCCCCAAGACCATGAGCATGTATATAAATCATATTCACAATAATATGATTTCAATTCAAATGCATAAATCGTAAATACGATTCACTTCCTATATTTAATACATTTAAAAGCTCCCTTTGGTTGTCCCCGTACCACAATCATAATCAATGGATTACAAAACCAATAATTTATGTCATGACATGCACTCATTCCATGTATACCAATGGCCAGTTCCAGTCTTATTATATCAGTGGCATAATACCCATCGCGTTTACATGACAGCGGCATTAATACCCCTCGCTTCAACATATTAGCGGCATAATATCCCTCGCAACAACATGACAGCGGCATTATCCTTCGCTTCTACATGTTTGCGGCAAATATTCTTCATCGCTATAATATGACAGCGGCAAGTATTCTATCATCGCTTCGACATGAAGGCGGCAAGTATTCTTCATCACTGGAATATAATCTCGACTCACAATCACATGCAACCATAATGCATATCCAAACCATGTATGCAACCACAATGCATAACTAAGACCATGTATGCAACCATAATGCATAACCAATTCAAAGCGTAATAAATACGTTTTACCGTCCGATGCCCGTACGTCTCACTACGTACATTAGTTCCAAAAGTGGAGACGTCGTGGGACTTTATCTCCTTTGTTGCGTGGCTACCTGGGATGGTTCTACACAATCATACAAACCAATATTAGAAGCCAATTTATGAACCAATTCAAAAAATCCCATTAAAATATCCAAAAACCCAAAACATCACATTTTTAAGACTCGCGATCGATCGGCCCTTACGCTCGATCGATCGCGAGCTGACCATCCAGCGCCCAATGCCTCGCTGCCCGCCTTGATCGATCGAGATGCCCTCACCGATCGATCGAGTAGTCGCCTCGATCGATCGGGATTTCATCTCGATCGATCGGTAAGACTTCAAAATTTCTGCCCAAAGCTCTGTCGTGCTCGCTTGATCGAAGGAGGGTACTCGATCGATCGAGGAGCTCTGTAAATGCGAGAAATCGCCACTAATGTGCACAGAACCTTACCAAACCACATTAAATCAATAACACCTCAACTCAATACATCAAAAACACTAATATAACTTCAAAACAACCCTCAACAACAACATACTCCAAAACCCAACCAAAAATCATACCAAGGAGGTATCAATACCTCTTGGGGACTTCAAATCTAACAACAAATCCCACAAATAAGACTTTTGCAAGGATTTCTCCTTCTTCAATGCCAAAAATGAAAATGGAGAGGATAAGGGTTTGGAGGAATGATTTGGGGGAATTAGTAAAGTGATTGATAAAGGTGGGGTAGTGGGGTTAAAGTAATTAAAATTGTACCCCAACAATTAACATGATGCATAAAATACCCCAACATGATATTTTAAAAGCATTTTACCAAAATGCATTAAAACCCCAATTAAAACCATGCTTACCAAATAATTATCATTTACCATAATCAAACCATGAGAACCCCCAATTTCCCAACATGCATAACATGTACCCCGAAATGCACCACCGGGTCACGCCTACCATGTGACTAAGCATTTCACCAAGATAATTAATTCCAACACATAACTTAATTATCGCCATAATAATCACATAAATATAATTAATGCCCAAATCGCAATTAATTATTTCGGGAATATCACAATACTCCCCTACTTATAAGATTTTGCCCTCGAAATCGCATGCACTTACCCAAAACAAAACCAAACATAAATCGCATACCAGAAAATAGTTCCGGGTAGTGCTGCATCATATGCCGCTCCGTCTCCCACGTGGCCTCCTCGACACCCCTACGATCCCACTGAACCTTGACCATCGGTATCACTTTGTTCCAAAGTTTGCGATCAACCCTATCCAGAATCCTGACTGGCCGTTCCTCATAGGATATATCAGAATCCAACTGAACCTCAGAAGGCTGCAATACATGCGACGGATCCGGCTCATACTTCCGCAGCATAGATACATGAAACACGTCGTGAATACCAGATAACGACGGTGGCAGTGCCAAACGGTAAGCCAAGATACCGATGCACTGTAAAATTTCATACGGTCCCACATACCTCGGAGACAATTTCCCCCGTACACCAAACCGAACCACACCCCTGAAAGGTGAGATCTTCAAAAAGACTCTGTCTCCCAACTGAAACTCCAACGGTCTCCGCCGTTTATTCGCATAGGCTGCCTGCCTGTCCTGGGCTGCCTTCATTTTCTGACGGATAACCTTTACCTTATCCTCCATCTCCCGAATCAGTTCGGGTCCCCCCACTGCTTTACTGGTCAAATCATCCCAGTATAATGGCGACCTACAACGCCTACCATACAAAGCCTCAAACGGTGCCATCTGAATACTCCCCTGATAGCTGTTGTTGTATGAGAACTCTACCAAGGCCAAAGAATCTTGCCATGAGGCATCAAACTCTAATACACAAGCCCGTAGCATGTCCTCGAGCATCTGTATGGTACGCTCAGTCTGACCGTCCATCTGGGGATGATATGTTGTACTCAACCTCACCTCAGTACCCAAAGCTGACTGAAGACCTCCCCAGAAGTGAGATGTAAACCGCGGATCTCTGTCTGACACAATAGATACTGGAATCCCATGCAGTCTCACTATGTCCCGGACATACAACTGAGCCATCCTCAAGTAGGTGTACGTCATACCGTAGGGAATGAAGTGAGCCACCTTTGTCAGCCTGTCAATGATCACCCAAATGGCATCACAACCCGAAGTAGTCCTCGGCAAGTGGGTCACAAAGTCCATAGATATGTGTTCCCACTTCCACTCCAGTATCTCTAAGCTCCTTAGTTCGCCACCAGGTCTCTGCCTCTCTGCCTTGACATGCTGACAGATCAAACACCTCTTGACAAAAGCGATCACATCACGCTTCATCCGCTTCCACCAGAACTGATCACATAAGTCCTTATACATTTTCCTCCCTCCTGGGTGGATACTGAATCGGCTACTATGAGCCCGTTCCAAGATCCCTCTACGCAACTCTGGTGTACATGGAACTACCCATCGGTTACCAAGTCTCAAATAACCATCCTCAGCCACTCTAAACTTTAACGGCTGCCCCTGAAGTGCCAATGATGACAATCTCTGAACCTCATCATCTGTCCTCTAAGCTCTCCTAATATTCTCATAGATATCTGGCTCAGCCAATAAGGTCGATACCCAAACCGGTGATGCGTCCACATCGAAGTCATAGCCCAGATGGCAACAAGAAGTCATCATAGCCGACAAATGCATGACATCCTCAGCAGTACTCTTCACCTTCCGACTCAAGGCGTCTGCTGTCAAAGTTTGCTTTTCACGGATGGTACTCTATCTCACAGTCATAGTCTTTGAGCAAATCTATCCATCTCCTCTGACGCATATTCAACTCCGCCTGAGTGAATAAGAATTTCAGGCTCTTATGATCCGTATATATAGTAAAAGATGTACCATACAGATAATGCCTCCAAATCTTCAGGGCAAAGATAATAGCCGCCAATTCTAAATCGTGGACTGGGTACCTAGCCTCATGCGGCTTCAACTGCCTCGATGCATAAGCTACCACATGCTTATCTTGCATAAGTACACAACCCAAGCCCAGCAGTGATGCATCAGTGTATAGAGCAAACCTTTTGTTCTCCGTGGGAATCACCAATACCGGCGACGTCGTTAATCGGTGCTTCAACTCTTGGAAGCTCTCCTCGCAAGCCTCTGACCAAAAGAAGGGTACTCCCTTTTGGGTCAACTGCGTCAGTGGCTTCGCAATCTTAGACAATCCCTCGACGAAGCGTCGGTAATAACCAGCCAAACCAAGAAAACTTCGTATCTCGGGCACAGAAGTGGGTGCAGCCCACTCCATAACAGCCTCAATCTTCCTGGGATCCACTGATATTCCACTGCTAGATATGACATGACCCAGAAACACTACACTACTCAGCCAAAACTCACACTTGCTGAGCTTGGCATATAACTGATGATCTCTGAGGACCTGGAACACTGTCCTCAAGTGTTTCACGTGCTCTTCCTCACTCCGGGAGTAGATGAGTATGTCATCAATAAACACAATGACAAACAGATCCATATAGGGTTGGAACACCCGGTTCATCAAGCTCATAAAGACAGCCGGGGCGTTCGTCACACCGAACGGCATTACTAAGAACTCGTAGTGCCAATACCGAGTCCGAAATGCTGTCTTCTGCACATCTTCCTCCCTGACCCGTATCTGTTGGTACCCGGATCTCAAATCAATTTTGCTATACACTTCGTGCCTTGCAACTGATCAAATAAATCATCAATCCTTGGGAGATGATACTTGTTCTTTACTGTGGCCTTATTCAGTTGCCGGTAATCGATGCACAAACGCATCGAGCCATCCTTCTTCTTCACAAAAAGAACCGGTGCGCCCCAAGGCGATACGCTAGAGAGTATATATCCTTTATCAAGGAGTTCCTGTAGTTGTTCCTTCAACTCCCTTAACTCTGCCGGTGCCATTCTGTAAGGGGCACGAGAAATAGCGAATGTCCCCGGCAACAACTCAATCCCAAACTCGACTTCCCTAGCCGGTGGAAATCCGGGAATCTCCTCCGGGAACACATCAGCAAACTCCGCTACCACTGGTACATCCTCAACCCTCAACTCTTTACCCTTTCCCGACGTGTTCACGGCATAGATGAGGTAGCCCTTGTGTCAACGTTCCAACAATTGGGACATTTTGATTGCCGAAATCAACGGAATCTTCGCACGAGACCCGTTGCCATAGAAAGTCCACTGAACTCCCAACTGAGATCTTAACCGAACTATCCTCTGCCGACAATCTACCACTGCCTGATATCTGTTCAGAATGTCGATGCCCACAATGCAGTCAAAGTCTGGCATACCCAATACAATCAAATCTGCCTTTATCTCATTGCCCTCAAAATAAATGAGGCAGTCCATCAGAAACTGATCAGCAACAACTTTCTTTCCGGTGGGTGTCAAGACCAATAGAGACGTGGGTAACGGAGACGTGCACATATGATGTCTCGCCACAAAGTCCGCAGACACAAAGGAGTGCGAAGCACCTATGTCTATCAAAATAAAGGCGGAATATGTAAATAGAAGGCACATACCAGTTATCACCTCCTCTGGAGCTGCATCGGCCTGCTCCCTGGTCAATGCATAGACCTGTCCCTGTGGTGGCCCCATCGCCTGTCCTCCCATCTGTCGAGGCATCATCTGCTGCCTCTGCTGTACCGTACCACTAGAAAACCTCCATCGACCTTCCCTAAGATCCGTCTGTCCTTCCCGATTGGGACAACGCCGAGCTATGTGGCCCGACCTGCCACATATGTAGCACGCAGAACAATCACGCATCAAATGCGGCCCTCCGCAAAAGTGGCACTTAACATCTCCAGCTCTACTAGCTTGAGTTGGTCCCCCATAAGTAGATACACCACCCCTCCGGTCCCCTTGCTTCCGGCCATCCGGCCGCCTTCCGCTAAACCGGGAAAAAGAAGAAGTCCCTCTTGACTTGAAAGATCCTCCCCGGGGCCTCAGATTCTCAGATGTAGATCTTTGTGATGGAACGGGTGAGGGTATGGCCTCAGGATAAGCGCTCACCCCTATCTCTGCTAACTCCGCTCTAACAAGTGCATCATCAAAAGATGTCGGGTTGTTAGAAATAATCCGATCAAATAATTCCGGTCGTAGCCCCTTCAGAAAGTGCATCATCTTGGCATGCCCGTTTGTAGCGATGTGTGGCACATACCTCAATAGTGATGAGTAGTGCATGGCATAGTCCGAGACTGTCATGCTCCCTTGCTTCAGGTTTGTAAATTCATCCTCCTTAGTTTGCCTAGCCGCAGCAGAGAAGTACCGGTTTAGAAATCGGGTTCTGAATAAAGTCCAGTCAATTACCATACCTTGGGCCCTCAACTCCATTACAGTAGTCTTCTACCACATAGAAGACTTCTTTACCAATTGGAATTCTGCCAATCTCAACCATGCCGTCCTAGCACACAACGCAGACACGAATATCTGTTCCAATCTCTCTAGCCACTCTTCGGCCTCTTCCCCCGTCTCTGTTCCCTCAAACATGGGCGGGTGAAAGGTCAGAAACTGAGTCAGACTAAGCTCCCCTGGTAATAGCAACTGAGCAACCGGCTCCATGCCCACAGCAGGTGGAGGTAAAGGATTCGTCTGTCCAATGCTAGCATTCACGCGCCCAATATCACCCACCTCTTCATTGAGGTTCCCCACATTCATAGCCGCCATGCTGTAATACAAAGGTTAACAACAATTCCAAACAATATATATGTTATGCCGTTAGATAACATGAACGATAATAAGCATGTTAGTGTAACAATTTATACACCAATATGCACCACATGCATAAACATGCCCAAATGTAAACACCTAGCCAACCATGCTAAGGCCACCCTTCACTCATTCCCGGGTTCTCTAACCACTGCTCTGATACCACTAATTTAAGGCCCCAAATTCCTTAAGAGCGGATTAAAGGCGTAAATAGAGTTATCATGTATAAACAGAGTATAAAAATTGTGTTGATGCCCTGAGCTATTAGATTACAGTGCCAAAATAAAGTTCCAAAAGGGATTAATTACATTCCCAACTAATGAATGTTAAATCTATAGCTTTACACTACTCCTAGAGTAGATACTATACAAAAGAATGTGACTGCTACCAGAGCACTCATCACTAGCTCACCGCATCAACCCGCCTTAGCCCGTCCGCCCAAAAGTACCTACAGGAACAACCCCCAAGACCATGAGCATGTATATAAATCATATTCACAATAATATGATTTCAATTCAAATGCATAAACCGTAAATGCGATTCACTTCCTGTATTTAATACATTTAAAAGCTCCCTTTGGTTGTCCCTATACCACAATCATAATCAATGGATTACAAAACCAATAATTTATTTCATGACATGCACTCATTCAATGTATACCAATGGCCAGTTCCAGTCTTATTATATCAGTGGCATAATACCCCTCGCGTTTACATGACAGCGGCATTAATACCCCTCGCTTCGACATATTAGCGGCATAATATCCCTCGCAACAACATGACAGCGGCATTATCCTTCGCTTCGACATGTTTGCGGCAAATATTCTTCATCGCTATAATATGACAGCGGCAAGTATTCTATCATCGCTTCGACATGAAGGCGGCAAGTATTCTTCATCACTGGAATATAATCTCGACTCACAATCACATGCAACCATAATGCATATCCAAACCATGTATGCAACCACAATGCATAACTAAGACCATGTATGCAACCATAATGCATAACCAATTCAAAGCGTAATAAATACGTTTTATCATACGATGCCCGTACGTCTCACTACGTACATTAGTTCCAAAAGTGGAGACGTCGTGGGACTTTATCTCCTTTGTTGCGTGGCTACCTGGGATGGTTCTACACAATCATACAAACCAATATTAGAAGCCAATTTATGAACCAATTCCAAAAATCCCATTAAAATAGCCAAAAACCCAAAACATCACATTTTTAAGACTCGCGATCGATCGGCCCTTACGCTCGATCGATCGCGAGCTGACCATCCAGCGCCCAATGCCTCGCTGCCCGCCTCGATCGATCGAGATGCCCTCACCGATCGATCGAGTAGTCGCCTCGATCGATCGGGAGTTCATCTCGATCAATCGGTAAGACTTCAAAATTTCTGCCCGAAGCCTTGCCGTGCTCGATCGATCGAATGAGGGTACTCGATCGATCGAGGAGCTCTGTAAATGCGAGAAATCGCCATTAATGTGCACAGAACCTTACCAAACCACATTAAATCAATAACACCTCAACTCAATACATCAAAAACACTAATATAACTTCAGAACAACCCTCAACAACAACATACTCCAAAACCCAACCAAAAATCATACCTACCCAAAACAAACTCATTTCAAAACCATCCAAAACCATACCAAAACTAAACCAAACACCATAAAAATACCAAGGAGGTATCCATACCTCTTGGGGACTCCAAATCTCACAACAAATCCCACAAATAAGACTTTTGCAAGGCACTTCAATGCCAAAAACGAAAATGGAGAGGATAAGGGTTTGGAGGAATGGTTTGGGGGAATTAGTAAAGTGATTGATAAAGGTGGGGGTAGTGGGGTTAAAGTAATTAAAATTGTACCCCAACAATTACCCTGATGCATAAAATACCCCAACATGATATTTTAAAAGCATTTTACCAAAATGCGTTAAAACCCAATTAAAACCATGCTTACCAAATAATTATCAATTACCATAATCAAACCATGATAACCCCAATTTCCCAACATGCATAACATGTACCCCGAAATGCACCACCGGGTCACGCATACCATGTGACTAAGCATTTCACCAAGATAATTAATTCCAACACATAACTTAATTATCGCCATAGTAATCACATAAATATAATTAATGCCCAAATCGCAATTAATTATTTAGGGGATATCACATTTACTCCACTCAATCATGACTCAAAAATGTCCAAATTATTCCTCAATTTGAAGTACTAACTGACAAGTCAAAAATTTGCAAGACTCTAGTTGAGATGGAGATTAATTTCATCATGTACAGTTGCAACTCAAGGACCCAAGTCAAACGTTAATTCACATATTGAAGCAAGAAATAGCAAGAAACGACATGCAACAGTAGCACATGCAACAGTAACGCATGCAACAATAAACTACTCCCCAAACTTAAAATGTGCATTGTCCTCAATGTACTAGGCAGATAAATAAAAAGGACAAAGCACATAACTGTGACGACGATCGCCTGTGATAGTCGTCCTCCTAGTTGCGAGCTGGTTGGGTTTATGGTGGGAAAACTGACATCATGCATGGAGTCGCTCACCAAAAATCAAAAACGAAAGCAAAAGCAAACTAAAACAGAAGTCAAAAATAAAGATAAGGGATAAGAAAGAGTTCTTGATTTATAGTTCCAAGATGGACTCTTTACCAATGACGCTTTAACGACTCGAAATATGTGGATTAGTGTCATCCACTTGGTAGTGCCGCAACCGCTTATCATTGTCCACAAAAGTGCCTAGAATAGGATCACTTACCTTGATTGCTCCATGAGCATAAACAGTAGTCACCATGAATGGTCCAACCCATGACGCCTTTCGCTTGCTTTGGAAGATGTGAGGTGGTGACGTTTTATGTAGTTTGACTGTCTCTCCCTGCACAAACGTCCTTTTGTCTTTTTGGTTTCTCGCCTTCCTTGGCGTCACCATATCATGGCTCTTGCCTTCTTTAGTCTTTAGCTCATTTGTTACCTTCATCTCATTAGTACCTTGCAACACATCATCATACAAAGTGTCAATCACATTTACTTTTAAATAATCATGCTCGCTTTGTGTGTGTGTTGAAGATTTAAACACATTAAATGTAATTCGATCATCTCCTACACGGAGGATCAACTTCCCTTCTTCAATATCTATGTTGGCTCTTCAAGTGGCTAGGAACGGCTGTCCGAGAAGCAATGGCGTGCTCACATCCTCCTCCATGTCCAACACTAAAAAATCCATCGGGAAGAAGAATTGATCTATCTTGACAGGCACGTCCTTGATGATTCCTAGTGGGTACGTGATAGACTTGTCCGCCATCTGTAACACCACCCTACTGGGCTTTGGCTCTCCCAATCCTAATCGCCTGAAAAAAGACAAGGGCATTAAGTTAACACTAGCACCCAATCAAATAACGCTTTAATAGAAGAAATGGGCCCAATAGTGCAAGGAATAGAGAAACTCCCTGGATCTTTCAATTTTGTGGCCGATTTCTTTTTAACAATGGCACTACACACCTCAGTCAAACAAATAGTTTCATGCTCTCCCAATTTCTGCTTCTTAGATAATGGCATTTGTCATAAAGAATCAATGAATGGTACATCTATATGTAAATTCTTAAGCATATCTAGAATTTTGGCAAAGTTTGCATCAACTTTCGCCCTATTAACTGCTGCGGGAAACGGGAGAGGAATGTGTACATTTTCTTGTGATGTGATAGGCGTAATGGTATCAATGGACTTACCCCTGTTGTGTGATTGCTCCTTCTCCTATTGCTTTGTTTCAACCTTTTCCTTTGTTTCCTCATCACCAAGCTTCGTTTCACTCCTAAAGGTTACGACATTGGCTTGCTCCCTTGGATTCTTCTTCGTATCACTCGATCGAGTTCCTTGTGCTCTACTAGCCAGTATGATTGCCAATTGCCCGACTTGAGTCTCCAAATTCTTGATAGATGCATCTTGATTATTCATCATTGTCTCAGTAGATGATATGAACTTGACAAGCATTTTCTCCATGCTCAGATTTGGCGGATAGCCCGGTGGTGGTTGGGGGTTCAAAACATTCTTTTGGTCAGACCAAGAGAAGTTTGGATGATTCCTCCATGGTTGGTTGTAGTTGTTGGAGCATGAGTTACCCTGTGGTGGCCTGTTTCCTACAAAGTTAGCATTTTCAGTAGATTGAACAAAAGGATTACCTGCCTGGCATTCCGTGCTTGGATGGTTGCCTCCATATAAATCACACATTATCACTTGAGCTTGCATCGATGTCATGCTTAAGCTATCCAATTTCTTATTCAAAGCCTCCAACTGAGCGGCTATTGATGTCACCTCATCAACGTGATGGATTCCAATAGGTTTCTTGGGCACATTCCTCTTAGACTACCACTGGTAACTGTTAGAAGCCATCTCCTCCAAAAGTGTGTAGGCTTCCTCAGGTGTCTTTCTCATAATGGTACCTCCTGCTGCTGCATCAACCATGGATCTATTAGCAGAAAATAAACCATTGTAAAACGTTTGTACCTGAAGCCAAATAGGAAGGCTGATGTGGGAATCTTCGAAGTAAATCCTTGAAGCGCTCCCAAGCTTCATACAGTGTCTCGGGATCATTTTGCATGAATGTGGTGATGTCATTTCGCATCTTAGTTGTCTTGGAAGGGGGGAAAGTATTTGGATAATAAGGCTTGAGCCATCTCATCCCAAGTAGAGATCGATCCTGCAGGCAATGAATTTAATTATCTCTTAGCTTTATGTTTTAAAGAAAAAGGAAAAAGTCGTAACATGATGGGTCGTCGGTGACGCCATTGTGCTTGAAAGTATCGCATATCTCCAAAAAGTTGGATATGTGGGCATTGGGATCATCAGTGGCCGATCCTCCGAATTGCACCGAGTGTTGAGTCATTAAAATAATGGCATGCTTGATCTCGAAGTTATTGGCCTGAATCCTCGGTCTAGTGATGCTAGACGTAGTGCCTTGAAAAGTTGGTTGTGCATAGTCCATCATGGATCTAGTATTTGGCATTTCCTCGTTGTGTTGTTCACGTTCACCATTGTTCTCAGCCATCGCTCGAGCTTCTCTCCGAAGTCTACGGAAAGTTCGTTCAATCTCTAAGTCGAGTGGCTCTAATATAGGGTTGTCACTCCGTAGCATGCACCACAAAGACAACTACCTGCAAAAGTCAAAACAATGAAGAAACAACATTAGTGAAATAGTATAAAAAGTAACAAAGTAATAATAAAAAGAAAAATGGCTAAATTACAGTCAACTAATCTCCTATGATATTACTTAAACTAGTCCCCGGCACTTGCGCCAAAAACTTGATCGCTTATTTATTTAAACAATTATCTTCAGTGTAGCGATTTTATACTGCAAGTGCACGGTGTCAAGTTTAGTATAATGATATGAAAGTAGGGATGTCGTACCCACAAGGACTGTAAGGACCCTAGTTCCTTAAATGCGGATTAAAGGCATAATTAGAGCTGATTAAAGGCATAATTAGAGCTAACATGCATTATCAGAGTATAAAAGTTCGTGTTGAGACTTTGAGCCTTAAGAATTACATGCCAAGTCAAGGACTATTAAATGGATTAATTACATTTACACTAGTCCTAGAGTAGACACTATACAAAATAATCATGTCATTCCTTATCAAAAGCGTTCTTCACAAGCTCACCGCCTCAACCCGCCTTAGCCCCTTTATCATGCCAAAATGTACCTACAAGGATAACCCCCAAAACATGAGCATATAATAATTCATATCCAACACAATATGAATATAAGGCATAAACGCATAAACCGTAATAAAACACTTCCTGTTTTTTCCATGCATTTTAAACGCTCCCTTTTTGGTTGTCCCTGTACAATAACTCACGAGTATAATAAATAGATTATTTAATGGTTCACACATGTCATGACATAACACAATTTTATTATCATCAATCACCAATCCATAGTATGTTATAATAGTGTATTTTAATGCACATCGCTTGTCATGACAACACCACTAATACCCCTCGCTTCGACATATTAGCGGCATTGAATAACCTCGCGCAAATGCGACATGCGGCAATACCCTCGCTTCAAAATTTGGCGGCAAATATTCTTTCCTCGCTACAATATGACAGCGGCAAGTATTCTACCATCGTTTCAAGTGACAGCGGCAAAGCATTAAAATCATCACACTATATAACCATGACTCATGGGACGTGCACCAAACAATCATCATATGCATATACAATCATAATGCATAATTCAACATGTATTTGCATCCACAATGCACAATTCAATATACACTTGCATCCACAATGCATATCCCAATGCGTATATAAATTACATGTTACCGCTGGGTGCCCGTACGTCTTCTACGTACCTTTCCAAAAGTGGGATTTGATATGACTTCACTTCCTTGGTTGCGTTGCCACCTGGGATAATTCTACACAATCACACAACCCAATATTAGAAGCCAAATAATAGCCAAATACCAAAAATCCGTCAAAAAATTACATTTCCGTCAAAAATCCGTCAAAAAAATCAAATATTGGAAGCCAATAATAGCCAAATACCAAAAATCCGTCAAAAAATTACATTTCCCACTATTCAGCTGCTGGCGATCGATCGTTGTGTCGAGGCGATCGATCGCGAGCCTTACCGATCGATCGCCTTGACATGGCGATCAATCGCCATACCTCTCTGCCTCGCGGCGATCGATCGCGACATTTCCAGCGATCGATCGCCCGCAACAGACTTCGCCAATGCTCTTCGGCGATCGATCGCTCCATTTGTAGCAATCGATCGCCACCTGCTGTGTGCGCGATTCTTCACCATTTTTGAGCATATTTCTCCCCAACAGCACCAACACAAATACCATCAAACCCATAACATAATACCACCCTAAACCTTCAATATACACCTTAAAACAATCAAAAATCCAACACCCAAACATAAACAACACCAACTCAAAACAAACCCATTTCAAACATTCAAATATAAACCCAAATCAACAGATTGTAAAGGATCATATACCATATTCTTTGACCTATAAGGAGAATCATATTTTTCAACCTAGGAGTAGCCTCCATCTTATATTGAAGATATATGTCACCCCATATATCAGATTTCAAAGGATCATATACCATATTCTTTGACCTAGAAGGAGAACCATATTTTTCAACCTAGGAGTAGCCTCCATCTTCCACATTCACAATAATCCACCTTCACCATCATCCACCTTCATACCACACATTCATCCTAGGTCATGGAACAAGCCAACAAGATAATCAAGGAGCACGACCGAGAAAGAAACAAGGGAAGGAGCGATAATCAACGAACGAAGACGACTCGGGAGTTTTCTATTATTTTTAAGCTTTAGTTTTGAATTATATTTGATTTATTTTGTTCTAGATGATTGAGAAATATTTTAAACATCGTTTTTCCTTTAATTTTATGAATTAAGTATTTATATCAAGATTTGGGAATCATTTGCTTGAATCTATGATTTAATTGTTATTGATTGATTGAATTCCTACATCTTCTATGTTCATGTTTTATGTTCTTAATGCTTTTGAAGGTTTGACAATTTTTGAATAATTCTAGTTTGAGATCGAAATATAATAGTACAATACGACTTAGTAATTGATGTTGTGTGTTTAAGATATTGATCGAAAGATAAACTTACATACGAGTGATAGCCTTAGGTTATCTAAAGGTAGTGGCTTTCATAAAGTTTCATGCAATATCAAATTGTTAATTAAGTGGACGAAAGTAACTTGTTAACTCGATAGGTTATATTGAATAAATTCGAAAAACTCAACATTATAGAGATGAATGGATAAAAGAACTCTAGGGGCTTGCTTAGGTGAACCATTGTCTTGATAATCCTTTTCAATGGACTTTTCTCGTGATCATGGATTGTTTTGGTTGGATTAGAGTAGTTTTATTTAGTATTTAGATTAATTTACTTAATTTGAATTCGTGGGTTAAATATACTTTAAAGAAATCTTATTTAGTACTTGATTGTTAGTCATTGCCTCGACACTCATAATTGTGATCACTGTATTAAAACTCGATACTGTACGCTTGCGGTCGATTTGTGCTATTGATTTATATCATACATCGCTTATTTATTTGTTAAAGAAAAATGTGATCACCGTCCAAGATGGTTGTTAAAGACACTTATCGTCCATATTGAGGGGAGTTTTACGGTTGAAATTCACTTACTTAGTTGAGTTAATTTAGTTATGTAATGTGTAAGTTATTAAGCTCATTTTGACTGACTGCTCTATATTAGTAAGTAAGGTTCTGTAGCTTTGGTATTTATTATTCAAAGAACTGATTTGTAAATACTAGTTTGATACTAATTCAGAAATAAGAACACTGCATGTTCTTCGCATTGTCTCTCGCACTGCTCACTTGTGCTTATCATTTTTAAAATTATATATATATAGACACGCGCGCCTGTGTGCGTATGAAAATAATCTGCAACTCTATGCATAATATTCCAATTTTTAAAGTTATCAAAATTTATATTATAAGATATACAATAGTTCACTCTCTCCTAAGTGAGAGGTTTGGAATCGGCGCTTGTCGTCTCCACACCGCTAGTCGCCTCCACTTCGTCGCTTCCACCGTGCTAGTAGCCTCCACCGCGCTTGTCGCCTTCTTTGTGTTTGTCTTCTTTTCTCATACTATAGGGGGTGATTTTGATGGATTTTCTCGCCGTGGCTTTTTTCTCACTTAGTTTGGGTCTGTTGGTGGTCTTGCGTCCTTGGCGGTCGGGAGTACTCTCTTTGGCTATGCTGCTCGAAGATGTGGTGGGTTCGGGGAGAACTGTCCATAAGAAAATGCTTGCAGATTTCGAGGTCCCTGGATTTCTTGGGTATTTGGTAAGCCATCTGGTAACCCTTCCTTTTACACCCTTTTTGGTAACTTGTGGTTTTTTGGGTTGTTTTGTCGTTGGTTGGGTGGTTATCAACTCTACTATGGCCTTTTGCCGACTATTGGGTCGTGGTGGATCCTGGGAGGATCCCTTGGTTACTATCGTGTAGTATCGATAAACATGGGGTTGTTGTCTGTCATTCTCCTTTTTAGGATAGCCGATTGCCATGGTTTTGTGTGGCTTTGTATTCTGATGCGTGGTAATGATTTTAGTTGTTCTAAGTGTTGGTTGCTTTGGTGGTGGTATCCTCATTATATGTCACTGTTGGAGTATTGCTTAATTCTCACTTCGGAGCATCTTTGTTTGATGCGCCATAATTCTGTGGCTGGCTTTATTTGTGGGATTTGGTAGCGTCGGCTTGTGCGTTTGTGGACCTCTATTTAGTTTATGTGGCTAACCTATCCTTTGTTCTTCCTTCAGCTATTGTCGAAGGCAGTTCCCTTATTAGCCAGCTATCGAGGTTCCGTGGTTTGAGGGAACCTAGTATGGTTAAGGAGTGGTTCTCGGCTTGGGCTGCAGCAGTGGTTCTTCTTTCTCTTCCACCAGCTACGCTGTCTTTGAATTGTGATGTTTTTGTTGTTACCCATGTTTGGAATTAGAGTTTAAAGTCTGAGGATTTACTTGTTTTATTCCTTAGGGCAATATGAGTGTTATGGTTGTTATTACACCATCAATTTGTAATTACCGTTGGACTGCGTTCTATTAATATATTGTATGTTTTCAAAAAAAAAAATTATATTATATCTTTTCAAATTTATATTATATTTATAGATCAATTTAATAAAATTGATTTAAATTAATTATTATTATATTAGTTTATATTGTTTTTTAAAAAAAAATTGTTATCTTATTGAACATAATAATCCTTAGAATACATAAATCTATTTCCCCAAGAATCGGTTATTTACCGGGACTTTTATTTGGACTTTTAAGCAATTACCAGAAAGTGTCCTCTCGAAGCTTAAAAAGTAATAAACCCCACGCAATCTGCATTCTCAATTTTTATATTCTATAAATACCCCACCGCCGTATTTTAATTCCCAAAATACTCCCAAAACCCCACCCACATCCTATATATATATATATATCTCAGTTTTTCTGTTTCCCTTTAACTTTGTTGGTTTTGCACCGGACCTGAAACCATGGTGGAGGGCCGCGGAGGACAGGCGTTTCCGGTGGTGTTTTACGACGGCGAGAGAGATATGAACATCGGAGATATCCAAATCAACCCCACCTTGGAATACAAACCTTTTCAACTCATGCTGAGCCGGAAAATCGGAATTTCACCCAATCAGATTTCTATTTACCTCGTCGACAGGAAGAATAACCCTACGTTGCCGTTCACGGAGGATCGGCGGCGAATTCCCATCACCGGAAAGGTCAACTTCGGGTTAATTTGCTGGCATAAGGACTGCTATTTCCTCGTCGTGTTGAAAAGGTCGCGGAAATCGAGAAACCGAAAGGATAGAATCAGTGACGGTGTTGAGTACTCAGATTACATTCCCGAAAAAGACTTTTCCCCGCATCCCGTCCATTTTGTGCCTGAGAATTTAGTTCTTATCCGGCAGAGTCAACCGGCGCAGTTTTATGATCAGATTCCGCAGTCACAGCTGGCTGAATTGAACAGCCGTTTGCAGAACCCGAGGTTTCAGAGAGAGAGTTATCAGTTAACAATGGCGAGAGGAGATTTGAATCCGCTTAACTTCCTTTCGGGTAATGATCCGCATCGAATCTCTCCGAAAGTTAACGAATACTTCGGAGTTCCTTCAAGAATGGCCGAAAACGATAAGAATTTCTGCGATGAGTGCGTGAATGAAAAGAATGCAGGTACCCCATTGTTTCATGCTTGCGTTGGAGACGCGGTGATCACTCGGTTCAAAACGCGTTTCGGTCCGATAATTCGGCCAAATAAACCGTTTCCCTGGAAGAGTTGGGAACTCTTTCCTTCGAATAGGAAATAATTCCTTTCTAAGTACGTGAAAAAGGGTTCTCAAACACGTTTTCTTTTGCGATCACAGTATAGTGTAATTACACGAGTCCTGGTTCATAGGAGCACCGATATTCTAATTTCCCGATTTTGTCCTTGGTACTTGGTGTTTATGGAAAGGATTTTTTGACTGGTTGGCTAATTTAGGAGGGGCAATTTGTTTAATTGATATTTTGTCCGGACTCCATTGTTTAAGGATTTTTTTAGCAACTATTACATTTTACAATTACAGTGAAAAGTGAAAGGGAATGTCTCGAAGCCAAGACCTCGTGTTTTTTTAATGTGGTTGAGTCACAAGGCCTTTTGGGGCCTTTGGAGTCCTTTTTAGTTGATACCATGGTGTAGATATCGATGATTTTTTCATGTTGCATGAAGTTGTTCAATCGTCTATTTTTTCATTAAATTGAATATCATTTTTTTTATGGGCTAAATTATTTTTTGGAGCAAACCGCAGCTCAAAACCTGAGTCGGTCCAAAATGGACAATGAGCCTTATCAATTTCGGTAAAATCGGATGTTGAATTGAATAGTAATTTTAATAATCCTAAAATCCTAATTTGAATATATCCATTGAATGGAAGATAATTTAAACATAATTTAAGTGCTATTAAGGCTATATAAATAATTTAGACCCTTGCCAAGATAGATTTGTCTGTCCCATTCTCATGTTGACCTTAACTTATTTGCTATGTTGTCTACACTTTATTGGATTTATACATTTATAACATCGCATATACACTGTGTTGTATAAATTACTCGATTCGAGCTTTTGCTTCAACTTGTGTTAATTGTTTAATCATCAAAAGTTAGGAATAGTTTGCGATAAAAAAAGTCAGATTCATTGAGTTCGAATGATGATATTTAAAAATTGTAACGTTTTACATAGTTAAAATGAGATGGGTAGGGTTTGCCTAAATTCATTTTGATATCCCGATAAGTGGTTAATACGGCATCGACCTTTACTACCGGGGTATAACCCGACCCTATTTCTTCGTCTGCCTCAAGTGCTCAGCTCGAGAGATATTTTCATGCCTCGGGAGAAAAAATACCCTCATGAACTCAGTTCGGTGAACAAACTCGTAACCCCAGCCCGGGACTTATCCTCGTGTCCTCAACTCAACATGTGTCTTCAACCATACTTGATCAAACCAGTCCAGCCCAGGTTGTGTTCGCATGAATCTTGCATTGTGATCAGGACGGCGACCGGGCTGGTGTCCCAACTTTAAGCAATTCCCCTAGTTTCTTCGGCATTGGCTAGGAGATACCTTGAGCACTAGTGTGGTCCCTCATTCGAGCTGTCTGTAACGGAATTTTATTCCCAACAGAGGACCACTCACGAATGGACCAATCAAAGAATGACTAATGTTCAGGGAATATCTTCTAGCACTGTCAAGATCTCACAGGTGGTGCGTCGTACGAGGTGTACAGTATTTGTCGGTGGTCCCCATCCTCTGAGACACTGACACTCAGTGGAGTCCTCGCGATGGTATCCCGAGGCCCCCGCCGGCCGTAGCAGGTTGTTCTTCTCTCACCCCCCATTATATATATATGTGGGGCATCAGGTTTGAAAACTAACTAGACTCCCCGTCATTTCTCTGCAAAAAAAAGTTTTTATTCCCTATCATATATCCTGACTTGATCGTCGGAGGGGCCCCGCCGGAGAAACCTCTCTCGCTCCCTTCTAACCTTTTTTTATTTCAGGACAGCTTATCTCCAGAAGGGGAGGAGCTATTGTTAGCCGAGGAAGACACCATACCAAAATCTGAGGTAACAATTGGCGCCATATGTGGGAAATAGAGTATAAGGCGTTGATAAAAATGGTAAACACGTGGAGATCAAACCAGTAGACGAACAATGAACACCGGGCACCGTCGATCAACGGAAGAGAGCCACCACCTATGACGGGCATGACCGGTGGGAGCCCTAACTTTTGAGCAACTCACGCGCCTCATCTCAGTAACAGTAGAGAAAGCCATAAAGCGAGCTATGTATCATTCTGAAAGCGGCCGGGGGGAAAGCATTCCAGAAAATGAACGACCCGAGCATGTAGCCACATCTCACCCGCCAGCCACTGGAGGTCCTAACCTCGAGGTCGAAGTGGAAGAGTTGAGAGAGGAGGTAAGGGAGATGAAGAAGGGGATCGGGGGGGCAGTGCGCCCCAAAGAAGGGCACTCATTTCTCCCCGAAAATAGTATGGGAGAAGCTCCCTAACAACTTTCGACCTCCGAATGCTGGGGAGTAAGATGGAATCATGGATCCGGAGGAACACTTGGGCAGATTTGAGAACGCTGCCATGTTACATTGCTACTCGGACCTTTTGAAATGCAAAGTTTTCCTCACCACCTTGGTGAAGTCGGCCCAACAATTTTTTAATCAACTTGAACCTTCTTCCATAACCCCCTTCTCAGAGTTCAGATCAATTTTCCTTCACCAGTTCACCAGCAATAAGCGATACAAGAAGACCTCGTTAAGTCTGTTTGAGATGAGACAAGTAGATGGCGAGCCCCTTCGAGAGTATATTCGGCGCTTTAATGTCGCTAGCCTAGAGGTGCCTGCTTGCCCATCAGAAATTTTGATCAGCGCATTCACCCAGGGCTTGAGGGCATGAGAGTTTTTCCGGTCATTGGTCAAGAGACCCCCCCATCATGTATGATGATTTACTAACGCGAGCTGAGAAGTATATCAACGTTGAGGAAGCTCAGGGAATGAGAAGAAAGGAATGTGCGAAAGTTGGTGACAAGCAGTTTAGGCCTGCGGAAAAAAGGCCCGCGGAAGACGCAAGACTCGGGCGTTTCTCCCACTTTACACCTCTAAAGATCACTAAGGAGGAGACAGTCTGGATTTGCGAAGAGCAAACCCCTCAAAAATCACCTCGAACCGAGGACTGCCTGAGTAGGGTGTCCGCGGAGAAATACTGTGATTTTCATCAAGGACCTGGGCACGACACACAAGAGTGCCGTCACTTGGATCGAGAACTCGAGCCAACCCCACAAAATGGTCCCCAGTTCAAGCAGATAGCGCCTCGGCCGAGCGCACCTTCCGGGAACCTTTCACGGGAAGGGGCCGAGGTACGTATCGAGGAAGGAGTAGAGATGGGCTTGCTAATTTTCGTGCCCCTTTCCAAGGTTGGGGATGAGGCTGTGGACCGTTAAGGAGGCCATAAAAGCAGGAGCCACCTAGGAACAACTCTCCACCCCGAGGTTTTATCAACATGATCTCCGGAGGAGCTACTGATGGTGATTCCAACTGAGCCCGGAAAGCTATGAGCTAGGAGAGAAATGTTGAGCGTAGGAAGGGCTGTCAATATCGAGGAGGAGGTGGTGATTAGTTTCGGTCCCAGAGATGTGGAAGGTGTGCAAACGCCTCATAATGATGCCCTCGTAATAAGGGCGACATTAAATAATTTATCCTCCTCTCTGTCCAGAGGTCTGAGCAGGCTCTACATGAATTCATCAAGACAATAGAAATTCATCAAAAAAAAGCCATTAAATCATTAACCTTTATTTCATTATAGCATCACTTTATGCTCAACCCCACAATATCAAATTCAAAATGATAATCATCTATGGATTAATAGAAACAATAATAAACACCATATTTCAAAATTCGGAACCACAATTTTTTTTAAAAAAAATTAGCCTCCACGATCGATCGCTACAACCCAGCGATCGATCGCTGGCCCTCAGAACTCGGTGCCAAAAATCGATCGCGAGCTCTGAATCATTGAAATCCTCCATTTTTACCTATACAAAACATTCCTAAACCAAAACACCACTACTCCCAATCAACCCCAAGATCCACAAGCTTAGAGTGAACAATAATCAAACACAAAATAACTCAAGTCCACCCCAAATTCTACACAAGCAACAAACCCAATTTAATCAAAGTTTATCTACCAAGAAACTAACTCAAAAAAATTTCCAAATCAAATAAAATACCATCAAGGCACATAAACAAACTTACCCCAAGATATTCCATAAAAATTCAAGTTGGATGGAGGTTGAGCAAGAAGAGGAGATGAGGCGATTATTTAGGGCAAGATGAGGAGAAGAAAGTGATTTGGTGAAAATGTTCTTGTACACCCAAGTGTTAGCAAGACAAACCCATAAAAAATTTGCTTCTAAATCCTGCCAAAAACCCTTCAATGCGCGAAGGCCCTCATTCCACAAATAAATACAAAAACGTCCTCAAAAAACAATTGCATTAGAATCTTTAAACCGAACTTGATTTAAATCGAAAAACCAGTCTCAAATCCAATATATCACAGTTAATTCAATTAATTCAATTAATAACAATCATAAAGAGAATCGAGCATCATATTTATAGACATCTTGGACATGACAGTAGACAATGAGGAGAAAGGTAGTGGCTTAGTGAACATATCCTCCACTTGGTGTGAATGGACAAGAAGGAGCTTGATAGTACCGGCTTGGGCTATATAGTGAACAAAGTGACATCGATTTTCAAATTCTATATGTTCAGTTCGTTCATGGAAAATGAGATCAGATGCAATGTGAACCGCGGCCTGGTTGTCACAAACAGAGTTGATCGGTCAGGTAGAGTAATCAAAAAATCAAGAATTAGGCGTTTGATCCAGAGAATCTCACTGGCAGTAGCAGCAAGAACATGATACTCCTCATCCACTGAAGAACGTAAAACTGTAGTTTGTTTCTTAGCTTTCCAAGAAACTAATGAAGCACCCAAGGCAATAACACGTAGAAACTGGTTACTAACTTTCTGGTGGCAATGCAAGTTCTCCAATCATCATCTGAATGTTCGCAAAGTAAGAGGAGATGAGAAGAGAAGTCATTTACCGTGTGCCTTTAATATAACGAAGAGGTAATAAGCAACTTGTAAATATGGGAGCCGAGGTTGAGCCATAAACTGATTAAGCTTATGGATAGCAAAAGTAATATCAGGTCTAGATAAAGTGAGATATAGAAGACATCCAATGATGCAACGATACAGAGTAATGTCAGATAGAAATTCTCCTTCCGTAACCGAGAGAAGTTGAAGTGCATGTTTGCGATGTGAGAGAAAAATACCACTAGTAGAACGAGCAATTTCAAGACCAAAAAGTATTGAAGTCATTGCTAATGTCGAAGCTTAAAATGGCTATTAATAAGCTGTCGAGGTGATGAAGGAAAGAGAAGGCCCAGCAATGATGATATCATCAACATATACCAGAAGTGCCACAAATGAAGACCTGATCCTCAAATGAACAAAGAATAATCTGCTTTGGAAAAACAGACCACACAAGTACCTGCGAAAACTTCGAGTAACATTGTCTCGAAACTTGTCGGAGACCATAAATGGACCTATTAAGCTTACAAACCATGCGAGCAGTAGAAGAATGAGGCTCCCCCTTAGACTGATATCCCTGTGGTAAGTCCATATAAATCTCTTCAAAAAGGTATTGCTGATGTCCAAAAGAGTTAAATTTCAATGCTGAGAGGTGGCCAACGCTAGTAGGATTTTGACAAACATTAATTTTGCTATGGGATAAAACTTATCCAAAAAAAAAAATAACTTCACCTTCTTGTTGATTGTAGCCTTTAGCCACAAGACGTGCTTTATGCCTTTCAATTGAGCCATCGGCCTTGAGGTTAAGTTTATAAACTCACTTGCAACCAATGGAATTCTTAGCAAAGAACAAGGGAACAATGGTCCAGATGTGGTTGGATTCCAAGGCAATGATTTCATCCTGCATGGCCTTGCTCCGCTCAGAATATTTTATTGCTTGGTGAAGAAACGTAGGTTCAAAATGAGAGGAAACATGAAGGATGAAAGCTTTATAAGAATGTGAAGGCTTTTCTTAGGGAAAATATTTGGATATAGGATACTAAAGTGAACTGGAATCTGAAAGAGGAGAATCAGGATTATGGAGAATATTACAATGGTAATCACGAAGGTAAGAGGGTGGATTATGAGACCTAAATGATCTCCGAAGGCGAGTGGAAATTGGAATGAAGAAATGTCAATTGAAGGAATATCAGGAATAGAATTCTGAGAAATTGTGGGAAGCACAATGTGTGGAAATGGATCAATATCAGATGATGCAGGAGTGGAATGAAAAGAAAATACCTTTCATGAAACACAACATCCCTGTATAAGAACATCTGTTTGGTAGTGACATCATACAATTTGTAACCCTTTACACCAGACGGATATCCAAGAAAAACACAAGGTTGAGCTCGAGGTTGAAACTTCGAATGATGAGATGGTAAAGTGGAAGCAAAGGCTAAACAACAAAGGGTGTATTCAATCTAGACTTTTATTGACTTTTAATGACTTTTTTAAATGATTGACTTTTATGGAGTTGATAGATTTCTATTGACTTTTATAGAATTCCATGGAGTTATAAAAAGATTTGTATAGAGTCTCGTAGACTTTTTCAATAGATTTCTATGGACTTTATCGACTTTTAATAACTTTTTTAAATGATGGACTTTTATGAAATTGATAGATTTCTAATAACTTTTATAGAATTACACGGAATTATCAAAAGAATTTTATAGACTCTATAGATTTTATAACTTATAATTGATTTCTTTGAACTAACAATTGAACATAAACAACTTCTTCAACATATAATTTTTTTTACTGTTAATGTAAACACATTTTACTTATTTGACGGTAAAAAATGTGAAACATACCTATTCAATTCTTTTGCATGGCAAATATTGAATAACTTTTTTGCATCTTCAAGAGATGATGACCTTGAAGATTCAGTTAATGTTGCTATATAATTGTAATATTTAAATAACATTTTATAAACTTAAAATATTTTTTGATGATAGTTGACTACTATAAAATTCTTAAAACACAATTTATAAATAAACATGATAATTTATATCGTTATAAATATCTTTTGTTTTAGAAAAAAATATTTATTATAATTGCTTATAGATATAGACACATACAATCGTTTAAAAATCTATCATCTAATATAAAATTGAGCACATTAACTTGCTATTTTATCAAAATACTTGTGTAAATATTAGTATTATATTGGATAAAAAATAAGATGTAAAAAAAACAATAATTGAAGAAAGTGCCGCACATTAAGAATTAAAGAAAGGGTACATGTAGAAAACAGGAGATGAAAAGCCAATGTGGAGGTGACCGTGTCGGAAATGAAACTAGCAAAGAGTAAAGAGAGATGATGGTAATTAGGAATTAAAAGTCATTCCAAATCTTTACTAGGAGTGGTGGAGAATTTTTAACTTTTTTGGTATGTACATGGGGCATCAAAGTTTGTACCTAAAGATTTCAACATAAGTCATTAAAAGTTCATGAGATTTTGGATACCTATAGACTGTTATACAGTTATAAAAATTCAAGTTTGAATACCACCTGACTTTTTAAAAGTCTACGAAAGTATGTCTTGAATACCATTAGACTTTTGTAGAGTATATAAAAGTCTGGATTGAATACCTCTAGACTTTTAAACTCCATAAAAGTAAATAAAAGTCAATAAAAGTCTATAACCAATACACCCCCCTTAAAGTTTGAATAATCGACCGATTTGTGATAAACTAATTCATAAGAGACTTTATGTTGAAGAAAAAGGGAAGGAGTATGATTAAGAAGAAAGAAAGCAGTGAGAATACATTCACTCCATATTGTAAGGGGAAATATAGATGGAAAATATAAAGCGCGAGCCGAGCCACATTTAACAAATGCTGATTTTTCGTTCAAAAACAACATTCTGTTGTGGTATGAGTGTTGATGTAAAACACCATGGCTATCAAAAAATCAGAAAATTTAAGTTCCCTAAAATTATCAGAACAAAATTGTTTAATTTTCAACCATCGCAAAAAATCGAGGAACAATCTGAATAACATCTTAGTTATGACAAAGCAAAAACTCCCAAGTGAAACGAGTACAATCATCTACCAAAATTACAAAGTAACGAAGTCCGGAGTGTGATATCACATGAAATTGTCACAAAACATCACAATGAATAAAATCAAATGCATGTAAAGACATGTTATTATGAGAAGTAAATCGTAACCTCTTTTGTTTAGCAAGAGAACAAATATTACATGGTTCAAGTTTGTGATGTGTGGAAGGAATAAAACCTAATTGTGTATATAGAGGCTCCAACACCTTGGAAGAAGGATGGTCAAGTCGTTGGTGCCAAAAATGTCAGAAACTCTTACGGATGCCAAAGGATCTAAGTCTACTTGGACCCGTACACTATTAGCATAAGATGCTTTACAAGCCAACGGGTGTGATATCCCCGAAATGATTAAATGCATTTGGGCAATAATTATGTTTATGTGATATTTATGGTGCTGGTGTTGAAATTAATTAATATGGTGAAATGCTTAGTCATGCGGTGGGCGTGGCCTGGTAATGCATTTCAGGGTGCATGTGATGCATGTTGGGAGTTTGGGTGTTAAAATAGTTTAATTGTGATGGTTAGTGATTATTTGGTAAATCATGTATTTAATTGAGGTTTTTGTGCATTTCTGGAAAATGCTTTTAAAATATCATGTTGGGATATTTTATACATCATGCTAATTATTGGGGTACATGTTATTAATATTAAACCCCCAAAACTTATACCTCACTACCCCTCTTTAACCCTCATTCTTTAACAATCACTCTCAACCTTACCCCAAACCCTCCAAAATCGTCCAAACCAAGAGGAAGGAAGAGAAATCTTTGCAAAAGCTTCATTTGTGAGATTCTTAGTAGGATTTGAAGTCCAAAAGGGGTATGGATCCTTCGTTGGTAATTTTATGAAGATTGGTTTTGAAATGGGTTGGTATTTTGGGATTTAAAATGGTTTGATTTTTGGGTTTGTGTTGTGTTTGGTTGGGTGTTGGATTTTTAGTAGTATTAAGGTGTTTATTGAAGGTTTATAGTGTTTTGATGTTGTGAGTTTGTGGTTATTTGAGTTGGGGTGGTTAGGGAAGAAAAATGGTGTAAAAATGGTGATTTTCGGGTTATAGGTAGCGGCGATCGATCGCCCGTTTTTTGTGATCGATCGCGCGCAAGCAGTGCGCGGTAGAAGCATTTTGCGATCGATCGGCAGGTCTCGCGATCGATCGCGCCAAACAGAAAAATGTTGGCTCGGGCAGTGTGATTTCGCTATCGATCGGGGCTATGTAGCGATCGATCACGAGTCACCAAATATTGATATTTTGGTTATTTTTGTGGGATTTTTGGTATCGGACTATTATTGGCTTCTAATATTGGTTTGTGTGAATGTGTAGAACCATCCCAGGTGGCCACACAACAAAGGAGATAAAGTCCCATGACATCTCCACTTTTGGAAGAAAGGTACGTAGTGAGACGTACGAGCATTGGTGATGAAATTATGCTATTGGTTTATACAATGTGCATTGTTATGTATTTGAGAATGATTGATGTTCCAGTGGTTGTTATATTCGAGCGAAGGATATAGTACTTGCCGCTGTCATATGAAGCGATGGAATTATGATATTTGCCGCTGTCTTGTCGAAGTGATGGTTATGCCGCTGTCATGTTGAAGCGAGGGGTTGAAGCGAGGGGTATCATATGATGCCGCTATATGTCGAAGCGAGGGGTACTAAAATACCGCTGTTATAACAAGACCGGAATAGTTGTATTGGATAAGTGATTATCGATGGGTATCATTGTATATGAATGAAATTCGGAGTTGAACACTTATATTATGAACTAATGACTATGTACATGAGTTATGGAACAGGAACGACCGACAAAAGTATGTTAATGCGGCAACTCGGGGAGTATACAGGATAAATGTTTCATGCAATTATTTATATTATTGTCCTTGAGTATTGTTGATGAATGATGTATATGCTCATGGTGGGGTTGTTCCTGTAGGTACATTTTGGGCATAAAGGACTATGGATCGGGGTTGATGCGTTGAGGAGTGCTATTGGATAGGATGTTGGAATTCTTTTGTATAGTCTCTGCTCTATGAGTAGTGTGAAACTATAGAATTAACGTTCATTTAACTGGGAATGTAATTAATCCATTTTGGAAGTAATTATTTTGTGCATGTAATCCTTAAAGCTCAAGGCTTCAACAAGAATTTTTATACTCTGATTATACATGTTAGCTCTAATTATGCCCTTAATCCGCACTTACAGAACTAGGGTCCTTACATTAGTGGTATCAGAGCAGTGGTTAGAGAACCCGGGAATGAGTGAAGGCTAGCCTTAGCGACTTGTTGGCTAGGTGTTCACTAATGAGCATGTTTATGCATGTAGCTCATATTGGTGTATATAATTGATATACTAACATACTTATTGTTATTCATATTATCTAACAGTGTAACATATGTATTGTTTCTGGTATGGTTGTTAACCTTTGTATTACAGCATGGCAGCAAACATTGAGATAGGCGATGCAGTGAGTGTTAATGCAAGTGTTGGGCATACCAATCCTCTACCACCGCCTGTCTTGGGTCAAGAACCGACGGAACAACAATTGTTGCCAGGAGAACTGAGCTTGACCCAATTCCTCGCATTCCGACCGCCGATGTTTGAGGGGACTGAGACGGGGGAACAGGCCGAAGAATGGTTGGAAAGAATGGAACAGATCTTTGTAGCAGCCCCTTGTGAAAAGTCGGCTTGGATCAGATTAGTGGAGTTCCAACTCGCCAAGAAGGCGTTGATGTGGTGGAAGACAACAGAAATGGAACAAGTGGCTCAAGGGCACGAAATAAATTGGGGATTATTTAGGACTCGTTTCCTAACCCGATATTTCTCAGCTGCTGCACGACAAATTAAAGAGGACGAATTCACCAATTTGAAACAGGGCAACATTGCAGTATCGGATTATGCTCTTCACTACTCTTCGTTACTAAGATATATGCCTCATATCGCCACTAACACTCAAGAAAAAATGAGGCACTTCTTGAAAGGTTTGAGGCCCGAGCTATATGACAGGGTGATCACTAATGGCCCTACTTCCTTTGACGACGCTCTTACACGAGCTCAATTGGCAGAGTTGGGAGTGGGTGCACATGCAGACTCAATACCACCACCAATGCCCCCACAAAATCAACCTCTGATAGTCTGAAACCAAGAGGCGACCAATTTAAGTCAAGGGGAGTTTCATCATCTTCTCGATTCAGTGGTCACCGACCGGATTTTCGTCGCATGGGGGACCGCAGGAGCAATACACAATCAAATAGGGGGCAGACACAAGGAAGTAGGTTTGGAGGAATCAAATGTTATCATTGTGGATGGCCTCATCCTAAGGGAATGCCCTGCTTGTTATGAATGTGGTAAAAGGGGCCACTTTGCTCGGGAATGTGCTAACCGGGGAGGACAGCAAGACACTGTAGGGAGATTCTCAGACAGAGCAGTACCGCAAAGACAACAGTATACGCCGAGGCAATTGGGGAGTCAGACGATGGGACCGCCTCAGGGGCAGGTTTATGCACTGACTAGGGAGCAGGCCGAGGCAGCTCCAGAGGAGGTGATTGTTGGCACGTGTCACTTATTTACGTACCCCGCTTTTATTTTGATAGATACAGGTGCCTCCCACTCTTTTATATCTGCTGAGTTTTTGTAGAGACATCATATATGCTTGTCTCTGTTACCCACGCCTCTCATGGTCTCGACACCCACTGGGAAGAGTGTTGTTGCTGATCTGTTTCTTGCGGACTGTCTCATTTATTTTGAGGGCAATGCATTGAAGGCGGATTTGATTGTGTTGGGTATGTCGGACTTCGATTGCATTGTGGGCATCGACATACTGAACAGATATCAGGTAGTAGTGGATTGCCAGCAGAGGACGGTTCAGTTCAGATCTGACATGGAGATTTAGTGGACTTTCTATGGGAACGGATCTCGTGCGAAGATTTCGTTGATATCGGCTGTCAAAATGTCACGGTTATTGGAACGAGGACATACGGGTTACCTCATTTATGCCGTGGACATGGCGGAAAAGAATAAAGAGTTGAGGGTTGAGGATGTACCGGGGGGTAGCAGAATTTGCTGATGTGTTTTCGAAGGAAATACCAGGGTTCCCACCGACTAGAGAGGTCGAGTTTGGGATAGAGTTATTACCGGGAACGTCCGCTATTTCTCATGCCCCTTATAGGATGGCACCTGCGGAGTTAAGGGAATTGAAAGAACAGTTACAAGAGCTCATTGACAAAGGTTATATACGCCCTAGCGTATCGCCTTGGGGCGTGCCGGTTCTATTTGTTAAAAAGAAGGATGGTTCGATGAGTTCGTGCATCGACTACTGGCAACTGAATAAGGCAACGGTGAAGAAAAAGTACCATCTCCCATGGATTGATGATTTATTTGATCAGTTGCAGGGTACTAAACTGTATAGCAAGATTGATTGAGGTCAGGCTACCATCAGATACGGGTCAGGGAGGAGGACGTTCAGAAGACAGCATTTCGGACTCGGTATGGGCACTACGAGTTCTTGGTTATGCCGTTCGGTGTGACGAACGCCCTGGCTGTCTTTATGAGTTTGATGAACAGGTTTTTCAACCATATCTTGACCAGTTTGTCATAGTGTTTCTTGACGACATATTCATCTACTCTCGGAGTTAGGAGGAGCACGTGAGAGACTTACGGACAATGCTCCAGATCCTCAGAGATAATCAGTTGTTTGCTAAGCTCAGCAAGTGCAAATTCTGGTTGAGCAGTGTAGTGTTTTTGGGGCATGTTATCTCTAGAAGTGGGATATCGGTGGATCCCAGGAAAATAGAGGTTGTGATGGAGTGGTCTACACTCACTTCTGTGCCCGAAATACGGAGCTTTCTTGGTTTGGCAGGATATTATCGACGATTCGTCGAAGGATTTTCTAAGATTGCTAAGCCATTGACCCAATTGACTCAAAAGGGATTACCATTCTATTGGTCTGAGGCTTGTGAGCAGAGCTTCCAAGAGTTGAAGCACCGGTTGACGACAGCGCCTGTGTTAGTGATCCCCACGGAGAACAAGAGGTTTGTTCTATACACCGATGCATCACTACAGGGCTTGGGATGTGTACTGATGCAGGATAAGCATGTAGTAGCTTATGCATCGTTTACCATTTATACGGACCATAAGAGTTTGAAGTTCCTATTTACTCAGGCGGCGCTAAATATGAGGCAAAGGAGATGGATGGATTTACTCAAGGATTATGATTGTGAAATAGAGTACCATCCTGGGAAAGCAAACTTGACAGCAGATGCCTTGAGTCGGAAAGTGAAAAGTACTGCGGAGGACGCCATACATCTATCGGCTATGATGACTTCTTATTGCCATCTGGGCTATGATTTTGCCGTGGATACATCACCGTTACGGGTATCAACTTTATTGGCAGAGATGGATATTTATGAGAATATCAAGAGAGCACAGAAGACAGATGGTGAGATTCAGAGATGGTCATCGTTGGTACTTCATGGACAGCCATCAAAATTCCGAGTGGCTGAAGACGGTTCCTTGAGGCTCGGTAACCATTGGGTAGTCCCGAGTATGCCGAAGTTGCCTAGAGGGATATTACAGCGGGCTCATAGCAGCAGGCTTAGCATCCACCCAGGTGGGAGGAAAATATATAAGGATCTATGTGATCAATTTTGGTGGAAACGGATGAAGCGTGATGTTATCGCTTTCGTTAAGAGGTGCTTGATCTGCCAGCAGGTGAAGGCAGAAAGGTAGAGGCCTAGCGGTGAGCTTAGGAGCTTGGAGATACCGGAATGGAAGTGGGAACACATATCCATGGACTTTGTGACTCATTTGCCAAGGACTACTTCTGGTTGTGATGCCATTTGGGTGATCGTGGATAGACTGACGAAGGTAGCTCACTTCGTTCCCTACAGTATGATGTACACATACTTGAGGATGGCTCAGTTGTATGTCCGGGATATAGTGAGACTACACGGGATTCCAGTGTCTATTGTATCTGACAGAGATCCGCGGTTAACATCTCATTTTTGGGAAGGTCTTCAGTCAGCCTTGGGTACTGAAGTGAGATTGAGCATGGCATATCATCCCCAAACGGACGGTCAGACTGAGCGTACTATACAGACGCTCGAGGACATGCTACAGGCTTGTGTATTAGAGTTTGATGCTGCATGGCAAGATTCATTGGCCTTGGTAGAGTTCTCTTACAACAATAGCTATCGGGTGAGTATTGAGATGGCTCCATTTGAGGCTCTGTATGGTCGGCGTTGTAGATCGCTATTATACTGGGATGATTTGACCAGTGAATCAGTTGGAGGACCTGAATTGATTCACGAGATGGAGGATAAGATAAAGGTTATCCGACAGAAAATGAAAGCAGTCCAGGACAGGCAGGCAGCCTATGCAAATAAACGGCGGAGACCGTTGGAATTTCAGTTGGGAGACAGGGTCTTTTTGAAGATCTCACCTTTCAGAGGTGTAGTACGGTTTGGTATGCACGGTAAATTGTCTCCGAGGTATGTTGGACCGTATGAGATTTTGCAGCGCATTGGTACTTTGGTTTACGGTTTGGCTTTGCCAGCGTCATTGTCTGGTATTCATGACGTGTTCCATGTATCTATGTTGCGGAAATATGAGACGGATCTGTCACATGTGTTGCAACCTTGTAATGCCCCGAATTGATTAATTGCTTTTAAGACATTAATTATGTTCATGTGATTGATTATTGTAATGATTGATCTCGTATGAGGATGTAATTAGCATTGTGGTGAAGTGCTTTTAAAAATACCATGTTGAGATATTTATTCCTCATGCTAATTGTTGGGGTACAAGTTAATTAAAGGACTTTAAACCCTTACCCCACCACATTTCATTTCACTTTATCTTTTAACACTCCAAATCCCCAAATCATCTCCCAAAACCCTCTCTTTTCCCCCCCAAACCCGTTTTTGCCTTCAAGGTGGACAAGAAGTTCTTGTAAAAGCTCCACTCTTGTGATTCTTGGTAAGATTTAAGACCTAGGATGTATTTATATCACTCCTTGTTGATCTTGTAGTGTTTGATTTGAGTTTGGAATGGTTTTGAAGGGTTTTGAAATGGGTTTGTTGGGGGTTGGTATGATGTTTGAAAGGATGTTTGATTTTTGGTGGTTTAATAATGTTTGAGGAAGGTTTTGAGTGTTTTTATGATGTTGGGTTGTTGGAATAAATGTTATTGAGGTTGGTGAAGTTTTGATGTATAAAAATGGTGGATTTTCGAAGTGCAGAGGATGGCGATCGATCGCCCGTTTTTGGCGATCGATCGCGAGCCAACAGTATGCTCCAGAAGCCTTTGGCGATCGATCGCCACTTTTGGGCGATCGATCGGTGATGATGGCGATCGATCGCGCCAAGTATGGCGATCGATCGCCGAAGACAAAATTTTTCACCCTCTTCCAGTATGATCTCGCGATCGATCGAGCCTGGGCGGCGATCGATCGCGAGTTGTAAAAATATGTTTTTTTGATTATTTTGTGGGATTTTTGAATATTGGACCATAATTGGCTCCTAATATTGATTTGTATGGTTGTGTAGAACCATCCCAGGTACCCACGACTTCGAGGAGATAAAGTGCTACAACTTCACCATATTTTGAAAAGGTACGTAAGAAACGTACGGGCATCAAATGGTAACATATTCCTAAACTATGACTATGCATTGATTGCATAAGTATTTATGATGATGATTATGATGAATAAGTTTATAATGATGATGTTGTGATAAATGAAGATGATATGATGTTACGATTACTGTTATGATAAGATGATGACGTTAAGAGATGATGATGCTTACAAGATGATAATGTATGTTTAACTATGCTATTTAGAATGGTTGAATGTCCGGTGGCTATTATGGGTAAGCGAGGAAGGTACTTGCCGCTCACATAACTAGGCGAGGGGGGTACATCCGCTATCAAGGCGTAGCGAGGGGTATCATCCGCTAAGCGAGGGGGTACATCCGCTATCAAGGCGTAGCGATGGGTATCATCCGCTGAACAAAGAGATACATCCGCTATCAAGGCGTAGCGATGGGTATCATATGATGTGTTATGTCGAGCGAGGGGGCCAATTGTGCCGCTGTCATAATAGAACCCGGACAGTCCCATTTCTAATTAATATAGTTTGTTGTGAGCATTTAAGTGAAGTATGATTTTAATCATTTATGTCAAGAACTAATGATCATATGCATAACTATGAAAGAGGGACAACCAAAGAGGGATAATACGATTAACCAGGAAGTATATGTTATCAATTATTTCTATGCATTTATTTATATGCCATTGACTTATGATGCTAAGTAACGATGTACATGTGCATGATAGGTTGTTCCGGTAGGTACACTTTTGGACCAAGACTAAGGGTCGGGTTGAGACAGTGAGCTAAAGGAGCATAAAAGAAGATAGATTATAGGATTTCTTTTTGGATAGTTTCTACTCTAGGAGTAGTATAACTATTGATATACTTCATTTTGAGGATGTAATTAATTTAACTTTTGAAAATTTATTCTTGGCATGTAATCTGATTAGCTCAAACTGCAACCGGAACCCTAAGATGTCATTAATGCGTGTTTAGTCCATAATTTGTGTATTAAGATGATGTTAAGGTAGGAAGACCCTACATTAGTGGTATCAGAGCAGTGGTTAGAGAACCCGGGAATGAGTGAAGGGTAGCCTTACCAATAGGTTGGCTAGGTGCTTACCTTTAACATGTTATGTTACACATGAAGTATATGGCTGTTATGATAACATGTTATGGCTTTCTAACGATGTATATATGAACTGCTTTTGGGTCTTGTTGTTAACCCTTGTGTTGCAGTATGGCAGCAAATATCGACATTGGCGACGCGGTAAGTGTTAATGCTAGTGCGGGGCGCACGAATCCCCTACCCCCGCCAGCCCTAGGCGAAGAGCCGTCCGAGCAACAGTTATTGCCGGGAGAGTTGAGTTTGACTCAATTCCTAGCGTATCGGCCCCCGACATTTGAAGGGACTGAAACAGGGGAGCGAGCCGAGGAATGACTAGAAAGAATAGAACAAATATTTGTGGCAGCCCCGTGTGCAAAGACGACCTGGATAAGGCTAGCAGAGTTCGAATTAGCTAAGAAGGCACTGATGTGGTGGAAGACCACCGTGATTGAACAGGAAGCACAGGGTCAAGAAGTAAACTGGAAACTGTTTAGAACTAGATTTCTGGCCCGATACTTTTCAGCGGCTGCACGTCATGCTAAAGAGGATGAGTTTACTAAATTGAAGCAAGGTACCATGCCGGTGTCAGATTATGCCCTCCACTACTGTTCTCTACCCAGATATGTACCTCATATCGCCGCCGACACTCAAGCAAAAAATGAGGAACTTTTTGAAGGGCTTGAGGCCGGAACTTTATGATAGGGTGATTACATATGGCCCTACTTGCTTTGACGATGCACTTACACGTGCTGAGTTAGCCGAACTGGGGGGTGCATACCCTGATGCTGTACCACCTCCAGCACCCCCTCAGAAATCTACTTCCGACAATTTGAAGCCAAGGGGTGATCAGTTTAAGCCTGGGGGGAACACTTCAACGTCTAGATTCAGTGGTAGGAGGCCCGAGAACCGATGGAAAGGAAACCGCAGGAATGACGCCCCACCAAGAAGAGGACAGTCTCGGGGAGGCAGTGTTGGGGAGGTCCAATGCTCTCTTTGTGGGCAACCACATCTGACGAAGAATTGTGTAGGATGTTATGTTTGTGGCGACAGAGGCCACTTTGCTCGACAGTGTCCCAACAGGGGAAGGCAGCAGAACTCTACGGGGAGGTCTACGGACAGAGCAGCACAGCACAGACCCCCATATATACCGAGGCAGTATGGAAGCCAGCCTACGGGGCCACCTCAGGGGCAGGTGTATGCATTGACGAGGGAGCAGGCTACAGCGGCTCCGGAGGAGGTTATAGCGGGTACGTGTATTTTATTTACGCACCCTGCTTTTATATTGATCGACACAGGTGCGTCACACTCTTTGTGTCGACGAGTTTTGTGGAAAGACACCACATATGTACTTCTCCGTCGCCCACGCCTCTTGTAGTCTCGACACCCGCTGGAAGAAGTTTGATTGCTGATCGGATTGTCTATGATGGCCTCATTTATTTTGAGGATAACGAGTTGAGGTCGGATTTGATCGTTCTTGGAATGTCAGACTTTGACTGTATTATGGGTATTGATGTGCTGAACAGGTACCAGGCAGTTGTGAACTGCAGGCAGAGGACCGTCCGATTCAGATCTGATATGGGAGTTCAGTGGACATTCTATGGGGATGGTTCTCGTTCAAGGATTCCGCTGATATCTGTGGTCAAGATGACACAATTATTGGAACGAGGCCATAAGGATATCTTATCTATGCTGTTGATATTTCTGAAAAGAAGGAAGAACTAAAGGTTGAAGATGTGCCCGTAGTGGCGGAGTTTCCTGATGTATTTCCTGACGAGATTCCCGGATTCCCACCGGCAAGAGAGGTCGAGTTTGGAATCGAATTACTACCGGGGACGTCAGCCATTTCTCGTGCCCCGTATAGGATGGCACCAACGGAGCTAAAGGAGTTAAAGGTTCAGTTGCAAGAGCTCCTTGACAAGGGCTACATACGCCCTAGCGTATCGCCCTGGGTGCGCCTGTTTTATTTGTTAAGAAGAAAGATGGATCGATGCGTCTATGCATTGACTACAGACAACTGAACAAAGCCACAGTGAAAAACAAGTATCCGCTTCCGAGGATCGATGATTTATTTGATCAGTTGCAGGGTACGAGACTCTACAGTAAGATCGATCTGAGGTCGGGGTACCATCAGATTCGGGTAAGGGAAGATGATGTACAGAAGACAGCTTTCAGGACCAGATATGGGCACTATGAATTCTTAGTCATGCCCTTGGGGTGACGAATGCCCCAGCTGTTTTCATGAGTTTAATGAACAGGGTATTCCAGCCGTATTTGGACCAATTCGTCATAGTCTTCATTGATGACATACTTATCTACTCCCGGACTGAAGAAGAACATGTAGAGCACTTGAGGACAGTACTCCAGGTCCTTAGGAGTCACCAGTTATATGCAAAGCTCAGCAAGTGCGAGTTTTGTTTGGACAGTGTGGTGTTCTTGGGTCATGTTATATCTACCAGTGGGATATCTGTGGATCCCAGGAAGATTGAAGCTGTGATGGAGTGGGCTGCACCCACTTCTGTACCCGAGATACGAAGCTTCCTTGGTTTAGCGGGTTATTACCGACGTTTCGTCGAGGGATTTTCTAAGATCGCTAAGCCGTTGACACAGCTGGCTCAGAAGGGAGTCCCGTTCTTTTGGTCCGAAGCTTGTGAGGAAAGCTTCCAAGAACTGAAGCATCGTTTGACTACGACACCTATTTTGGTGATTCCGTCTGAGAATAAGAAGTTTGCCTTGTACACGGATGCGTTATTGCAGGGTCTGGGCTGTGTATTGATGCAGGACAAACAAGTGGTGGCCTATGCTTCCAGGCAGTTGAAACCTCATGAGACTAGATACCCAGTTCACGACCTGGAACTGGCGGCCATCATTTTCGCCTT
The DNA here is from genome assembly GCA_907163345.1 of Haberlea rhodopensis. Lineage (NCBI taxonomy): Eukaryota > Viridiplantae > Streptophyta > Magnoliopsida > Lamiales > Gesneriaceae > Haberlea > Haberlea rhodopensis. The sequence continues at coordinate 193,147 of CAJQUN010000364.1, forward strand.
GAAGATTTGGCGACACTATGTGTATGGTACTTCATTTACCATTTTTACAGACCATAAGAGCTTGAAGTTCTTATTCACCCAAGCAGAACTGAATATGAGGCAAAGAAGATGGATGGATTTACTCAAGGATTATGATTGTGAAATTGAGTACCATCCAGGTAAAGCAAATATGATAGCAGATGCCTTAAGTCGAAAGGTGAAGAGCACCGCTGAGGATACTATGAGCTTATCAGCTATGATAACTTCTTATTGCCATTTAGGCTATGATTTTGATGTGGACACGTCGCCGGTGCGAGTGTCGACCTTATTGGCTGAACCAGACATATTTGAGGCCATTAGGAAAGCTCAGAGGCTGGATGATGAAATTCAGAGATGGTCATCGATAGTACTCCAAGGGCAACCATCAAAGTTCCGAGTAGCTGAGGATGGTTCCTTGAAACTTGGCAACCGTTGGGTGGTGCCAAGGACACCAGAATTACGCCAAGGAATCTTGTACTGTGCCCACAGTAGCCGGTTCAGTATCCACCCAGGAGGAAGGAAGATGTACAAGGACCTATGTGGTCAATTTTGGTGGAGACGCATGAAGCGTGAGGTGATTGCTTTTGTTAAGAGATGTCTGATCTGCCAGCAAGCAAAGGCAGAAAGACAGAGGCCTGGTTGTGAGCTGAAGAGCTTAGAAGTACCTAAATGGAAGTGGGAGCATATATCTATGGACTTCGTGACCCACTTGCCAAGGTCGGCCTCTGGATTTGATGCGATCTGGGTGATCGTAGATAGGCTGACAAAGGTAGCCCATTTCATCCCTTACAGTATGACTTTCACATATATAAAGATGGCCCAATTATATGTGCGGGATGTGATGAGATTGCATGGTATTCCAGTCTCGATAGTGTCTGACAGAGACCCGAGGTTCACTTCACATTTCTGGGAGGGTCTCCAGACAACTTTGGGCACAGAGATAAGACTGAGTACGGCCTATCACCCTCAGACAGACGGTCAGACAGAGCGCACTATTCAGACGCTCGAGGACATGTTGAGGGCATGTGTTTTGGAATTTGATACTCCGTGGCAGGATTCAGTGCCACTGGTGGAGTTCTCCTATAATAACAGTTATCATGCGAGCATTCAAATGGCTCCTTTTGAAGCTCTATATAGACCACGATGTAGGTCACCGCTGTATTGGGAGGACTTGACTAGCAAGGTGGTCGGAGGACCGGATATGGAAGAAAAGATCAAGATGATACGCCAAAGATGAAAGCGGCCCAGGATAGGCAAGCAGCCTATGCTAACAAGCGATGACGACCGCTAGAATTCCAAGTAGGAGATAAGGTTTTCTTGAAGATCTCACCCTTCAGGGGTGTCGTCCGGTTTGGTATGCGAGGAAAGTTATCTCCGAGGTACGTTGGGCCATATGAGATATTGCAGCGCATCGGTACTTTGGCCTACCGTTTGGCTCTACCACCGTCTTTATCCGGTATTCATGATGTCTTTCACGTTTCTATGTTGAGGAAGTATGAGCCAGATCCGTCTCATGTATTGCAGCCTTCAGAGGTTCAGTTGAGTTCAGATGTATCATATATTGAACGACCGGTTAGAATTCTGGATCGTGAGGATCGCAGGCTACGAAGCAAGGTTATACCGATGGTCAAAGTTCAGTGGGATCGTCAGGGTGTCGAGGAGGCTACGTGGGAGACGGAACATCATATGGTGCAGCACTACCCGGAACTATTCTCTGGTATGATTTATGTTTAGTTTCTTTTTGGGTAAGTGCATGCGATTTCGAGGGCGAAATCTTATAAGTAGGGGAGTAATGTAATGCCCCGAATTGATTAATTGCTTTTAAGACATTAATTATGTTCACGTGATTGATTATTGTAATGATTGATCTTGTATGAGGATGTAATTAGCAGTGTGGTGAAGTGCTTTTAAAAATACCATGTTGAGATATTTTATTCCTCATGCTAATTGTTGGGGTACAAGTTAATTAAAGGACTTTAAACCCTTACCCCACCACATTTCATTTCACTTTATCTTTTAACACTCCAAATCCCCAAATCATCTCCCAAAACCCTATCTTTTCCCCCCCCAAACCCATTTTTGCCTTCAAGGTGGACAAGAAGTTCTTGTAAAAGCTCCACTCTTGTAATTCTTGGTAAGATTTAAGACCTAGGATGTATTTATATCACTCCTTGTTGATCTTGTAGTGTTTGATTTGAGTTTGGAATGGTTTTGAAGGGTTTTGAAATGGTTTGTTGGGGTTGGTATGATGTTTGAAAGGATGTTTGATTTTTGGTGGTTTAATAATGTTTGAGGAAGGTTTTGAGTGTTTTTATGTTGTTGGGTTGTTGGAATAAATGTTATTGAGGTTGGTGAAGTTTTGATGTATAAAAATGGTGGATTTTTGAAGTGCAGAGGCTGGCGATCGATCGCCCGTTTGGCGATCGATCGCGAGCCAACAGTAGGCTCCAGAAGCCTTTGGCGATCGATCGCCACTTTTGGGCGATCGATCGGTGATGATGGCGATCGATCGCGCCAAGTATGGCGATCGATCGCCGAAGACGAAATTTTTCACCCTCTTCCAGTATAATCTCGCGATCGATCGGGCCTGGGCGGCGATCGATCGCGAGTTGTAAAAATATGTTTTCTTGATTATTTTGTGGGATTTTTGAATATTGGACCATAATTGGCTCCTAATATTGATTTGTATGGTTGTGTAGAACCATCCCAGGTACCCACGACTTCGAGGAGATAAAGTGCTACAACTTCACCATATTTTGAAAAGGTACGTAAGAAACGTACGGGCATCGAACGGTAACATATTCCTAAACTATGACTATGCATTGATTGCATAAGTATTTATGATGATGATTATGATGAATAAGTTTATAATGATGATGTTGTGATAAATGAAGATGATATGATGTTACGATGACTGTTATGATAAGAGGATGACGTTAAGAGATGATGATGTTTACAAGATGATAATGTATGTTTAACTATGCTATTTAGAATGGTTGAATGTCCGGTGGCTATTATGGGTAAGCGAGGAAGGTACTTGCCGCTCACATAACTAGGCGAGGGGGTACATCCGCTATCAAGGCGTAGCGAGGGGTATCATCCGCTAAGCGAGGGGGTACATCCGCTATCAAGGCGTAGCGAGGGGTATCATCCGCTGAACAAAGAGATACATCCGCTATCAAGGCGTAGCGATGGGTATCATATGATGTGTTATGTCGAGCGAGGGGGCCAATTGTGCCGCTGTCATAATAGAACCCGGACAGTCCCATTTCTAATTAATATAGTTTGTTGTGAGCATATAAGTGAAGTATGATTTTAATCATTTATGTCAAGAACTAATGATCATATGCATAACTATGAAAGAGGGACAACCAAAGAGGGATAATACGATTAACCAGGAAGTATATGTTATCAATTATTTCTATGCATTTATTTATATGCCATTGACTTATGATGCTAAGTAACGATGTACATGCGCATGATGGGTTGTTCCCGTAGGTACACTTTTGGACCAAGACTAAGGGTCGGGTTGAGACAGTGAGCTAAAGGAGCATAAAAGAAGATAGATTACAGGATTTCTTTTTGGATAGTTTATACTCTAGGAGTAGTATAATTCTATCGATATACTTCATTTTGAGGATGTAATTAATTTAACTTTTGAAAATTTATTCTTGGCATGTAATCTGATTAGCTCAAACTGCAACCGGAACCCTAAGATGTCATTAATGCGTGTTTAGTCCATAATTTGTGTATTAAGATGATGTTAAGGTAGGAAGACCCTAAAACCTTCTGAAGTACAGTTAGATTTTGATGTGTCCTACGTGTAACGACCAGTCAGGATTCTGGATAGAAATGATCACAGACTTCAGAACAAAGTGATACCAATGGTCAAGGTTCAGTTGGATCGCAGGGGTGTAGAGGAGGCAACGTGGGAGACGGAGCGGCATATGGTGCAGCACTACCCGGAACTATTTTCTGGTATGTGATTTCTGTTTAGTTTCGAATTGGTAAGTGCATGCGATTTCGAGGACGAAATCTTATAAGTAGGGGAGTATTGTGATATCTCCGAAATGATTAAATGCATTTGGGCAATAATTATGTTTATGTGATATTTATGGTGTAAATTAATTTGGTGTTGAAATTAATTAATATGGTGAAATGCTTAGTCATGCGGTGGGCGTTGCCTAGTAATGCATTTCAGGGTGCATGTGATGCATGTTGGGAATTTGGGTGTTAAAATGGTTTAATTGTGATGGTTAGTGATTATTTGGTAAAGCATGTATTTAATTGAGGTTTTGGTGCATTTCTGGAAAATGCTTTTAAAATATCATGTTGGGATATTTTATACATTATGCTAATTATTGGGGTACATGTTATTAATACTAAACCCCCAACACTTATTCCCCACTACCCCTCTTTAACCCTCATTCTTCAACAATCACTCTCAACCCTACCCCAAACCCTCCAAAATCGTCCAAACCAAGAGTAAGGAAGAGAAATCTTTGCAAAAGCTTCATTTGTGAGATTCTTAGTAGGATTTGAAGTCCAAAAGGGGAATGGATCCTTCCTTGTTAATTTTATGAAGATTGGTTTTGAAATGAGTTGCCCGAGCCAACATTTCGCTGAGTTTGGATCTGGCGCCGGGGTACGGAAACCCAACACACCCTGCCGGGGCGGGTCCCAATTTGATCAAACCCCTCACAGACCCACCGCGTTGAGATCCCTAGAAACTATATTGAAATGAAACTTGGTGGCTGAAATAGGTTGTGGGAGAGTCAAGACATAAAAGGTCACCAATACGCCTACTCTTGCCAATCATCTTCCTGGTGCAAGAGTCTTGGATAAAAAAAAATGAGATTGATGAAATTGAACCATAAGCATGGAATCCTGTGTAAGAGCACTCACCAAGAAGAGGTTGAACTTAAGCTGAGGCATATATAACACCTGGTGTAAAGTGATATTAGAATGCAAACATATATCTCCCATATAATCCATTAGCAAAATCCAGTGGCGAATTTAGAATTTTTGTTTTTGAGGCAAATAATATTAATATAAAAAATAAAAAATTAAAAACAAAAAAGTTTTAGATGGTAAATATATAATTTTAAGGAGTCAAAATGTAATGTTTTTCAAAAATAATTTAAGGTAATGAATTTTTTTTAAAGCGGACGGTTGCCCCCACCCCTTGCACATACGTTCACCCTTGGCAAAATTGGACCTCTAATTTGAGTAAAGAGTCATATAGACCCAAAAGAAACGACAAGACATTACGTCCTCTACACCTCGACAACTACACTTGCCTCGGGAACAAGAAGGACGAAAATACGATATTTCATCCCAAAGTGTCTAGCAATTGTGTTCGAACCTTGAGTGTGCGTAAGTATTTCTCTATGTAATCTGTTGAAAGCGCTCACATAAATCATTCTAGATTTCAGAGGCAGATTCAGAGAACAAAATGCTTCAATATCCTTGGAAACAGAATAAATTGTTAGGTTTGAACTGTTATATAGTGGGAAATTTACTCCCATTGATTTCAGTGAATGCACAAATTCAAACTTTTTAATGAAACCATCTGGATATGTTCAAGGGCAACATATTAAACTGTTCAAGGGCAGTCTGAATGCACAAAAGAAAACAGAGAAAGTAATTGTGGATCATAATTCCTTTTAACTGTTGTGCATTCAAAATCTCAGTTTGAATGCACAAATTAAAAATAGATACACATATCTTCTTTGAACATCCGTTTTTATTACTACACTCCATTTTTTACTTTCATAATAAATTTTATACATTAAGTTGAGTATAATGACATTTATGTAATATATGATAAGAGGAGCAAATAAGATTCAATATCGAGCTCGAATGTTTCATTGGATACTCAAGTCTGACTATCAAATCTCGAGAGTTATTAATCGGTGCTCAAACTACTCAAGCTCGAGTCGACCTTTGACCGAGTCACTCGCTAGCTGAGGAATGGACATCTATGGAGGATTGTGATACGACAGTGAGGAAAAAATTGCTAGCACAAGAACAAGATACAACAATGATAATAGATACAAGCAGGAAGCATACACCACAGAGTACAAAAGGCAGTACTCGGGGAATGAGTACAAGAACAAGAAGTATGCCAAAGAAGTTCAAAGATTATATAACAGCTGTGTAACTAAAAATGTTAGTTAGAGGCGGGGAAAATTGGTTGTAAAAGATAGGATGTAGTTACTGAAGTGTGATATAAAAACAAATGTACAAGGCATATATTCATTCAAGCATATTATCAATAACGTCTTCGTCTGAACTTCTATCAAATTCTTCTGTTCTTTCATCAATTTCTTAGGAGATTAGCTCTCTTTCGAACAAGATCATTGTCATATTGTGATGGGTTATGTCAATCGATGAGCAAGTTCTTGTAGTTGCATACTTGCTGTTTTCAAATGTTACATGAAACGTAAATTTCTAAAAATAAACCCTGATAATTATTTTCTAAAATTAAAGCTCATTAGTTTGTTTGATCCAGAAGATATACATACCAAATTTTAAAAACATATTTATTTTTTAATTAATGCATCCAAAAGACTTGTACGTTTTATTCGATGTTTGGTTTATATTTTGTTGACCTCTTTAAACTAGAATCGTATTTAATTGTTTTAAGACTACAACCGACAAAATCATTATTTTCCTAGAAATAGTCGGTGAATGGTTTCTCTCAAATTTGGTGGACGGCTAAACATGATGTTTCAAAGGCCAAAGCTCATCTCATACCCGGTAGCTTTCTACATCAATCGACTTGGGACCAATATAATTGTCCAAAATATATAATTTATAAAAAAAATTTATAAGTAAAATATAATGAAAAAACAATTTAAAAATTTTGTAACTATATTAATATAGTAAATCGAGGAGTAGTAATTTTTTTAATGACGGGAAACCGCAGACGTTATCTTTTGAATGCGTACTGGGTAAATGCCACGGTTGGCATAATAGCCTGTAAACGACTCCAACCTATTAAACCACATTAGGCAAACCCTGTGTGATAGGCTCAACCAAAAAAACGATGGTAGGGGAATCGAACTCGTGTTAAACTATTTTAGCACTATAATAGGCGGAGGTACTTTCAAGACCACAATTTTATCGTCTGTACATGTTGCAGCAGGTGGAAAAGGTTGGCTTTTCATGGTATTTGAGTAATAAATCCCGTCGGGTTGCATTGAGATTGTAACTCGAGAACCACAAGTTATAAACCATTTCAATTATTAAACATGACATAAGCTCAAGTGAATATAAATATCCTACATAGTAAACCAATCGTAGTTGATCTAACAACTCACAAATTAAGTTAAGATTGAGTTGGTACTAAAAAGATACGGAACAGTTCGAATAAAGTAAGTAGGAGAGAATGGCAAAATCTCAAAACTATAACTTGCACCTTAATAATATGTAAAATTATGACATGGAAATCAATGACATGTGATATCACCTAAATTTGCGATGACTTGCTCTGATATCAATAGAGAGGGGGTTCACCTCTCTTTCTTCAACACTCAATATAACAGCCTAGGTATTAGCAAATATCCTCTGCAATGACCTGAAAATACGAAGCAAATGTGAGAAGGGGCCGGAAGTTATTCCGGCGGGTCCCCTCCGACGCTCAAGTCAGGCGAGAGAATATGAAGAGAATATATGCTGTAAGTGAAAGCAATTATAACATTAGTCCTTAATCAATACTCCAAACCTGGTATTTATAGGCGGAGACCTAAGAGTAGTATTGCAACAAGGACTCTTTCCATGTTTATCCAAATCTTACCCAGATATGTCAAGATCCTGATAACACAATCGAATCCCTGATATTGCTCCGCATATCTAGGACTAGATCTCTTGGGGAACTGGTTTCCTTGCTGAGAGCCGGTAGCAACATGGGAAATGAGGAGAGCTCGGCCTATCAGTTCGGTCTCCCAAAAGAGGTCTCATGTCGAGTTAGTGACGAGAAACAGGTAAGGTGAAACAGGTCGGCCAAACAGGTCGGGCCTTGCAAAAGAGCTCGGAGGGGTATGCGAGCTCTCGCCGAAGAATGACGAGTAACATGCCTTGGAGCTAGGTCGGCTCGTCAGGTGGTATCTTCTAGCGGGTATCACAGTCCCCCCTCCCTGTCGAGCTGACGTTGTAGACCAAAAGCTCGTATGTGCTGAGTTATCCTGACGAGCCAATTCTTGACAATAGCAAAACTTGATTTAGGCGGGAACTAACGGCTACAAAATTTGAATTTTAAATTGAAATTGTGACCGTTGGGCTCCCCTCCCGATTCCCGAGGCTAATCTAGACCGTACAGCGCATCAAGGATCAACGGCCAGGATTCGTTGAGGTCTCCCTATATATATACCACTCCGGGTCCCTCATTATCCACTTTTGCCATTTTCGAAACAGATCGGATCCGACCTCTTTAGCTTGCCATTTTTATTTCTGAAAACTCCTAGGTACGTTTTCTCAGCTGTTTTTGTTACAATGTCTTCACCTCAATTGTTTCCTTCCCCTCTTACTGACGAGGAGCTTAGAGCTGTAGATCAGTACGGCTCATTTTATCCCGAAGGGATTGCCCTTCCTGAGGGAGTTGAGCCCCTTGAAGAAGTGGTGCGCACTGAGGCTCCCCAGGAAGCTGGGACCTCAGCCGAACCCGACCTTCAAGTGACTGAGGTCAGCTCGCCACTTAGATCAGAGTCGCCTCCAGGCAATTATCCTTGGTATGAACTTTATGTTCCTGTCTTGGATGAGTCAGATGAGGCCAAAATACGACAGGTCAGCCAGGCCCCTTCTGATTATAAATTCATCTTCCCCTCTTCTTCTCAACGACCCAACCAACCTCCTCAGGGTTTTTTTTACCTTCTACCGCGGTCAGCTAGAAGGGGGTTTACGTTTTCCTCTTCCTGCATTCTTTCAAGAGTTCAGTAGTTTTTATCAGTTAAACCTTGGCCAATTTTCTCCCAACTCCTTCCGAATTTTGTGTAGTCTCGTAGTTATCTTTAAGGCGTTAGGCTTGCCTTATGACCACCCCACCCTCTCTTATTTTTTTCACATCAAGAGATCAGATGAGGGCCCCTGGTATGTCACCAGCCGACCTGGCTGTGCCTTTGTTGGGGGTTATCCTAGCAAAATCAAAGACTGGAAAAATGAGTTCTTTTTTGTAAAGCCCTCCCAGCCCTGGGTCTGCTGCTCTGATTGGCTTTAACATCTCCCGGCTCTCCCCTCTCCTCCTAAAAATTTCAAAAAGAGCACCGCCTTCTTAGATGTGATGAAAGCCATAGGAGGTCACAGTTTTAATTCATCTAAGCTGGTGGTGGAGGATCTGCTTTGTTTTGCTGGGCTGAGTCCAGCTGATCTGACCTTAAGGGGGAGAGCCGGTACTGGTTCTAACATGCTTTAACCATTATTTTACTCACGTGTATTTTGTTCGGTGTGACTGAACTATGTATCTGTTTATACAGAAGACAGAGTTATGAACTCATTAGTGCTGAAAGCTATTCAGAAGAGGAAACAAAAACAGGGCCAACCCCCAGCAGCCGAGGGTGTCACTATTGTGGATGTAGGAGGTGAGAGCCCCCCCGAAGATGTAGCCCAGCTATCCCGGAAAAGACCAGCAGCTCCTGGGGGTTCGTCAGGGTCTACTGCTGTTGAAGCTCATCCTGTGAGGCAAGTTCGGTCACGCCCAGATCCGTCCGACCTCCCTTCAACGGGTGAGAAAGGGGGTGCACCAGCTCGTGTGGAGAGATGTCGTGAGCGGGTGATGGAAGCTTACAGAGGTGGTGTACGACTAGTTGGGGAAGGCCCGAGCACCGTTGCCCTAGCTGTGGCTCGTGATCTTCCCAATACTGAGGATGCCCTTTATATGAGCCAACTGAGCTGGGGGGACCTGATGACCCGAACTGGGAGCCGTCTGACCGAGTCTATGCTCTTGATGGGTGAGTTTATGTCAAGGGCAAATATGATCCGAAGACAATCCTTGAAAGATGCCAAGGTCTTCGATAATATGCAAGACACCCTTGCTGAGGCCAAATCTCTTCATGAGAAAGACATCTCGGAGCTGAAAACTCAGGTTGAGAAGGGGGCCGTCGCTGTGGCCGAGGCTCGTTCTTTGGTTGAGGTCCACAAACGTCAACATGAGGCTGAGCTCCGGGAGCTGCGTAATGAGTTAGCTTTAGCTAAAGGGCTAGCTACTTCTGCTGAGCAGGAACTAGCTAAATCTTTGAAGGAGGCGGCCGAGGAGAAACAAAAGTCTGAGGAGTTGGTAGGAGAGAAACTCCTTACTTTTATTGAGGCTGGGTTCCAGGGATGTCTTAGCCAGACCAAAGAACGTGGCTGTCTTGTGCCTGACGTCTCTTTAGATTTTCTAGACGTAGAGAAAGTAGCTGCCTCTCTCCCCCCTGATCTATAAATGTAATTTCCTCAGATTGTTCTCTTATTTAATGTTATTTCTGTTTTACCGTTCTTGTCATTTTTTTGTGGCGGACCAAGCATGACGTAACTCGGATTAGCTTAATAATTTACCACGTAATGGCAAACACTAAACACATAGGACCAAGTTAGATACAGATCGGCTTGGTTTAATAATGTACCAAATAATGTCAAACATTAAACAGCTGGGACCAAGGGCGATGCAGCTCGGCCTGTCATAACAATTTGCCCGATAATGTCAAACATTAAACAGCTGGGACTAAGGGCGACATAGCTCGGCTGGGTCTAATAATTTACCAGTTATTGACAAACATTAAACAGCTGGGACCAAGAGCGACATAGCTCGGCTGTGTCTAATAATTTACCAATTATTAACATTACCCAGCTGGGACCAAGGGCGATGCAGCTCGGCCTGGCGTAATAATTCACAGCATAATTGCAAACATTAAACAGCTGGGACCAAGGGTGAAGTAGCTCGGCCTGGCGTAATAATTCACAGCGTAATTGCAAACATTAAACAGCTGGGACCAAGGGTGAAGTAGCTCGGCCTGGTTTACCAAACATTACACAGCTATGACCAAGGGTGATGCAGCTCGGCCTGGCGTAATAATTCACAGCATAATTGCAAACATTAAACAGCTGGGACCAAGGGTGAAGTAGCTCGGCCTGGTTTACCAAACATTACACAGCTATGACCAAGGGTGAAGTGGCTCGGCCTGGTCTAATAATTCACCAATGCTCCTGAGGCAGGTGGCACACCCATGCTCCTGGCGTGACCAGGGCTGAGCTCGTGCTCCTGAGGCAGATGGCACACCCATGCTCCTGGCGTGACCAGGGCAGAGCTCGTGCTTGCACACCCATGCTCCTGGCGTGATCAGGGCTGAGCTCGTGCTACTGAGTTTGGTTGCACACCCATGCTCCTGGCGTGACCAGGGCTGAGCTCGTGCTTGCACACCCATGCTCCTGGCGTGGCCAGGGCTGAGCTCGTGCTTCTGAGTTTGGTTGCACACCCATGCTCCTGGCGTGACCAGGGCTGAGCTCGTGCTTGCACACCCATGCTCCTAGCGTGACCAGGGCTGAGCTCGTGCTTCTGAGGTTGGTTGCACACCCATGCTCCTGGCGTGACCAGGGCTGAGCTCGCGCTTGCACACCCATGCTCCTGGCGTGACCAGGGCTGAGCTCGTGCTTGCACACCCATGCTCCTGGCGTGACCAGGGCTGAGCTCGTGCTTGCACACCCATGCTCCTGGCGTGACCAGGGCTGAGCTCGTGCTTCTGAGGTTGGTTGCACACCCATGCTCCTGGCGTGACCAGGGCTGAGCTCGTGCTTGCACACCCATGCTCCTGGCGTGACCAGGGCTGAGCTCGTGCTTGCACACCCATGCTCCTGGCGTGACCAGGGCTGAGCTCGTGCTCCTCAGGTAGGTTGAAAACCCTTTTCCTGGTTATACAATATCTGGCAAAAATTATAAAACTTTGTATAATAAAAGAGTATATTGTCCAAAAACAAAAACAATCTTCGCTAAAATTTAAAGAGCTGAACTAAGAATAATATTTTCGGAGATGGTAAGCGTTCCATGGTCTTTTCAACATCTTCCCATCAGGACCTTCTAGGTAGTAAGCTCCTGAGCTTAGCTTTTCAACAATCTTGAAGGGACCCTCCCATTTAGGGTCAAGCTTGCCCACTTGAACCTCTTGCACCTTTCTTAGTACGAGATCACCGACCTGGAAAGTTTTCTGGATGACTCGTCTGTTGTACATCCGCGTCACACGATTGCGGTAGGCTTCCATTCTGATGGCCGCAGCCTCCCTTACTTCTTCAATCAGGTCCAGGTCAGCAGCTCTTCTATCGCTGTTTTGTTCGTCATAGAAATGCACTCTTGATGATTCCGCTCCAATTTCAGCTGGGAGTACCGCTTCATTTCCATAGACCATACTGAATGGGGTTTCACCTGTTCCCGTTCTTGGTGTAGTTCGATACGACCATAGAACATTAGGTAGTTCTTCAACCCAATTTCCCTTAGCTTTTCCCAACCTAGCTTTGATGCTTTGCACGAGAGACCTGTTGGTAACTTCTACCTGGCCATTGCTCTGAGGATATGCAACGGAAGTGAAAGCCTGGTGGATTTTTAATTCTTCACACCATGCTCTGAGCAAAGCTCCTTGGAATTGCCTTCCATTGTCCGAGATGATCTTCCGCGGGACACCAAATCGGCAAACAATATTTTTCCAGATGAAGTTGAAGACCTCTTTCTCAGTGATTCTGGCTAGTGGCTCTGCTTCCACCCATTTAGAGAAGTAATCAATGGCAACAATCAGAAATTTCTTCTGAGCTTTACCTGTTGGAAAAGGTCCTACTATATCAATGCCCCACTGATCAAATGGGCATGCCGCCACAATAGCTTTCATCATCATAGCTGGATTATGCTGGAGCCTGGAATGTCTTTGACAACTGTCACATGATATAACCATAGCAGCAGAATCCTTCTGAATAGTAGGCCAGAAATATCCGGCAAGGAGCACCTTCTTAGCCAAGAAATACGATCCTAGGTGATTTCCGCAGCACCCCTCATGAATTTCCCTTAATACGTAGTCTGACTCTTTTCGGACCCAAACAACGCAGAAGTGGTTGGGCAAAAGACCTCTTGTACAGGACGCCCTCAATGAGTATGAACCTCTGACTCCTTTTTTTGAGTCTATATGCTTTTTTGGTATCAGAAGGGAGCTTGGCCTTGGTAAGGTAGTCTAAGAGCTCTTGTCTCCAATCATTCTCTTCCACGGATTCAGATGGGACGTCCTGACTAGGAGTCAACTCAATTTGAAACACCACGTCTCTATCTTGCCAAGCGCGGAGAGCACTAGCCATTCTTGCCAAACTGTCGGCCTTTCTATTCTCCTCTCTTGGGATCTGTTTGAATGCTACCTCTAGAAATCCCTCCTTTATTTTTTCTATGGTACTTGCATAATGGATTAGCTTCTCGTTTCTAACCTCATAGGCGCCATTCATTTGTTGGGCTACCAACTGTGAGTCAGAGAAGACATGTATACGCTTAGCTCCAACATTTCGAGCAGCCCTTAATCCAGTCAATACTGCCTCATACTCTGCTTCATTGTTGGAAGCTCGGAAATCCAACCGAACTGCCAAACATACTTCTTCTCCGGTAGGAGAGATCAGCACAACCCCAATCCCACTTCCCTCATTACAAGAAGAACCATCTACAAATGCTTTCCATAATTCTTCTTTTTCGGGATGTACAGTCTCCGCAATAAAATCTGCTAAGGCCTGAGCTTTGATAGCTGTGCGTGGCTCATACTGTATATCATACTCACCTAGTTCAGTTGTCCATTTAACAAGTCGTCCAGAGACATCCGCGCGACTGAGTATTTTTCCCAGGGAGCTGTTTGTTAGCACTGTTATAGGATGGGATAGGAAGTAAGGCCTGAGTCTCCTAGCTGTGATGATCAACATTAGAGCCAACTTCTCGATCTCCTGATACCTCAGCTCCGCATCCTTCAAGGCATGAGATAAGTAATATATCGGCTGCTGTTCTGATTCCCTTTCTTTGACGAGAACCGAGCTGATTGCTTCCTCAGTCGCTGATAGGTAGACGTATAGCCTCTCTGCCTGCATAGGCTTGGCCAAAATTGGAAGTTCAGCTAAGTATTTTTTCAGTTCTTCAAATGCTTCCCCACATTTTTCGTCCCAATCAAATTTCCCAGCCTTCCGGAGTATCTTAAAAAAGGGGAGACTTCTATGAGCTGATCTAGAAATAAATCGTGATAAAGAAACGATTTTTCCAGCCAAGCGTTGCACCTCTTGAAGGTTCTTCGGCGGAGACATCTCACAGATAGCTCTCACCTTCTCTGGATTAGCTTCAATCCCCCTTTCTGTCACTATATAGCCTAGAAATTTCCCGCTTTTTACCCCGAATACACATTTCTGAGGGTTTAACTTTAACCCGTAAGACCTAAGGGTGGAGAAAGTCTCAGTCAGATCGGCAATGAGATCGGTGCCACTTTTTGATTTTACAAGAATGTCGTCCACATATACTTCCACATTGCGGCCGAGCTGTTTTGAAAACACCTTGTCCATCAAACGCTGGTAAGTAGCTCCTGCATTCTTGAGCCCGAAGGGCATAACAACATAGCAAAAAGTCCCATCTGACGTGACAAAACTGACTTTATCTTGATCTTCTCTAGCCAGAGGAATCTGATGATATCCCTGGTAGGCATCCATTAAGCACAAGTACTGATGTCCTGCTGTTGAATCAACCATCTGATCAATCCTTGGTAATGGGTAACAATCCTTCGGACATGCCTTATTAAGATCTCTGAAGTCTATACACATCCTCCACTTTCCAGAGCTCTTTGGTACTAAGACCACATTTGATAGCCATGTTGGAAATTGTATTTCTCGAATTTGACCTGCCCGAAGGAGCTCCTCCACCTGCTCTCTTATGACCTTATCCTTTTCAGGTCCAAAATGTCTTTTCTTCTGTTTTACAGGTTGGACTCCCGAGAGCACATTCAAATGGTGTTCTAGTACGTCTGGTCTAATTCCTCTTAGATCTCGAGCACTCCAGGCAAAGATATCCTCATTTTTAATTAAACATGAAATGAGATCGGCTCTAACGTTTATTTCCAAGTCCTTGGCTATTTTTACTTTTTGATCAGTAGAGACGAGCTCAATTATTTCAGGTTCTTCATCCAAGCTGTTGGGAATGCCTTTGTCTTTAGGAACATTATACCCAGCTCTTTCAATACAACCGACCTCCCGGCGAGCTCGCTTCACGTCTTCCTTTACTTCGTCCACGTAACATCTGCGGGCTGTTTTCTGGTCACCACAAAGAACCCCAACTTCTCTACCCACTGGGAATTTTAATTTCTGATGATAGGTAGAAGCTACCGCCTTGAAGTCCTTCATTGCAGGTCGGCCTAAGATTGCATTGTACGATGATGGTGCTTCTACCACAGTGAAATTAACCATCTTTGTTATGCGAGACATCCCATGACCCAGAGATAAGGGCAAGTTGATCTGTCCAAGCGGTTGAATTGCGTGCCCGGTGAACCCATACAGAGGAGTTGCAATGTGTTCATATTTTGACCCCTCTATCTGCATCTTTTCTAAAGTATCTTTAAATAAGACATTGACTGAGCTCCCAGTATCAATGAAGATCCTTGCTACGTCATAATTAGCTATGGTTACGGTCACGACTAGGGCATCATTGTGTGGAGTTGCAACTCCTCTCAGATCACTAGGTCCGAAGCTTATGACCGGCTCATCCCTTTCAATTAACTCTTCTGATACTTCGAAAGTTTCCATTCTTCTACCATGACTTTTCCGAGCTCTGCCCGAGTCTCCATCCGTGGGTCCCCCTGAGATCATATTAATAGTTCCTCGGGTAGGATTATTATCCACCTGTTCAACCCTTCTCCTTTGATTATCTGTTTCTTTAGGAGCGATACCCCTTTCACGGGACCTGGTTCGGCCCCTATATGGTGTCTTTTCTCTTCTTTTTCCTCGGTACCGGCTTCTACCCTGTCCTTTCTGAGAAGGTTCCTGCTTCCTTGTTAGCAGAGTTTTTATTTCAGAGTCTCTTCTGATGATTCTTTCTACCTCATCTTCAAGCTTCTGGCACTCATTCGTTATATGACCGTACTCTCTATGGAATTCACAATACTTATCAGAAATAGGAGTACGGGACCCATTATCCAACCTCCTGGGTCTTTCTAGTTTCTTTCTATCATCACATATTTCCATAGCTCTTTCCAAGCTCATGGATAGAGGTATGCGTGATGCAAATTGACTTCTAGTTCGACCACTTTCATCAGCCCTGTCAACAGTTCTTTTCTTACTTAACTCTAACTTATCCTTCTTGTCTGATGGCCGCAGATCAACCCTTCTCTGTCTCTGAGCATCTTCTAGATTGATATACTTTTCAGCTCTTCCCAGAAGTTCGTCATAACTTCTAGGAGTTTTCTTTACCAGGGATTTAAAGAACTCTCCTGCCTTAAGCCCTTGTGTAAAGGCATTAATAAGGACATCCATCGTTGCAGTGGGGACCTCTAAGGCTACCCCGTTAAAGCGTTGTACGAACTCCCTCAAGGACTCCTGCTCATTCTGCTTGGTAGTGAACAGGCTCAAAGAAGTTTTTTGATACCTCTTACTGCTGGCATACTGGTTTAGAAAGGCAGAACTGAACTCCTCAAAGCAGCTTACAGTGTTTGGTTTAAGTAAATTAAACCATTGTTGCGCCGATCTAACCAGGGTGGTAAGGAAAACACGGCACTTGATCCCATCAGAATACCTATGCAACAGAGCAGCATTCTCAAATCTTCCAAGATGCTCTTCAGGGTCTGTGCTTCCATCATATTCTCCCACGGCAGGTTGTCTGAAATTTGGCGGGAGTTCCTCTCTTAGAATATTTAGGCAGAATGGACTTTCTCTCCTAACCACTGGAGTTCGGCCACCAAGATGCTGAGCCAATCGCCTTATCTCTCCCCATACAGCCTCCATTGGATCTATTAGCGGAGGCTCTACTTGTGTATCTACCACAGCACTGGCTACCCTATTGTTTTCACGGGCCTGTTCTGGCTGAACAGGCGAAGGCGCCTGATTTGTTTGAGAAGGCGGTGGAGGTTGATTAGATTCCGTTGGTGGCGGAACCTGGTGTTGGAAAAGAGTATTTTGCATGGTCTGACTGATGAATTGTGCCAGTTGCTCCATAGTCATATCTCCCACCTTCATAACAGATGGAGGTGCCTGATCTTCCTGCTGCGGAGGAACATCTTGATTTTCCACACTGGTATTTAATCTTTCTTCCTGATTCCTCCTGACTCCACGCCCACGTCCACGTCGTCCAGCCATATCAACGTCTTCAATTCAGTAAATATTCCCACAGACGGCGCCAATTGATATCACCTAAATGCGATGACTTGCTCTGATATCAATAGAGAGGGGGTTCACCTCTCTTTCTTCAACACTCAATATAACAGCCTAGGTATTAGCAAATATCCTCTGCAATGACCTGAAAATACGAAGCAAATGTGAGAAGGGGCCGGAAGTTATTCCGGCGGGTCCCCTCCGACGCTCAAGTCAGGCGAGAGAATATGAAGAGAATATATGCTGTAAGTGAAAGCAATTATAACATTAGTCCTTAATCAATACTCCAAACCTGGTATTTATAGGCGGAGACCTAAGAGTAGTATTGCAACAAGGACTCTTTCCATGTTTATCCAAATCTTACCCAGATATGTCAAGATCCTGATAACACAATCGAATCCCTGATATTGCTCCGCATATCTAGGACTAGATCTCTTGGGGAACTGGTTTCCTTGCTGAGAGCCGGTAGCAACATGGGAAATGAGGAGAGCTCGGCCTATCAGTTCGGTCTCCCAAAAGAGGTCTCATGTCGAGTTAGTGACGAGAAACAGGTAAGGTGAAACAGGTCGGCCAAACAGGTCGGGCCTTGCAAAAGAGCTCGGAGGGGTATGCGAGCTCTCGCCGAAGAATGACGAGTAACATGCCTTGGAGCTAGGTCGGCTCGTCAGGTGGTATCTTCTAGCGGGTATCAACATGTAAAATTGAATTATAAATTTAGCATTCGAGAAAAAAAATGGTTGGAAAACACCAAAGTGAATCCCTAGCCTTAATATGAGACTTATAAACATGTCCATAGCCCTTAGGAATGGCCAAACGATCCTACCGAGTTAACCATAGAAACCGGAAAAAATCAAACGATATGTGTAGGACAACTGCCCGGGCAGCTGAGTCGTGTACAGGATGGCTTGTAACGCATTAGGACATGCCTACGATGTGTTAAGAAAATAATACATGAGGCCTGAGATGTTTGTCTAAGACCAGGGGCGTTGTAACATGAATAAATTCGTCTCAGCCAGGGATGGGATCAGAAAAAAAATTGAGGGCAAAAATTTTTTTTTTTAAAAAAGGAAGGGTAAAATAATTTTTTTTTTTCAAAAAAAAGAAGTAAAACTTTTTTGGGGGGTTCTTATAACCACCGTATTGATTTACTTATAATGTGTATATATGATTTCGTTGTTTCGACGTAGTAGATTTTGCAGATAGTAAAACATGAGGAGAGGATCTAGGCTATGATACTCATTACTCAAGGATGTACGGTGTGGTATTTGGCGTCATTTTTTTATTTGATTTCTCCCCATTGCATGGTATTATTTGCGTACTTGATTTGTTTTCGTACTTAATTAAATCCACTTTTTATTTAATGCAAGTTTTGAATAACTCATTTAGGATATGTCTGATATTTAGCAACTAATATTGAATTCTTAATGGTAAATCACCTTGTATTTGCATTAATCATTTGACGTAAGACACTGCAAACATAGTTATTTTGAATTGAGAAAATGATTCCATGGATTAATTTGAAATGGATATAGTTTTTTTGCGAGAATTTGAAAACATCACTAAAATAACCTGTAAAATAACCAAATATTTGTGCATCCTTATATCGGGGATGTTGAAGACTGGAACCTACTACCTCTTCTTTGAATCGCATGTTGGGTTTCCGCCCCCCAGCATCAGATCCAAACGCAGCGGAAAATAAACAGTAAACAGATTTGACCCGGGGACGGATGATCACGTCTGATTCATATATTAACATGCAAATAATCAAATATAAATACACGAAAAAGATGTTACCGTTCACCGACGTAAATCTGAAGCTGTGATCCTCAAGTCCAATCAACCTGACCAGATCTACAAGCTCAGCACCAATGCTAGTTTGGTGTTAACGTTTCTATGAGAATGAATGGAATAGTGTGGAATCATTTAACCCTAGAGAATGGACATATATTTATAGTTGAAATGAGCCAGCTAATTGGGCTAGGGTCCAAAAGGCCTATCGGGCCAACGTTTGGCTTGCTGAGCATTTATGCTAACAATCTCTCACTTGCCCAAAAGCCAACACAAAACTACAAACTCATAATCCATGTAATTCAATCTAATTGAACAACTTGATATACTATCAATGTACATAATTATGAAACATAAAAATATCAAAAGTTTAAATTTTATAACTTTCTATAAATGAAACATTTCAAATATAGAAACCCCATTAAATTGAGGAGCTTTCAAAATTTAAATTCATCTCTTCTAAACCATTTAGTTTGAGCACTTAACATTTAAGTCTCAATTCTCATCGATAGATCCGCTATCGGTTGATTGTGACCTAACGAGGCTCAAGTGTATCGTAGTAGTAGGATCACAACCTTTGTGATTTTAGAAGTCAAACAACTTCTTTGGCTTACCCTAAATGCCCCATTGTCAATTAAATTCCTTTAATATACAATGGCCGAAATATAATTCCAGCAACAACCTACCGATCGTGGGAAGCGCCTAGCATCTGTGCTTTACGAAGACCTAGATACAAATGACTAGTAAAGTACGAGAATGTCAGCCATAGTTAGCGTGCAGTACATTCCTTTCACTCATATGTCCCGATTGAATCTAGGGCATTGGTTGGTCGAGGCCCCTCACGATTTCAATAGCTATGTATTTTATTCACGTTATATTATTCATTATGTGCGTATATGAAAAACTCTTTTTTCATAAGCACTACCTACTTTGGCCAGAGATTCCTTGAATCATATACAGAAAAACACATAGGACATCCTGGTTCATCAAGACCAGTGGTGAATCCCAAACGACAATCATAGGCCTCTGACAACATCACTGAATACCCAAAATAACAACTTTTGACCCGCATGTGATCAGTCATTAAATCAAAGTACACAGCTATCTGTCAAGACATCAATGATGCCTCGGGTCATGAGGAGTAATGGTGCACAACAATGACCAAAAATTCTATACTCGACAAATGGTAATCACTTGAGAATATCCTTAATAACTGCAAAAGAGCTAAAACGAATAACAATTTATAAATAGTTCTTAAGTGGCGATAAGTAAAGTAATGATCAAAGACCCTTCTATAATCCACCTTGGGTGGGAGAGCGAAGTGTGCTCAGCCCTCTTCTCGTGTAGCTAGTTTGCTAAACAGTAGACCTTTATCATTTGCCAAATTTACTTAAGTTTTTATTGGCATGTGTAAGGCCCTCGTATCGTATTATCGGAAATCATGTTTAACTTCTTAACAATTATATTAGTCATCTTACGTCAATCATATGGTTGAAAATAAATATGAGGAATATTATCTTTGATAACAGCTCGATAATTTGTAAATATGATATCCTGATATTTGATAATGAGAATTAAGTACAATTTGTATATTAATTTGTTACTTAGTTAGAAATTAATTATGAGAATATAATATAAGTAATGAGAGTGGAAATTGATATTGTATATGTCAATTGACAGTTGGGTCAGAACATGGTGAATTCCAAATATATTTTTGGAATATTCGGATTAACACCAAAATTTTATTAAAATGATTTGCATTAAATCAAAAGATTTAATTTTTGTGATTAAAATAAGGACACGAAGTCAGGTTTGGACTGTATATGTAGTATACATGCACCAGTACACAGGTGACACCCCGATGTTCATAATTGGTCGGGAATTAATATATATCGGTGTAGGACGTAAAACACATAGCAAAAAGTGTAAAACACACACAGATCGCGGACACACACTAAAACATGCGAAAACATGCACTTCTCGCGCGATCACCGACCACCGTGTACTTATCCGCTATGTTCGCCGCCGTCAGACCACCTATCGACGATCCCGACATACGACCATGTTCACAACTCTCAGGAAAAAATTTACATACCAGATAATCAAAATTTGGTGTTCGAAAAGTGCTTCGATTTTACCCTGGAACGGACGAAATCGCGTGACCTAGGGTTTCTACGTTTTGGTTCGATTTCTTCGAATCTACTACGAATTGGACGAAGCCAAGGCACCGAATCTCTTCCTCGCATCTGGACAAAAATTTCTACACCGGTCGCCGCCTCTACCGACGCCGGAGATCGCCGGAATCGTACGAAATGCGTGCGTGAACTGTGTGCGATTTTGGGTAAATTTGATATCCAATTTTTTCGACTTTGCTTCGATAATTACCAACTAAGTTGGACTATAATTGTTGAATAATAATTTGAATAATGAAAAATAATTTAGAAAATTAAATTATGATGTAATCGCATCAATTTAATTACCTAAATTGGTTATGCTGTAACTAAATTGATAACGAATATTTTGGTGATCAATTTTCTGAATTATGAATTTATATTGGTGTACAGTGAACACATCAACTCTACAAGCTCAAGTATTGAGAAGTAAAGGTATGTTGCGATCGGGTAACATACGACAGGTATCTGTATCATTTGATATATGATTTGTTGTTGAATGTGACTTACGTGGCTACGTGATTTTATTTAAATTGTGTGGCATTCATAGCATTCATAATTGCACATCGATGTATGAAAATACATGTTTTGTTAACACACATCAGTTTTTATACATACATCGATGCATGACATACATGTTGAGCTATATCCTTGAATACCCTGATATTTCTTGGATTCTGTATTGATCATTGGGGATTGGTACTACGATACTATGTTGGCATTACATGGCCCGATAGGCATAGGGAATCGTGGTCCCCTTTGATTGATATGATTTGTTGAGACGGGGATTGGTGGCACCTTGCTGATGTCATCCGTCTGGATATCCCTATATGATTATGTGATGTCAGGACCTGGGGTTGGTGGCGCTTTGCCGACGTCCATCCGTCTGGATACCCTATAGGCTTGACAGGCTCGAGCTAGTCTGATATGTTTGGACTTTCGTTTATTGATTCAGATATACCAGTGGATGGGTGTATGATATGATACCGACATGACATGGCATGCCTTGCATTGCATCAATCATATTTTATAGATACATCTTGTATATTCTATGATCATTCCATATTGGGCTTTTGCTCATCCCAAGGGGGAATGTTGTTGTCTTTGTGTGTGGACAATGGCAGGTAGTACAGGTGACCAAGACACCAGAGAGGGCACATCTGATGGGAGTCACACTTGAGGTTGTACTCTTGTTTATCCCAGTGGTCTTTGTACCAGGGATGTATCCCTGGGGTATGATGAGTCTATGTATATTTAGTTCATTTTATATAGATATGTGTTTAGTAGTTTGATTTGTCTACGATGGTTATGAACTGATGGTATCTATATATTTTCAGTATATGTCTATTGGTATTGGTGGTATGTTCCTCGTGTGATGAGGTCATGCCGAAATTTTTAGGGCCACATGTTAATCAATATTAAACAAATCTTCCGTTGTTGACGCTATAATTATCATTCTGTGATCATTAATCATAATTAGGATTGGCCCTCACAGTATGGTATCAGAGCATAACTGGGAATGCTCAACTTTTGAGTTTTGTATACACTTGAATAGACACAAATAAATGTGTGAGCTTGTGTTTGAAATATTTGACTTATTTGCTCCTACTTGGCTTGCCTTGCCTTGATATGATGTTACATGAGATTGATATGTGCATATGCTTATTTTGTGTAGTATTGATATTGCTCATGATATTAATACTATACTATTGTGCATAAACTTTTATATGTGGCAGCATGAGGTAGGGAAAGAGTGTACTCTGAGACCTACTATCAATGATCTGCTGAATGATTTTGAGTTTGTTTGCATAAATACTGTATAGTATTGATATCAATTATGGTATACATGCTATATAAATTGGATGGGAATTAATATGGTTAGAGCAATGTAATTGCTCCTAAACCTATTGGAAGTAACAATGTCGAACGATAGATTTGCTGTGATGTAATGTCCTTGGATTTGATTGAGCCACCTACATTTTCGACACTAAGAATGCTGGAAAGGGTGAGACATTGCTTTGATAAGATGATGATAGATGGGGGTTAACCTGGTTATAAATAGTAAAGTGATGAACACATCGATGAACACACATCGTATAAAACATCGTTATATGTTTTGAAGATACGACTATGTGTGATATAGATTTTGAAATTGTGGAAATATTCTTGGGGATTTTATCCTTCGAATTATATTTCATGTATTTCTTTATATTTGAAATGAAATTGAATAGTGAATTGCAACAAGTTATCTGTTGCAAAATGTGCATTGATTGTTTTGTCATAATTTGTCTCCTATACGTGATAAGTCTAGAGCTGGGTATGCAAAAGTTATCAAATGCTTACCTATCAGCTACGGAGATATCATAAGGAGATCAAAATGGGAAAATTGGTGTTGGTAATTTATTTTATCCACCCACTTTATATTTAAGTGGGGGAGGTTATTTTCTTTGATCAAATTATATCTGATTGAGTATTAATTATTTTTTAAGGAAAGTCTATTACTTATCCTTATGAGATGTTATTGTTGTTGGGATAATAATATGAGTATCTTGTGAATGATCGAAACTACTGATGATCACTTTCATTAGGTAGTTGATTTTCTTCGCTTAATATGTGTGTGGAATTTTATAGCCTGATTGTCCAAGCTGAATTCCTTTAAGTTTTGATATGTCATAATTCGATTGATATGAAGCAAATTATGAGTGATGAATTAATATTAATTTTAATACCCAAGTTGAATGTACTACAAATGTAGCACATATGTGTAACATATCCTGATTAAAGAAAGAATGTACATAGGTACATAGACCTGCCCGAACGTTGCATGGATCTCATATTTTAGACAAATTTTACTTATTTTTACTTGGAACTGACATGGACCTATGCACGTAGTGTAATGGATCTCATGTTCAAGGAATGATGATTTTCTATGTTCCAGATTTGGATAGACTTTGCATAGACCCGAATTTTATCTTAGCATATTTCGTGCATTTATGGTAAAGTTCTAGGAAAGATTCATGCATATACTTCCAAAGAGATGACTAAGAATCTCGATTTGAGAATCATGACTAATTCAAAGATTTTTATGTTCATAAAATGAGTCGAAATTATTATGATTTGTATGACTATGAATTACACTTCTTTACGTATGCTAATGGATCTGCACCCTGAGTAGTATCAGGTGTCAATCCAAATGCTTGATATGGTTAAGCCATACGAGTCTTATAATTTTTGATATTTTCATGGACTCGATGAGTCAAGTGTTTTAAAATAAAATTCCTTGATTTGATTGTTTCTATTACTGATCTCTTGGTTATTCCAAGACGAAAATATGATGTGTAAATAACTGAAAGATGATATTCAAGATTCTATCTACAAAATGCTTCTGCCCAGCTGTCCAATCTGAATTTGGATTGCACTGAATGGTAACCTTTTAATCATGCTGTAAAGGAACATGTAGGATATCTGAAATTATAATTTCAGTTTCCTATGAAGAAGTGATGAGATATGCCAAACTATTCAAATGAAAATTTGGATGAACAAAGCGATACTCTTGTGCCACGTCATTGCTCGACATGGTTCCCGTGCTCCAACTAAGGTTAAAACAGTGTTAAACTGACCGATACCTTCCAATGTTTTTGAGGTCCGATTGTTCATGGGTGTAGCGGTATTCTTAACATCATTTTATCGAAGGTTTTGTTTTAAAATTGCTAAACCAAGTACTCAGCTGACATAGGAAAAAATTTAAAACTGTATTTGGTCAGATGAGTGTAAATAAAGTTTTCGTAAATTGAAGACGAGACTGACCACTGTATCTGTACTTACTATTCCTTCTGGCCAGAGGATATGTGATTTTCACATATGTGTTTTTAAATGGTTTAGGTTGTGTCTCATCAACTTAAATCTTATGAAATTTGACACCCCATAAATGAATTGTAATTGGCGGCAATTGTTTTTACTTTAAAGATTTAGCGCCATTAATTATATGGGGACAATTGTTTTATTCGGACCACAAGAGCTTGAAATATCTATTCTGTCAATCTGATCTCACTATGTGGCAACACATGTTAGATCTCTTAGAGGAATTATTTCTGTTGTTCAACTCACAAGGTATACATAAATGTTTGTACATCTGGTTAGATGTTTTATTCTTATACACTATGTAACCGTATTGGCCTACTATTGAGCCGAAATTGATCATTTGTGTCAAAGGTTCAACGACATACTTTTATTATGGAATATGGAGAAATATAATTTTCGGGATCTGTATCTGATTCTAGATTTTATTTAAATGACATGGTCAATTGACGGTCCATGAGACTCTAGAATCGCGCTATGTTTAATTTCTTTCATATGCATGACATATCTATATAAAGAGATGGATCGTTGGCACATTGAAAATGTACCGAGATTGCTGAGAGCATTTATGTTGATTTTATTTATTCAGTGCCCAAAGTTTATTTTTAAACTTTGGCAACAGTGTATAATGCAAAACGGTTATGCTAGATTGTGAAGACTACATATTATGTGTAGACTAACAATCGAACTAAAGGTGGTGAGAAGACATGTCGAGAGTATTTTGTTTCTCGAGCATCTCTTAGTAAAAGTATGATTTTATTTTGAATTCTGGGCTTTGTTAGGATCGGTCCGGAGTGTTTAGAGGGGGGGTGAATGAACACTCCTTCTAAAAATTAATCCTTTGTGATTTCTTTCGGATTAGTGAAAGAAGTTTGTTTCTTAATCAATTCTTGTACAGAACAGACCACTGAAAGTATAAGTGCGGAACGGTCTGTTCTTGTATATGTAAGAACGGCTCGATGGCTAGTATGAAAGAACAAGTGCAGAAATAAGATACACATGATATGTTTCTGGAAGTTCGAAGGTGGTGTAATCCTTCTACGTCTCCCCTTCTTCCAATTAAGGAAGGTTTATACTAGAAGACTTTGATTTATACAATCCTGTTGTACAAACCCGATTCAGACTGGATTTACCTCACTACCAATCTGAAACTCCTAGTCACTCAATCTGCTCAGACACACTTTGTCTGACAGTTACAATATGTTTCTCACTTCTATTTTTCAACACAGAAAACACAAGATGCGCACAGTGATCCTAAATGATCCGATGTTACAAAGTAAACGTGCTTAAGAATGATTTCAGCTCGAGAGCTTCTGACCTTGTAAGCTTGTGCTGTTTTGCTTTCTTGTGTATTTTTCAATTGATCAGCAAGCGTTCTTATATTCCTTTTGTTGCATCCTTTTATAGTTGTAAGTACCAACGACATTATTTCCCTTAATGTGCAACTTTGACTCTGCTTAACCTCTGAGTAGGCTACAGTCTTCTTCTTCAGGATACTTGCCGTTTTGGTTCATACTTTCGGCGACTGTCAGGTAAGCTCTTCTTTGTCTTCTTACCTTTTATGGCAATCTTCAGTCTTTGGTCCTTTGTAGCATTAATTACAACATTAAATGCTACAATAAATAGTCGTTAATGATTCAGACTGAGGAGCCATTCTTTATGTATCCTTGACTGCTCTGATCTGATAAAGATTGAGATCGATCTGAAGCATCGATCTAGTCAGTCTGAAATCCATCGATCTGGTCTGATATATAATATGCCTTATCAGCTTGTTCTGTTTTGAGCTATTGATCTGGTCAGTCTGATTACCCTCGATCCGGTCTGATATGCTTTGTCATCTTATCAGCTTGATCTGTTTTGGGCGATCGTTCTGGTCAGTCTGATTTCACTCAATCCGGTCTGATATGTTTTGTCATCTTTAAAATCTCATCGATAAGATCCGGAACTAACAAATTCCCCCTTTTTGATGATGACAAAACCTAGCTTCTAAGTCTTTTTAATCAGTCTGATAAGAACTCTGAAGCGAAAACTTTCGGATCGATTACTTTCTTTTTGTTCAAAATAAATGAACATTATTAAGTTGGATCGATTAAGCCTTTATTAAAGTTCAAAATAAATGAACAAGGACTTAATAAAGAAGGATTTTTATTGATAAAAAATCTCGCATACAGTCAGTCTAAAAATTTAATCAACGAGACTGCTATCTTCTTGAAGTTGGAGGCGGCTTGAAGTCTTTCTTCTTTTCCCCCTTTTTGTCAGCAGCAATCTCCTGAAGAAAATCAACAACTTGTGCGAGCTGCGCGCTGATAGCGTCAAGACGAACATCTTGAGCGCGGAGGGAATTGGCAACAGATGCTCTGACTTCAGTGGCCAGCTCGATCTGCTCTTTTCTCAGGCTGTTCTTATAAGTGGCTTGCTGAGAAAACAGATCATTTAGGCCTCGCTGAAGGCTGCCGATACTGGCTGTCATCTTCTCTTTAAAAGAATCAAAGTCCAGAGATGTAACCCGCTGGCCTTGATGAACCTCTAGAACACACTGAGAGAGAGATAGGCAGTTGTCAGATAAGTGCTGAAGGGTCCTTGCCAGAGATGGAGGTGCATCAGATAATCGGCTGGGAGAGCGATCTGATGAGGACAAGGCCTGTTCATCGTCTTCAGCAAACGGGATAAGTGAAGAGACAACAGCTTGGTGACTTTCGGACCGGATCAAGGTGACCAGATCCGAAGAAAATGTTTGAATGAAAGCCATATCTTCATCTAATTGGATTGGAGGAGTGCTTGGTCTGGAGGGCTCCTCAATCTGGAGAGCTGCAACAACGGTGGACACCACCAGATCCGGGTCGACGAATTCTGGAGCGCCAACTGTTGCAAGTTCTGCTGTTGGACTGATTTGAACGAGGGAGACTGATGACCCCAAAGGAATAGACGTTGTTGGAGAGTCCAACAAGACATTCAATGGTTCATCATCTGTCGCAGACGGAGCATTAGGCAATGGCTGCTCCGCTGTCTGGTCTGGTATTTGCTCTGCAGTCTGATTCGCTGCTTGCTCGGATGTCTGTTCTGCTGCATCAGAATGAATAACCTCAACGAAAGGTTCTGCCAGAGTCTTGCTTGCAGAGGGATGATCCGGACTGGTTGTGGGAGTGGTTACACTGAGCTTCTGTCGTTGAAAACGGACAGCTAAGTGAAGAGCATGAACATCCATCTCTAATTGAGCAATAACGGCCCCATCATCTCTGGCAGTTGGAGCAATCGGATCAAAGTTCTCTTTCTTAGCAGCTAGGAGCAGAGTGGACAGACTGAATCTTTGATTTGCCGTAAATAGGTCTTTGTGCTGCACGGCAATCTGAACATCATTGGTCTCTGTTCCTTTGAGAACTTCCTCTTCCATCTTCTTCAGTCTGTTCAACTTTCCAAAGAACATCTCAATGTGGTTGAAAGTCCGGTACTCGACGTACTCATCAAAAACCACAATGAGTGCCTTCACCTTCTCATCAACATCCTCCATAGCAATGTCGATGGCTGTCTGCGCTGTCGATTTGGGTTTAGAGGAGATTGGTTCGGAGAGAATGACTTTTCCCTTGCCGGTGGAGGAAGGGGACTTGATCCCTGATTGGGTATAGTCGCCCAACTCAGTGATAACAATCCCTTTCACCACGGGAATGGTAGAGGGGACTCGGATAGTGACTTGGGGTGCAGGGGTTGAAGTTTGGGTTGAAGTTTGTTTTGAAGATTGGGGTGCAGGGGTGACTTTAGTTGGTGGCAAAATGGGTAAGGGTAGAGTTTTGATTGGTTTGGTAATCTGGGTTCTGGGCTTCTTTGGAAGTGGCTTGGTTGGTGGCGATGGAGCAGACTGAGTTTCTTCCGAATCAGTCTGGATGGTCAGTTTGCGCTTGACGCGAGGTTTGCGCGCAACAGCTTGTTCTTCGCCCTTCTCAATCTTGACTGCAGCCAGAGTGGCAGGAGTAGGCGGAGCACTCTTGGACTTCAGCAGTGCGAGCCCTTTGGAGTTTAGAATCTTGAAGGGACTGAGAGCGGACTGCTTTCCCAGCTCGATGGCTAAGGACTCCAGTAGCTTGCTGAGAGGAACAGCAAAGCATACGGCCTGCTTGGATGCAATCACCGTTTCCATCAGAACTCCAAACAGAATCACGGACCAGTTCATCTTCTTTCCGGATATTATAGCCGCCATAGCCCTGAACTTCTCTGCGGTTACAGCGTCAAAACTTCCTGCTTTGCCCAGAAGAGGTTTGCCAACGATTTCGCACAGCACCTGGAAATGAAAGAGCATTTCCTTCTTCTTAAACGATGGTTACAGGCGGTGGCCAAAAATAGATATCTTCCCTTGAAGATCTGAGAGTGACGCTTGAGGAATCTGTCCAAATTCCGTCAGTCCGGAATTGGGGAGACCAAAGGTTTTGGCCAGCGTCATCGCCCTTGACAGTAGTAGATATGGATGTCTTCTGGGAGACGGCATTGGCGAATAGTTCGTGGATTTCTGATTCATAAACAACTGTGCCGCACTCCAGAAAGTTTCTCAGACCAGATGATTCCAAAGCTTGGAAGATGGACACCATCTCTGCATCTTCTGCCCTGTAAATATCATTGAACTCAACGGAGAGAGAATTGTGAGTAATGGTAGCCATTGGAGTGAAGATAAACGAGTGCGAAGATTTGGGAGAGTGAGAGAATCAGAAAACAGATAGCGGTAAATTGTAAAAAGTGAAATAAGATGAAATGTTCAGCCCGCTAAATAGGAGAGAGAAGACACGTGTCTTTATCTCGATGACTGATGAAAAGAAATTCAAAAATAAACGGTCAGGATAACAGATAGTTAAGGCAGTTAAAATGCGATCAGTCCGGGCTGTTTTTGTACAAAAGATGTATTGACCAAACAGATCATGGGATAACATCAGATTGACATGGATCGGTCTGAAAGTTCGGACCGGTCTGTGTCTTTCTGAACATTGTATTATCGATCTGTGGCAACAAAAATCTTTAAGTGCGAAAGAAAGAGAACATTTAAACTATTAAGATAAGTCAATTAAACCAAGAATTTGACGAAAATAATTAAACTTAGCCTCTGGGAGCGGTTTGGTGAAGATGTCTGCTGCTTGCTGCTCTGTTGAGATGTGCTCGATCCGAATTTCCTTTTTGCCAACATGATCTCGAATAAAATGATGGCGTATATCAATGTGCTTTGTTCGAGAGTGCAAAACTGGATTATACGTTATAGCGATTGCACTTGTGTTGTCGCAAAATATCGGAGAGTCAACAGCTTGGATGCCATAGTCTTTGAGCTGGTGTTGAATCCAGAGCATTTGAGCGCAACAGCTTCCAGCGGCTAGATACTCTGATTCAGCTGTAGATGTGGCAATCGATGTCTGCTTTTTACTGAACCAAGAGATCAATCTTTCACCTAGAAATTGACATGTTCCACTGGTGCTATTACGATCAATCTTACACCCAGCGTAGTCTGCGTCGGAATATCCGATCAAGCTGAAGTTTGAATCTTTGGAGTACCAAAGACCAACGTTCTGAGATCCTTTTAAGTATTTCAGAATACGCTTGGCAGCAATAAAATGTGATTGCTTTGGTTCTGACTGAAATCTGGCGCACATACAGACTGAGAACATAATATCAGGCCGGCTCGCTGTAAGATACAATAGCGATCCGATTAGTCCTCTATACATGGTTACTTCAACTGCCGTTCCCCCTTCATCTTTGTCTAACTTGATTGTTGGACTCATTGGAGTTGATGCAGTTGAGCATGTTTCCATTCCAAATCTCTTGAGGAGCTCTTTGGTATACTTGGTCTGATTGATGAAAATACCATTGTTGAGCTGTTTTACTTGGAGACGCAAAAAGAATGAAAGTTCTCCCATCATGCTCATCTCAAACTGTCCCTGCATTAACTTAGAAAATTTTTCGCACAATTTGGGGTTAGTTGACCCAAAGATTATGTCATCAACGTAAATCTGAACTAATAGGGTATGTTCCCCCTTAATAAATTTAAAGAGAGTTTTATCTACTGAGCCGATCTGAAAATCATGGTTCAGCAGAATTGAGATAAGGTGTCATACCAGGCTCTTGGAGCTTGTTTCAGACCATACACTGCTTTATTCAGTAGATACACATGATTGGGATACAAATGGTTCTGAAATCCACGTGGTTGCTCAATGTAGACTTCTTTCTGAAGCTTTCCATTAAGAAAAGCGCTCTTAACGTCCATCTGATATACTTTGAAGTCTTTAAAGGCAGCATATGCAAGAAAGATTCGGATGGATTCAAGTCTGGCGACTGGTGCAAATGATTCATCGAAGTCAATTCCTTCTTCTTGTCTGAATCCTTGTGCCACCAGTCTGGCTTTGTTTCTAACCACAGTTCCATCTGCGTCCAGCTTATTTCTGAAAACCCATCTGGTTCCAATGACAGGCAGATCGCTTGGTCTGGGGGTTAGACTCCAAACTTGATTTTGTTCGAATTGATTTAGCTCTTCTTGCATGGTCTTAATCCAGTTGAAATCAGTTAGAGCTTCATCGATCTTCTTAGGTTCCAGAGTTGAGATGAAGGCAGCATGTGTGAATTCATCCATCACCTGTCCTCTGGTTCTGATCGGTGCAGAGGGACTACCAATCACTAGATTGGCTGGATGCTTCTTAGTCCATCGATAGCTCGACTCTGGATTGTCTGGTCCGGTCGGATGAGTAGTAGCAGCATGATCAGCATCTGCTTTAACATTTGAGTGAAGAACGTCTGGATCAGCTCGATCTGAAGAAGCTTCAATGCCTTGATCCGGTCTGTCTGGTACTTCTGGTTCTGGTAGGTGCAGAGGGACTACCAATCACTAGATTGGGTGGATGCTTCTTAGTCCATCGATAGCTTGACTCTGGATTGTCTGGTCCGGTCGGATGAGTAGTAGCAGCATGATCAGCATCTGCTTTAACATTTGAGTGAAGAATATCCGGATCAGCTCGATCTGAAGAAGCTTCAATGCCTTGATCCGGTCTGTCTGGTACTTCCGGTTCTGGTGGATTGTCTCTTGACCTGTTAGCTACAATCTCATCATCACTGTTAGCTTCGAGATGGATATTTTTCATTTGATTTTGAATTGATTCTTTGTTGCCCTCAACACATAAAGATTCATCAAAAACTACATGAACAGATTCTTCTACAGTTAAGGTTCGATTATTAAAAATTCGATAAGCTTTGCTAGTTGATGAATATCCTAAAAATATTCCATTATCTGACTTAGCTTCAAATGCTGTAAGATGATTCTTACCATTCTTATGAACGAAGCATTTGCAGCCAAAAATATGAAAGTGAGAAATAGATGGTCTGTTACCAGTCCATATTTCATATGGGGTAAGGTTCAGCTTCTTGTTGATCATGGACCGATTTTGAGTGTAGCAAGCAGTGTTTACAGCTTCTGCCCAGAACTTTTGCGAAATTCCAGAATCAGCAAGCATTGTTCTTGCTGCTTCCTTGAGCGTTCTGTTTCTTCGTTCTGCAACTCCATTCTGTTGAGGAGTTCGAGCGGCTGAAAACTCATGCTTGATTCCATGATCTTCTAGAAAGGATTCAAGATTCTGATTTGAAAACTCAGTGCCTTTGTCACTACGAATCCTGTCTATGCTGGATGATTTCTCGTTCTGAGTGCGTTTCAGCAGCTTGATCAACTTCGGACCGGTATGATCTTTAATGCTAAAAAATATAGTCAATGTAAAGCGTGAGTAATCATCAATAACAACAAGAGTATACCGCATTCCCCCTAAACTTGTTATTGGTATAGGACCAAACAAGTCCATATGCAATAATTCTAAACAGCGGGAGGAGGATTTGGCATTCTTGTTTTTGAAGGCTGATCTGATCTGTTTGCCCATTTGGCAAGCTTCGCAGATCTTATCCTTAGCAAAATCGATCTTGGGCAGACCGATAACTAAATCATGTTTACACAGGCTGGAAATAGTCTTAAAGTTTATATGATTCAAGCGCTTATGCCACAGCCAATGTTTATTATCATTGTTAGCGATGAAGCAAGTAGGATTATCAGGTTGAGCATGATTCCAGTTAATCTTATATGTATTTTCATTCCTGATTCCTACGAGCACGGTTATACCGTCTGATGATTTAACAGTGCAAGTGTGTTTGTGAAATTCTACAGCATAACCATTATCACAGAGTTGACTTATACTGATCAGATTATAGCACAGATTTTCAACTATCAGCACATCATTGATAATAATGTTACCATGGACAATCTTACCCTTGCCCACGGTCTTACCCTTTGAGTTATCTCCGAAGATGATCTTGGGTCCAGTACATTCTGTGACTTCAGACAGTAGCTCGATGTTTCAAGTCATGTGACGGGAACACCCACTGTCCAAATACCAGTCTGATGCGAGCTTCTTCGGTACCTGTCATCAAATATAATTATTGTTGGTACCCAATCCTATTTGGGTCCAGAACGGATTAGCCCTTTGGGAACCCACACCTGTATCAGCTTCAATGGCTTGTGTGTGTAAGGTGTGCTGTGTGCTGGTTTGTTTTGATGTTGTGTGTGATAATGTGTGCGCTGTGAAACCTTTGATTCTCATAAGGTAGTCTATATCTTCGTTGAATCGGTTTTGAATTATAGTAATTGTATTGTCTTCCTTGCCTTCGATCTTGCAACTTTGGATTTGGTCTGATAGACGCAAATCTTGCTGGTGCCTTTTCTTTGGCTTGGTCAACATAACCAATTCCTTTTCTCAGATTTTGATTCACGTAAGAGACTCCTGTTTGAATCTTAGGTGCTTCAGTCTCATATACTGTGCTGGATTTAACAAATGTCATTTGTTTGACTTGGTTCTTTACCAGCAACAGCTCAGACTCATCTTTGGTGAATTCTTTGGTGTCAAAGCCTATGCCGGTGAAGTCACCGACGTTTCTTTGAACCTCTTGTAATTCTTCCAATGATGTTCTGGATTTTGTCTATGTTTTGAATATATGAGAAAGCTTAGCATTTTGTGTGCTAATTCTCTTGTTTTCTTCATGGAGCTGATCATAGGAGATTTTCAGCTTATTCAGCTCGATCTTTAGATTATTGCACTCACCCTGCTCAGAGCAGCTTGGTTTATTGTGCTCATCTATTTGATTACTGGCTTTAGCTTTATTTTTCTCAAATGATTCAGCTAAGATAATATAATCATTAGCCATGTCTTGCAGTGCAGACATGAGCTCTTCTCGTGTAAATTCATTTGAGTCAAGATCATATACCTCGTCTGTCTGACTCATCTCTTCGTCTGCCATGAGACATTGAATATCTTCTTCGCTTTCGCTGGAAGAATATTCAGAGCTTTCCGAGTCTGAGTCTGTCTGAGCCCATTTGCTGTTTCCTTCTTCAGCTACTAGGACTTTTTGGGATTTTCCATGATTCTTGCGATCTTTGTAGTGCTTTTTCTTCCTATCATCACAATGCTTCTCTTTCCGTTCTTCTTTCTTCGGTCTGGTGCAATCCGCAATAAAATGTCCGGTCTTACCACAATTGTAGCAAGCCTGATCGTTAACAGCATCATCTTTTCTTGATTTATAATGATGAGAGGGTTTGAAGTTCCTCTTATTCTTAGACATAAATTAACCGAATTTCTTGATAAATAATGACATAGCATCATTACTTATCTGTTCAGCGGATCGGTCTGATGTTGAGGCGATCTGGTCTGGAATGGCTGCCAGGGCCTTGTTTGGTTGAGAGATGAATGGCTCTGCTTCACCTCTGCTTATCAGTTCAAACTCATAGGCCTTAAGATCTGCAAACAGATCATGAAGTTCAACCTTGTTAAGATCTTTTGATTCCCTCATGGCAATGGTCTTAACATCCCATTCCTTTGGCAGAGCTCTCATAACTTTCAGAGCGATCTCTCTGTTAGAATATTCCTTCCCCAGACCATTCAGTTCATTTATGATGCCAGTGACTCTTTCATCAAACTCATTTAGAGTTTCTCCACTCTTCATTTTTATGCCCTCAAATCTTTGAAGAGCAACAGTCAGCTTGTTTTCTTTGGTCTGGTCGTTGCCTTCACATAGCTGTGCTATCTTCTCCCAAATTTCTTTGGCAGTAGAGCACATTTTGATTTTGCTGAACATGTTCTTGTCCAATGTCTTGAACAAGATGTCTTTGGCCACATTATCGAGATTTGCTTTCTTTCTTTCCTCATTCGTCCAGAGGGATCTGTCATTTTCTACCATTTGTGGTTCACCACCAGTAATGGCGACTGCTGTATTTATTTTTAGAATCTTCATTGGTCCATCAGTGATGACGAACCACATATCGTCATCCTAAGCTGCCAGATGAGCTTGCATTCTGATTTTGCTGATTAAGATAACCTGGCTCTGATACCACTTGTTAGGATCGGTCCGGAGTGTTTAGAGGGGGGGGGGGGGGGGGGTGAATGAACACTCCTTCTAAAAATTAATCCTTTGTGATTTCTTTCGGATTAGTGAAAGAAATCTGTTTCTTAATCAATTCTTGTACAGAACAGACCACTGAAAGTATAAGTGCGGAACGGTCTGTTCTTGTATATGTAAGAACGGCTCGATGGCTAGTATGAAAGAACAAGTGCAGAAATAAGATACACAGGATATGTTTCTGGAAGTTCGAAGGTGGTGTAATCCTTCTACGTCTCCCCTTCTTCCAATTAAGGAAGGTTTATACTAGAAGACTTTGATTTATACAATCATGTTGTACAAACCCGATTCAGACTGGATTTACCTCACTACCAACCTGAAACTCCTAGTCACTCAATCTGCTCAGACACACTCTGACAGTTACAATATGTTTCTCACTTCTATTTTTCAACACAGAAAACACAAGATGCGCACAGTGATCCTAAATGATCCGATGTTACAAAGTAAACGTGCTTAAGAATGATTTCAGCTCGAGAGCTTCTGAGCTTGTAAGCTTGTGCTGTTTTGCTTTCTTGTGTATTTCAATTGATCAGCAAGCGTTCTTATATTCCTTTTGTTGCATCCTTTTATAGTTGTAAGTACCAACGACATTATTTCCCTTAATGTGCAACTTTGACTCTGCTTAACCTCTGAGTAGGCTACAGTCTTCTTCTTCAGGATACTTGCCGTTCTGGTTCATACTTTCGGCGACTGTCAGGTAAGCTCTTCTTTGTCTTCTTACCTTTTATGGCAATCTTCAGTATTTGGTCCTTTGTAGCATTAATTACAACATTAAATGCTACAATAAATAGCCGTTAATGATTCGGACTGAGGAGCCATTCTTTATGTATCCTTGACTGCTCTGATCTGATAAAGATTGAGATCGATCGGAAGCATCGATCTAGTCAGTCTGAAATCCATCGATCCGGTCTGATATATAATATGCCTTATCAGCTTGTTCTGTTTTGAGCTATTGATCTGGTCAGTCTGATTACCCTCGATCCGGTCTGATATGCTTTGTCATCTTATCAGCTTGATCTGTTTTGGGAGATCGTTCTGGTCAGTCTGATTTCACTCGATCCGGTCTGATATGTTTTGTCATCTTTAAAATCTCATCGATAAGATCCGGAACTAACAGGCTTAATTCCAGAATCTATTGAGTTGAGTATGTATTTGAATGTGTGTTGTATATATGATCTGAATCCTTGAAGATGGTGCAAGATACATTTCTCGAGGTATAAATGTGTAAAAGATATTGATGGAATCAAAAATACTATTCACCGGATGCCAAAATAATGGAAAGCTGCTCAGAATCGGTAAGTTAGTTATAAGAACAAATGTGGACGCTTTTGGAAATGTCAACAGAGCGATCTATTTATTTTACAAATAATAATAATAAAATCTCTCATGTTATAGGTATGTTGTAAGATGTGACGCCCCGAAATTAATTATATGCAATTTGGGCATTAATGATGTTTATATGATTAATTATGGTGATAATTGATTTATGTGTTGAAATTAATTATCTTGTTGAAATGCTTAGTCACATGGTAGGCGTGACCCGAGGGTTGCATTTCATGGTGCATGTTATGCATATTGTGAAATGAGGTGTTAACATGATTTAAGTGTTTATGGTTGTTAATTATGAGGAAAATATGGATTTAGTGGAAGTTTGGTGCATTTTTGTAAAATGCTTTTAAAATA
This sequence comes from Haberlea rhodopensis, assembly GCA_907163345.1. Taxonomy (NCBI): domain Eukaryota; kingdom Viridiplantae; phylum Streptophyta; class Magnoliopsida; order Lamiales; family Gesneriaceae; genus Haberlea; species Haberlea rhodopensis. The sequence continues at coordinate 230,433 of CAJQUN010000364.1, forward strand.
CCATGTTGAGGTATTTTATACATCATGTTAATTAATGGGGTACAAATTTAATTAACCTTTATAAACCCATACCCCACTATACCCACCTCACTTTACCCTCCACTCTTAAATCCCCAATTTCACTCTCAACCCCTACCTTTTCCTTCCATTTTCGAGTTTGGCTTCAAGGTGGAAGAGAAGTCTTTGCAAAAACTCCATTCTTGTGATTCTTGGTAAGATTTGAGGCCTAGGAAGGACATATATCTTTCCTTGTTGTTTTTGTATGGATTTATTTTGAAATGGGATGGTATTTATGTTTTTATGTGGGTTTGTGTTGAGTATGTGTTAAATGTGGTTGGGGTATGATTTTTGAAGTGTTTTATGTGGATTTTAGTGAGTTATGATGATGTTTGAGTTGTTGGAAAGTTTGGGTTTGAAGGGTATGAGATTGAGCTTGGAAAATGCTAAAAAATGGTGAAGAATCGCGCACACAGCAGGTGGCGATCGATCGTCATATATGAGGCTATCGATCGCCGAAGGCCAGTGGCGATTTACATAGCAGGCGATCGATCGCCACAAATGGCGCGATCGATCGCCTCGATGCAGCGATCGATCGCCAGCTGCTTAAAAATGGATAATGATGTTTTTTTGTTGAATTTTTGATATTTGGCTATTATTTAGCTTCTAATATTGATTTGTATGGTTGTGTAGAACCATCCCAGGTACCAACACTTCAAGGAGATAAAGTTCTTCAACTTCTCCACTTTTGGGAATTAAGGTACGTAAGAGACGTACGGGCATCGGACGGTAAAACACACTCCTATACTATGACTACGCAATGATTGCATAAGTATTTATGATGTTTATGATGATGATTATGATAAGTAAAGATACGATGATGTCTATGATGAGTAAAGATGATATGATGTTTGCGATGATGTTTATGATAAGTGAAGATGATGTTGATGATGAGTAAAGATGCTATGATGTTTATGATGCATGTTAAACTATGTTATTAGAAATGTTAGAATGTTCCAGTAGTTGTTATGGGCAAGCGAGGAAGGTACTTACCGCTGACATAGCTAGCGAGGAGATATATCCGCTATCAAGGTGTAGCGAGGGATATCACAGTACCGCTATATGTCGTAGCGAGGGGGCCAATTGTGCCGCTGTCATAGCAGGACCAGAACAGTCACATTTCTAATTAACATTGTTGATTATGAGCATATAAGTGAAGTACGATTTTAATCATTTATGTCAAGAACTAATGATTACATGCATGACTATGAAATAGGGACAACAAAAGTGGGTTAATGCGATTAACCAGGAAGTATATGTTAACTATTATTTTCATGCATTTATTTATATGCCATTGTCTTATGATGTTAAGTAATGATGTGCATGCTCATGATGGGTTGTTCCTGTAGGTACACTTTTGGACTGAAGGACTAAGGGTCGGGTTGAGGTAGTGAACTATGAGGAGCATGAAAAAATTTAGGTTACATGATTTTTTTTGGATAGTCTCTACTCTAGGAGTAGTGTAAATCTATAGCTTTAACATTCATTATCTTAATTACCTTTTGGAATTTTATTTTGGCCTGTAATCCTATTAGTTCAAGGCTACAACCGGAACCCTAAGATGTTATTAATGCATGTTTAGTCCATAATTCGTTCTTATAATGATGTCAAGGTAGGAAGACCCTACATTAGTGGTATCAGAGCAGTGGTTAGAGAACCCGGGAATGAGTGAAGGGTAGCCTTAGCAATAAGTAGGCTAGGTGCTCCTTTTTAACCATGTTTTGTGCATATGTTGCATATGAAGTATATGACTATTATACTGACATGTTATGGTTTTCTAACGATGTATTATATGAACTGTTTTTAGGCATGGTTGTTAACCCTTGTGTTGCAGCATGGCAGCAAATATCGACATAGGAGACGCGGTGAGTGTTAATGCAAGTGCTGGGCGTACAAATCCCCTACCACCGCCAGCCTTGGGCGAAGAACCCTCTGAACAACAGTTACTACATGGGGAACTAAGTTTGGCTTAGTTTCTGGCATACTGGCCCCCGATGTTCGAAGGAACTGAGACAGGGGAAATGGCTGAGGAGTTGTTAGAAAGGATGGAACAGATATTTGTGGCAGCTCCATGTGCGAAGTCAGCATGGATAAGGTTAGCGGAATTCCAACTGGCCAAGAAGGCATTGATGTGGTGGAAGACCACTGATGTGACTAGAAATAGACACATCTTTAGCGCTTAATTGTCTACGATTTGGTAGGTTTTGATGGATAATTTGATACGTATGCTACCTAGTCGTATATTTGTGTAATTGTAGATACAATCGAAGAAAACGAGCTAAAAATGATGTGTAAAGACCAAGAAAAGACATGAACATGACAAGGACTCAAAATTGATCAAGAAAATGGCAAAAACGTAATTTTGGAGGAGGCGATCGACCGCATGGAGGAGGCAATCGATCGCCTATGGACAGAAAGTTGAGCAACAAAATTTACGAGGAGGCGATCGATCGCAAGAAAGGAGGCGACCGATCTCCAAAGCCCACTGGAGCCAAGCGATCGATCGCATGAAAACAGGCGATCGATCGCCAGCAGTATTTTGGAAATTTTGGGAACTTGATTTCTTTCCTTCCTACATATAATTTAATCTACCCATCAGCCTCCATACCTCTTGATACTCGAAAATTAGCCTCTTTAGGAGATAATTGAGTGCTTAGAATAGATTTTTCAATTTTTAGAATAGTTTTCTTTTGATTTTTCCAAAGACGCTCGAAGAACGAAGACGGATTCAACAAGATGGAATCGTGCTTCGCTTTAGTAATTTCTTTTCCTTTGTTTATTTAATGATTTCGAATCAGATTTTATTATTTTTAGATTCAATTATGCTAGGCTAAACTCTTAGATTCTTGGTTTAAGGGATACTTGCTTTTGGATTTGAAGCACTTGTGAGAATTTTGGATTGTCTATTGAATTTAATTTCGATTTCAATTCTGTTTCTTGGTATCGATTTCAATGATTATTGTATTTGTTTATTAGATTGATCACCTAGTATTCATATGCATAATCGATAGCTAATCAAGAAGCAACTAAGATTAATAATTACCGGCTGTAGGTGTTATTGAATTCTTAGGAGAAACGATTGGGTAATCAATAACTAACGGCTGTAGTTTCTATTGATTATATTTATTGAACTCACTAGTTTTGAAACCTATCATTGATTTAATCATCAACGGCTGTAGTTTTGATTAGAGATTTGATAAGGGTCGGATTGAATGCTGTTTTATCTTTGACTACGAATAAGGTGTGTAGGAATTCAATTTCCAATCGATGAATAATTGAAAGAATTCGAATGTTAGTGATTTGATGATCAAGAGAGAATTTTCCAAAAGTAAAGTTGACCGAAAACCAAGAATCGCTTCACTCTCATAAGTTTTAACCTTTTTAGTTAATCTCGTTAATTAGTTTAATTCTTAAAATTTGCTTAGTAGTAATCACTCAACTCAAAACCCCCTTTTTACTATTCGTTTTTAAATTGAAACGGAAAAAATACTTCCTTCCCTGTGGGACCGATCCCTACTCTCGCTACTACATACTTTTGTTATTAACTTGAGAAGGGTTAAGTTGAGGCCTGAACTGTATGACAGGGTGGTTACTTATGGCCCTGCTTGCTTTGATGACGCCCTTTTCACGGGCTGAGCTAGCCGAACTGGGAGTTGGTGCGTATCCTGATGCCGTGCCACCTCCAGCACCCCACAGAAATCTACTTCTGATAATTTGAAGCTGAGGGGTGATCAATTTAAGCCAAGGGGGAACACATCAACTTCGAGGTTCAGTGGTAAGAGGTCCGAGAATCGTTGGAAAGGAAACCATAGGAATGACGCCCCGTCAGGAAGAGGACAGTCTCAGGGAGGCAGGTTTGTGAAGGTCCAGTGCTCTCTTTGTGGGCAACCACATTCGACGAAAGACTGCGTAGGTTGTTACGTATGCGGCAATAAGGGCCACTTTGCTTGGCAATGTCCCAATCGGGAGGGACAACAGAACTCTACGGGGAGGCCTGCGGACAGAGCAGTGCAGCAAGGCCACCCTTTGTACCAAGGCAGTATGGAGGTCAGCCTATGGGGCCACCTCAGGGGAAAGTTTATGCTTTGACCAGGGAGCAGGCTACAGCGGCTCCAGAGGAAGTGATAGCGGGTACGTGTCTTTTATTTACGCATCCTGCTTTTATATTGATCGACACAGGTGTGTCACACTCTTTTGTGTCGACTAGTTTTGTGGAGAGGCACCACATATGCACTTCTCCGTCGCCCCCGCCTCTTGTAGTCTCGACACCCGCTGGAAGAAGTTTGATTGCTAATCGGATTATCTATGACAACCTCATTTATTTTGAGGGTAACGAGCTAAGGTCAGATTTGATTGTTCTGGGAATGTCAGACTTTGACTGCATTATGGGCATTGATGTTCTGAACAGGTATCAGGCAGTTGTGAACTGCAGGCAGAGGACTGTCCGATTCAGGTCTGATATGGGAGTCCAGTGGACATTCTATGGGGATGGTTCCCGTTCAAAGATCCCATTGATATCGCTGTCAAGATGGCACAGTTGTTGGAACGGGGCCATACAGGATATCTCATCTATGCTGTTGATATTACTGAAAAGAAGGAAGAATTAAAGGTCGAGGATGTGCCCGTAGTGGCTGAGTTTCCGATGTCTTTCCGGAAGAGATTCCCGGATTTCCACCGACGAGAGAGGTCGAGTTTGGGATTGAGTTACTACCGGGGACGTCTGCCATTTCTAATGCCCCGTATAGGATGGCACCAGCGGAGTTAAGGGAGTTGAAGGTTCAGTTGCAAGAGCTCCTTGATAAGGGTTACATACGCCCTAGCGTATCGCCCTGGGGTGCACCAGTCATATTTGTTAAAAAGAAAGATGGTTCGATGCGTCTGTGCATCGATTACAGACAACTGAACAAAGTCACAGTAAAGAATAAGTATCCACTTCCGAGGATCGATGATTTGTTTGATCAGTTGCAGGGTACGAGGCTCTACAGTAAGATCGATCTGAGGTCGGGGTATCATCAGATTCGAGTAAGGGAAGATGACGTTCAGAAGACAGCTTTCAGGACTAGGTATGGGCACTATGAATTCTTAGTCATGCCTTTTGGAGTGACAAATACCCCGGCTGTCTTTATGAGTCTGATGAATAGAGTATTTCAACCGTATTTGGATCAATTTGTCATTGTTTTCATTGACGATATACTCATTTATTCTCAGACCAAAGAGGAACACGTGAAGCACTTGAGGACAGTACTCCAGATCCTTAGGGATCATCAGTTATATGCAAAGCTCAGCAAGTGCGAGTTCTGGTTGAGCAGTGTGGTGTTCTTGGGTCATGTTATATCTAGCAGCGGGATATCTGTAGATCCCAGGAAGGTTGAAGATGTGATGGAGTGGACTGCACCCACTTCTGTACCCGAGATACGGAGCTTCCTTGGTTTAGCGGGTTATTACCGACATTTCGTCGAGGGATTCTCTAAGATCGCTAAGCCCCTGACACAGCTGACTCAGAAAAGAGTCTCGTTCTATTGGTCCGAAGCTTGTGAGGAAAGATTCCAAGAATTGAAGCGTCGTTTGACTACGGCACCTGTATTGGTGATTCCTTCTGAGAATAAGAGGTTTGCCTTGTACACAGATGCATCACTACAGGGTTTGGGATGTGTGTTGATGCAAGATAAGCATGTGGTGGCTTATGCATCAAGGCAGCTGAAGCCACATGAGGCTAGGTATCCAGTCCATGATTTAGAGCTGGCAACCATTATATTTGCCTTGAAGATTTGGAGGCATTACCTGTATGGTACGACGTTTACCATCTAATCAGACCATAAGAGCCTGAAGTTTTTGTTCACACAGACTGAACTGAATATGCGACAAAGAAGATGGATGGATTTACTCAAGGATTATGATTGTGAAATTGAGTACCATCCTCGTAAAGAAAACTTGATAGCAGACGCCTTAAGTCGGAAGGTGAAGAGTACTGCTGAGGATGCCATGAATTTATCAGCTATGACTTATTGCCATCTGGGCTATGATTTCGCTGTGGACACGTCGCCGGTGCGAGTGTCAACCTTATTGGCTGAGCCAGACATATTTGAGGCTATCAGGAAAGCCCAGAGGTCGGATGATGAGGTTCAGAGATGGTCATCGATAGTACTTCAAGGACAGCCATCAAAGTTCAGAGTGGCAGAAGATGGTTCTTTGAGGCTTGGTAACCGTTGGGTAGTACCGAGGGCACCAGAGTTGCGTCAAGGGATCTGGTACCGTGCTCATTGCAGCAGGTTTAGCATACATCCAGGTGGGAAGAAGATGTACAAGGACTTATGCGACCAGTTTTGGTGGAGGCGGATGAAAAGAGACGTCATCACCTTTGTCAAGAAGTGCTTGATTTGTCAGCAAGTAAAAGCGGAGAGGCAGAGGCCTGGTGGTGAACTGAAGAGTTTAGAAGTACCTGAATGGAAGTGTGAGCACATATCTATGGACTTCGTGACCCACTTGCCAAGGACGGCCTCTGGATTTTATGCGATCTGGGTGATCGTGGATAGGCTCACGAAGGTGGCTCATTTTATCCCTTACTGTATGACTTTCACATATCTAAAGATGACCCAATTATATGTACGGGATGTGGTGAGGTTACATGGGGTTCCAGTCTCGATTGTGTCTGACAGAGACCCAAGGTTTACTTCACATTTCTGGGAGGGCCTCCAGACAGCTTTGGGCACAGAGGTGAGACTGAGTACAGCTTATCACCCTCAGACAGACGGCCAGACGGAGCATACTATACAGACGCTCGAAGATATGTTGAGGGCATGTGTATTGGAGTTTGATACTCCGTGGCAAGACTCAGTGCCACTGGTGGAGTTCTCCTATAATAACAGCTATCAGGTGAGCATTCAAATGGCCCCTTTTGAAGCTCTGTACGGTCGACGCTGTAGGTCACCGCTGTATTGGGAGGACTTGACTAGTAAAGCGGTCGGAGGACCGGATATGATTAGGGATATGGAAGGAAAGATTAAGTTGATACGCCAGAAGATGAAAGCGGCCCAGGATAGACAAGCAGCCTATGCCAATAAGCGACGACGACCGTTAGAATTCCAGTTAGGAGACAAGGTCTTCTTGAAAATCTCACCCTTCAGTGGTGTGGTTCATTTTGGTATGCGGGGGAAGTTATCTCCGAGGTATGTTGGGCCATATGAAGTATTGCAGCGTATCGGTACTTTGGCCCACCGTTTGGCTCTACCGCCGTCTTTATCTGGTATTCATGACGTCTTTCATGTCTCTATGTTACGGAAGTATGAGCCAGACCGTCTCATGTCTTACAGCCTACTGAAGTGCAGTTGGACTCAGATGTATCCTACGTAGAACGACCAATCAGAATTCTAGATCGAGAGGATCACAGATTAAGAAGCAAGATTATACCGATGGTCAAAGTTCAGTGGGATCGTCGGGGTGTCGAGGAGGCTACGTGGGAGACGGAACGGCATATGGTGCAGCATTACCCGAAACTATTTTTTGGTATGTATTTATGTTTAGTTTCATTTTGGGGTAAGTACATGCGATTTCGACGACGAAATCTTATAAGTAGGGAGTATTGTGACGCCCCGAAATTAATTATATGCAATTTGGGCATTAATGATGTTTATATGATTAATTATGGTGATAATTGATTTATGTGTTGAAATTAATTATATTGTTGAAATGCTTAGTCACATGGTAGGCGTGACCCGGGGGTTGCATTTCAGGGTGCATGTTATGCATATTGTGAAATGAGGTGTTAACATGATTTAAGTGTTTATGGTTGTTAATTATGAGGAAAATATGGATTTAGTGGAAGTTTGGTGCATTTTTGTAAAATGCTTTTAAAATACCATGTTGGGGTATTTTATACATCATGTTAATTAATGGGGTACAAATTTAATTAACCTTTATAAACCCATACCCCACTATACCCACCTCACTTTACCCTCCACTCTTAAATCAACAATTTCACTCTCAAACCCTGCTTTTTTCCTTCCATTTTCGAGTTTGGCTTCAAGGTGGAAAAGAAGTCTTTGCAAAAACTCCATTCTTGTGATTCTTGGTAAGATTTGAGGCCTAGGAAGGACATATATCATTCCTTGTTATTTTTGTATGGATTTATTTTGAAATGGTATGGTATTTATGTGGGTTTGTGTTGAGTATGTGTTAAATGTGGTTGGGGTATGATTTTTGAAGTGTTTTATGTGGATTTTAGTGAGTTATGATGATGTTTGAGTTGTTGGACAGTTTGGGTTTGAAGGGTATGAGATTGAGCTTGGAAAATGCTCAAAAATGGTGAAGAATCACGCACACATGTTAGGATCGGTCCGGAGTGTTTAGAGGGGGGTGAATGAACACTCCTATTAAAAATAATCCTTTGTGATTTCTTTCGGTTTAGTGAAAGAAATCTGTTTCTTAATCAACTTTTCTGCAGAACAGACCACTGAATATTTTAGTGCTGAACGGTCTGTTCTTAGGCTAGTAAGAACGGCTCGATGGCTTGAAAAGTATAACAGGTGCAGAATGATAAAAGACAGAATATGTTTCTGGAAGTTCGAAGGTGGTGTAATTCTTTTACGTCTCCCCTTCTTCCAATTAAGGAAGGATTCCACTAGAAGACTTTGATTTATACAATCCTGTTGTACAAACCCAATTCAGTTGGATTTACCTCACTACCAGACTGAAACTCCTAGTCTCTCGATCTGTTCAGACACACTCTGTCTGACAGTTACAATTGATTCTCACTTCTCTATCTTAGTACAAAATACAAAAGATAGACTAATTTAGTCTATGCACACAATGATCCTAAGATGATCAAGTATTACAATATGCTTGTGCTTATGAAGATTTTCAGCTCGAGAATGTCTGAGCTTGTAAGCTTGTGCTGTTTAATTTTCTTTTGCATTTTTCGATTGATCAGACTCTATCTTGAGCTCTTCTGTTGCATCCTTATATAGTTGTATGTACCAACGGCATTATTTCCCTTTATGTGGAACTCTTGACTCTGCTCAAACTATGAGTAAGCTACAGTCTTATTCTTTTGGGCACTTGCCATTCTGGTTCATGCTTTCGGCGACTGTCAGGTAAGCTCTTCTTTGTCTTCTTACCTTTTTTGGTAATCTTCAGTCCTTGGTCTTTTTCAGCATTAATTGCAACATTAAATGCTTCAATAAATAGCCGTTAATGATTCGAACTGAAGAGCAAATCTAATTCAGCCATGTCTGCTCTGATCTGATAATAGTTGAGATCGATCTGAAGCTTCGATCTGGTCAGACTGATGTTCATCGATCCGTTCTGATTTGCGACATACCATTTCTGCTTGATCTGCTTTGAGCGATCGATCTGGTCAGTCTGATTTCTATCGATCCGTTCTGATTTGTTTTGTCATCTTTAAAATCCGGAACTAGCAAATTCCCCCTTTTTGATGATGACAAAACCTAGCTTCTATATCTTTTTATTCAGTCTTTTAAGAACTCTGAAGCGTATACTTGCAGATCAATTACTTTTTCTTGTTCAAAATAAATGAACATAGTTATGTTGAAGTTCGGATTGATTAAGCCATTTAGTTCAAAATAAATGAACAAGGACTTAACTAAGAATTCTGATTTTTATTGAGCAAAATCTTATATACAATTACAGACAAGTCTGACTTATATATAGACCGCTACTTTCTTGATGAAGACTGAGGTGGCTTGAAGTCTTTACTCTTTTCCCCCCTTTTTGTCAGCAGCAATCTCTTGAAGAAAATCTACAATCTGAGCGAGCTGAGCGCTGATAGCATCAAGACGAGTGTCTTGAGCAATAAGGGACATGGCGACGGAGGCTCAAACTTCAGTGGCCAGCTCGATCTGTTCTTTTCTCAGACTGTTTTATATGTAGCTTGCTGAGAGAACAGATCATTCAGTCCGCACTGAAGGCTGCTAATGCTGGCGATCATCTTCTCTTTGAATGATTCAAAATCCAAAAAGGTAGTCCTCTGACTTTGATGAACTTCTATGACTCGTTGAGAGAGAGAGATAGACAGTTATTAAATAGGTGCTGAAGGGACTTAGCCAGAGATGGAGCTTCATCAGAGAAACGGCTTGGAGAGTGATCAGATGACGACACGGCATGATCAACTTCTGCGGCAATTGGTATAAGAGAAGTCATGACAGATTGGCGTGTTTCGGACCGGATCAAGATGACCAAGTCTGAAGAGAATTCTTCTAAAAATGCCATATCTTCAGCAGATTGGTCTGGAGGAGTGATAGGTCTGGTAGGCTCCTCAACCTGTAATGCGGCAACAACAGTGGACACCACCAGATTCGGACCGACGAAGTCTGGGAGATGACTGTTGTATGTGCGGCGGTTAGACTGTGCTGAATTTGGGAGACTGAGGGTGCAATGGGATGGAAGTTGTTGGAGAGTCCAACAATACATCCATTGCTTCAGTTTCAGCTGCAGACGGAGCATTAGTCAGTGGCAGCTCCGCTGGCTGCTTCACTGTCTGCTCCGCGGACTCATTAGAAATTTGCTCAAGGAATGGTTCAGCCAAAGTCTTGCTTGCAGATGGGTGATCCGGGCTGGGAACTGGAGTGGATATGTTAAGCTTCTGTCGTTGAAAACGAACAGCCAAATGAAGAGCATGAACATCCATTTCCAGCTGAGCAATGACGGCACCATCATCTTTGGCAGTCGGATTGCTCGGATCAAAATTCGCCTTCTTAGCTGTAATGAGCAGATTTGCCAGTCTGAATCTTTGGTTGGCCTGGAACAGATCTTTGTGATGCACAGCAATTCTGACGTCATCAGTCTCTGTCCCCTTAAGGACTTCTTGTTCCATCTTTTGTAGTCTTCTCAGCTTTTCGAAGAACATATCAATGTGGTTGATCGTTCTGTACTCAACATATTCATCAAACACCACAGTGAGCTCCTTGACCATTTCTTCAACATCTTCCATAGCGATGTCGATGGCTGTTTGAGCGGCTGATTTGGGTTTTGAGGAGAAGGGTGCAGTGAGGATTGCCTTGCCTTTTCCGGTGGGAGATGAGGTCTTGATCCCCGATTGGGTGTAGTCTCCCAATTCAGTGATAACAATGCCTTTGACCACAGGAATGGCAGAAGGGACTCTGATGGTTACTTTGGGTACAGTGGTTGGAGCTGTTGAAGGTTGGGTTGTAGTTTGGGGTGCAGGGGTGGCTTTTGTGGGAGGCAATATAGGTAAGGTTTTGAGAGGTAAGGTTTTGATTGGCTTGGTGATCTGGGTTCTTGGCTTCTTAGGAGGGGGCTTGGCTGGAGATGAAGGAGCAGATTGAGTTTCCTCGGAGTCAGTCTGAATAGTCACTTTACGCTTGACTCGAGTCTTTCGAGCAGCAGCCTGTTCTTCTCCTTGTTCAATCTTGACAGCCACCAGATCGGAAGAAGTGAGTGGAGCACCTTTTGACTTCAGTAGTGCCAATCCCTTGGGTTGAGAATTTTAAAGGGACTCAAAGCAGACGGCTTCCCCAGCTCGATGTTCAAAGTCTCCAAAAGCTTGCTGAGGGGAACTGCAAAGTAAACAGCCTGTTTGGGGGCAATAACTGTTTCAAGCAAAACTCCAAACAAGATTGCGGACCAATTCATCTTTTGTTTCGAGTGAATAACAGCCATGGCCCGGAATTTCTCGGCAGTAACAACGTCATAGCTTCCGGCTTTCCCCAAACGTGGCTTGCCAACAATCTCGCATAAAACTTGGAAATGAAAGAACATTTCATTCTTCTTGAATGATGGTTGCAGTCGATGGCCAAAAATGGATACCTTCCCCTGAAGATCGGTGATAGTGGCCTGAGGAATGTGGCCAAAGTCCGTTAGTCCGGTGTTGGGAAGACCAAAGGTCTTTGCCAGGGTCGACTGAGAAATGTCAAATGATTTGCCCTTGACGGTGGTGGAGATGAACGTCTTCTGAGATACAGCATTGGCAAACAACTCTCGAATCTCCGACTCGTAGACCACCATCCCGTATTCCAGAAAGTTCCTCAATCCAGAAGACTCCAAGGATTTGAACATGGAGACCATTTCTGGATCTTCAGCCATGTAGATTTCATTGAACTCAACAAATAGAGAATTGTGAGTGATAGTAGCCATTTGAGTGTAATGAGGAATACGGAGAAATTGAAAATATATGAGAGTTAGAAAACAGACAGCAGTAATTTGTAAAAAGTGAAATGTTCAGCCCGCTAAAGAGGAGAGAGAAGACACGTGTCTTTATCTCAATGACTGATATTAAAATAATTCAAAATAAACGGACAGGATGATAGAGAGAAAAGGCGGTTAAAATTGCAATCAGTCCGGGCTGTTTTAAATAATTACTTTATTTCAAGATTTGTTGACCAGACAGATCATGGGATAACATTAGATTTGACATAGATCGGTCTGAAAGTTCGGACCGGTCTGTGTCTTTCTGATCATTGTATTATCGATCTGTGTCAGCATATAATCTTTAAAAGCTAAAAGAAAGATATATCTAAAATATCAAGATAAGTCTATTAAACCAAGAATTTGATGAAAATAATTAAACTTAGCCTCAGGAAGTGGTTTGGTGAAGATATCTGCTGTTTGCTGGTCTGTTGAAATATGCTCGATCCGAATTTCCTTTTTGCCAACATGATCTCGAATAAAATGATGTCTGATATCAATATGCTTTGTTCGAGAGTGCAAAACTGGATTATACGTTATAGCAATTGCACTGGTGTTGTCACAAAATATTGGAGATTCAACAGCTTGAATGCCATAGTCTTTGAGTTGGTGTTGAATCCAGAGCATTTGAGCGCAACAGCTTCCAGCGGCAAGATATTCTGCTTCAGCTGTAGATGTGGCAATAGATGTTTGCTTCTTGCTAAACCAAGAGATCAATCTTTCACCTAAGAATTGACATGTTCCACTGGTGCTTTTGCGATCAATCTTACAGCCAGCATAGTCAGCGTCTGAATATCCGATTAAGCTGAAGTTTGAATCTTTGGAATACCAAAGACCAACGTTCTGAGATCCTTTTAAGTATTTAAGAATGCGCTTAAGCAGCAATAAAGTATTATTGCTTTGGATCTGACTGAAATCTAGCGCACATACAGACTGAGAACATTATATCAGGTCGGCTCGCTGTAAGATACAAGAGCGATCCGACCAGTCCTCGATACATAGTTACTTCAACTGCTGTTCCCCCTTTGTCTTTATCTAGCTTGATTGAAGGACTCATTGGAGTTGATGCAGTTGAACAAGTTTCCATTCCGATTCTCTTGAGAAGCTCTTTGGTATATTTGGTTTGATTTATGAAAATGCCATTACTGAGCTGTTTGACTTGGAGACCCAGAAAGAATGAAAATTCTCCCATCATACTCATCTCAAACTGTCCCTGCATTAACTTAGAGAATTTCTCGCATAATTTGGGGTTAGTTGACCCAAAAATGATATCGTCAACATAAATTTGAACTAATAAAGTATGTTCCCCCTTAATAAATTTAAATAGAGTTTTATCCACTGAGCCGATCTGAAAATCGTGGTCTAGCAGAAATTGAGATAGATTGTCATACCAGGCTCTTGGAGCTTGTTTCAGTCCATATACTGCTTTATTCAGTAGATATACATGATCTGGAAGTGATTGATTCTGAATCCAGGAGGTTGCTCAATGTAGACTTCCTCCTGAAGCTTACCATTAAGAAAGACATTCTTAACGTCTATTTGATATACTTTGAAGTCTTTAAAAGTAGCATAAGCAAGAAATATTCGGATTGCTTCAAGTCTGGCGACTGGTGCAAAAGATTCATCGAAGTCAATTCCTTCTTCTTGTCGGAATCCTTGCGCCACCAGTCTGGCCTTGTTTCTAAACACAATTCCATCTGCGTCTAGCTTGTTTCTGAAAACCCATTTGGTTCCAATAACAGGCAGATCACTAGGCCTGGGGGTTAGACTCCAGACTTGATTTTGTTCAAATTGATTAAGCTCTTCTTGCATGGCTTTAATCCAGTAGTAATCAGTCAAAGCTTCATCAATCTTTTTAGGTTCCAGATTTGATATGAAAGCAACATGAGTGAATTCATCTATCATCTGTCCTCTGGTTCTTATAGGTGCAGAAGGACTTCCAATTACTAGATCGGGTGGATGCCTCTTTGTCCATCGATAGCTTGATTCTGGATTATCTACTCCAGAAGGATGAGTAGTAACAGCATTATCAGCATCTGCTTTAACATTAGAGTTTAGAACTTCCGGATCGGCTCGATCAGAAGGAGCTTCATTGCCTTGATCCGGTCTATCTGGTACTTCTGGTTCTGGTGGATTATCTCTTGACCTGTTAGCTACAATCTCATCATCACTGTTAGCTTCGAGATGGATATTTTCCATCTGATTTTGAATTGATTCCTTGTTACCCTCAATACATAAAGATTCATCAAATACTACATGAACTGATTCTTCTACAGTTAAAGTGCAATTATTGAAAATGCGAAAAGCTTTACTATTGGATGAGTATCCTAAGAATATCTCATTATCTGACTTAGCTTCGAATGATGTAAGATGATTCTTACCATTATTATGAACGAAGCATTTGCAGCCAAATACATGAAGGTGAGAGATAGACGGTCTGTTACCAGTCCATACTTCATATGGAGTAAGATTCAACTTCTTGTTAATCATAGACCGATTTCCAGTATAGCAAACAGTATTTACAGCTTCTGCCCAGAACTTTTGCAAAATTCCAGAATCAGCAAGCATTGTCCTTGCTGCCTCTTTAAGCGTTCTGTTCCTTCGTTCTGCAACTCCATTTTGTTGAGGAGTTCGAGCGGCTGAAAATTCATGCTTAATTCCTTGATCTTATAGAAAGGATTCAAGATGCTGATTTGAGAATTCAGTGCCTTTGTCACTTCGAATCCTATCTATGCTTGATGATTTCTCATTCTGAGTGCGTTTCAGCAGCTTGATCAACTTCGGACCGGTCTGATCTTTACTGCTAAAAAATATAGTCCATGTAAAGCGTGAGTAATCATCAATAACAACAGAGTATACCGCATTCCCCCTAAACTTGTTATTGGTATAGGACCAATCAAGTCCATATGTAATAGTTCTAAGCAGCGTGAGGAGGATTTGGCATTCTTGTTTTTGAAGGATGATCTGATCTATTTGCCCATTTGGCAAGCTTCGCAGATCTTATCCTTAGCAAAATCGATCTTGGGCAGATTGACAACTAAATCATGTTTACACAGGCTAGAGATAGTCTTAAAGTTGAGATGATTCAAGCGTTTATGCCATAGCCAGTGTTTATTATCATTATTCGCGATGAAGCAAGTAGGATTATCAGGTTGAGCAAAATTCCAGTTAATCTTATATGTATTTCCATTTCTGATTCCTACAAGCATGGTCATATCGTCTGATGATTTAACAGTGCAAGTGTGTTTGTGAAATTCTACAGCATAACCATTATCACATAGTTGACTGATGCTGATCAGATTATAGCATAAATTTTCAACTAACAACACGTCATTGATAGTAATGTTACCATGGACAATCTTACCCTTGCCCACGGTCTTACCCTTTGAGTTATCCCCGAAGATGATCTTGGGTCCAGTACATTCTATGACTTCAGACAGCAGCTCGACGTTTCCAGTCATGTGACGAGAACACCCACTGTCTAAGTACCAGCCTGATATTAGATTCTTCGGTACCTATCATCAAACATAATTATTGTTGGTACCCAATCCTACTTGGGTCTAGAACGGATTAGCCCTTTGGGAACCCACACCTGTATCAGCTTTAATGGCTTGTGTGTGTCTGGTGTGCTGTGAGCTGATATGTTTCGATGTTGTGTGTGATAATGTGTGCGATATGGAAACCTTTGATTCTTATGAGGTAATCTATATCTTCGTTGAACTGGTTTTGAGTTATAGTAATTGGATGGTCTTCCTTGCCTTAGATCTTGCACCTTTAGATTTGGTCTGATAGACACAAAGCTTGCTGGTGCCTTTTCTTTGGCTTGGTTAACGTACCCAATTCCTCTTCTCAAACCTTGATCCCCGAAGGAGACTCCCGTTTGAATTGTACGTGCTTCAGTTTCATATACTGTGCTGGATTTAACAAATGTCATTTGTTTGATTTTGTTCTTTACCAGCAACAGTTCAGATTCATCTTTGGTGCAGTCTTTGATATCAAAGCCTATGCCGGTGACATCACCTACATTTCTTTGTACCTCTTGCAATTCTTCCAGTGGTGCTCTTGATTTTGTCCATGTTTTGAAAATATGAGAAAGCTTAGCATTTTGTGTGCTAATTCTCTTATTTTCTTAATGGAGCTGATCGTAAGAGATTTTCAGCTTGTTCAGCTCGATCTGTAGATTATTGCACTCACCTAGCTCAGAGCAGCTTGGTTTGATGTGCTCATCTATTTGATCATTGTCTTTAGCTTTAGTTTTCTCAAATGATTCAGCTAAGATTCTATAATCATTAGCCATGCCTTGCAGTGCGGACATAAGCTATTCTCGTGTGAATTCATTTGAGTCAAGATCGAATACCTCGTCTGTTTGACTGATTTCTTTGTCCGCCATAAGACATTGAATATCTTCCTCGCTTTCGCTGGATGAATATTCGGAGGTTTCTGAATTGAGTCAGTCTGAGCCCACTTGCTGTTTCCTTCCTCTGCTACTAGGACCTTTTGGGACTTCCCATGGTGATTTTTACGATCTTTGTAGTGCTTCTTTTTCTTGTCATCACGATGCTTCTCTTTACGTTCTTCTTTCTTCGGTCTGGTGCAATCTGCAATAAAGTGTCCGGTCTTACCACAATTGTAGCAAGCCCGATCATTAACAGCATCGTCTTTTCTTGATTTATAATGATGAGAAGGTTTAAAATTCCTTTTATTATTAGCCATGAATTTACCAAATTTCTTGATAAATAATGACATAGCATCATTACTTATCTGTTCGATAGATCGATCTGTTGTGGGGGTGGTCTGGTCTGGAATGGCTGCCAGTGCTTTGTTTGGTTGAGAGATGAATGGCTCTGCTTCACCTCTAGTGATCAGTTCGAACTCATATGCCTTAAGATCTGCGAACAGATCATGAAGTTCAACTTGGTTCAGATCTTTAGACTCCATCATTGCAATGGTCTTTACATCCCATTCTTTTGGCAACGCTCTCATTACTTTCAGAGCAATCTCTCTGTTAGAGTATTCCTTGCCCAGACCATTTAGTTCATCGATAATACCAGTAACTCTTTCATCAAACTCGTTTAGAGTTTCTCCAATCTTCATTTTTATGCTCTCAAATCTTTGAAGAGCAACAGTCAGCTTGTTTTCCTTGGTCTGGTCGTTCCCTTCACATAGCTGTGCTATCTTCTCCCAAATTTATTTGGCAGTAGAGCACATTTTGATTTTACTGAACATATTCTTGTCCAATGTCTTGAACAAGATGTCTTTGGCAACGTTGTCTAGATTTGCTTTCTTTCTTTCTTCATTCGTCCAGAGGGATCTGTCCTTCTCGACCATTTGGGGTTCACCACCAGTAATGGAGGCTGCTGTATTGACTTTCAGAATCTTCATTGGTCCATCAGTGATGACGAACCACATATCGTCATCCTGTGCTGCCAGATGAGCTTGCATTCTGATTCTCCAAACATCATAATCTTCTTTTGAGAACATAGGAATTTTGTTGAATGATGCCATCAGCTCAAGTGTCTTTGTGATGATTAAGGCGACCTGCTCTGATACCACTTGTTAGGATCGGTCCGGAGTGTTTAGAGGGGGGGGGGGGGGGTGAATGAACACTCCTATTAAAAATAATCCTTTGTGATTTCTTTCGGTTTAGTGAAAGAAATTTGTTTCTTAATCAACTTTTCTGCAGAACAGACCACTGAATTTTTTAGTGCGGAACGGTATGTTCTTAGGCTAGTAAGAACGACTCGATGGCTTGAAAAGTATAACATGTGCAGAATGATAAAAGACAGAATATGTTTCTGGAAGTTCGAAGGTGGTGTAATCCTTCTACGTCTCCCCTTCTTCCAATTAAGGAAGGATTCCACTAGAAGACTTTGATTTATGCAATCCTGTTGTTCAAACCCAATTCAGCTGGATTTACCTCACTGCCAGACTGAAACTCCTAGTCTCTCGATCTGTTCAGACACACTCTGTCTGACAGTTACAATTGATTCTCACTTCTCTATCTTAGTACAGAATACAAAAGATAGACTAATTTAGTCTATGCACACAATGATCCTAAGATGATCAAGTATTACAATATGCTTGTGCTTATGAAGATTTTCAGCTCGAGAATGTCTGAGCTTGTAAGCTTGTGCTGTTTAACTTTCTTTTACGTTTTTCGATTGATCAGACTCTATCTTGAGCTCTTCTGTTGCATCCTTATATAGTTGTATGTACCAACGACATTATTTACCTTTATGTGGAACTCTTGACTCTGCTCAAACTATGAGTAAGCTACAGTCTTATTATTTTGGGCACTTGCCATTCTGGTTCATGCTTTCGGCGACTGTCAGGTAAGCTCTTCTTTGTCTTCTTACCTTTTATGGTAATCTTCAGTCCTTGGTCTTTTTCAGCATTAATTACAACATTAAATGCTTCATTAAATAGCCGTTAATGATTCGAACTGAAGAGCAAATCTAATTCAGCCATGTCTGCTCTGATCTGATAATAGTTGAGATCGATCTGAAGCTTCGATCTGGTCAGGCTGATGTTCATCGATCCGTTCTGATTTGCGACATACCATTTCAGCTTGATCTGCTTTGAGCGATCGATCTTATCAGTCTGATTTCTATCGATCCGTTCTGATTTATTTTGTCATCTTTAAAATCCGGAACTAACACACACAATGATCCTAAGATGATCAAGTATTAAAATATGCTTGTGCTTATGAAGATTTTCAGCTCGAGAATCTCTGAGCTTGTAAGCTTGTGCTGTTTAACTTTCTTTTGCGTTTTTCGATTGATCAGACTCTATCTTGAACTCTTCTGTTGCATCCTTATATAGTTGTATGTACCAACGACATTATTTCCCTTTATGTGCAACTCTTGACCCTGCTCAAACTCTGAGTAAGCTACAGTCTTATTCTTTTTGGCACTTGCCATTCTGGTTCATGCTTTCGGCGACTGTCAGGTAAGCTCTTCTTTGTCTTCTTACCTTTTTTGGTAATCTTCAGTCCTTGGTCTTTTCAACATTAATTGCAACATTAAATGCTTCAATAAATAGCCGTTAATGATTCGAACTGAGGAGCAAATCTAATTCAGCCTTGTCTGCTCTGATCTGATAATAGTTGAGATCGATCTGAAGCTTCGATCTGGTCAGGCTGATGTTCATCGATCTGTTCTGATTTGCGACATACCATTTCAGCTTGATCTGCTTTGAGCGATCGATCTGGTCAGTCTGATTTCTATCAATCCGTTCTGATTTGTTTTGTCATCTTCAAAATCCGGAACTAACACAGCAGGTGGCGATCGATCGCCATATACGAGGCGATCGATCGCCGAAGGCCAGTGGCGATTTACACAGCAGGAGATCGATTGCCACAAATGGCGCGATCGATCGCCGCGAGGCAGAAAAGTCAGGCGATCGATCGCCTCGATGCAGCGACCGGTCGCCAGCTGCTTAAAAATGGATAATGATGATTTTTGTTGACTTTTTGGTATTTGGCTATTATTTAGCTTCTAATATTGATTTGTATGGTTGTGTAGAACCATCCCAGGTACCAACAACTTCATGGAGATAAAGTTCTTCAACTTCTCCACTTTTGGGAATTAAGGTACGTAAGAGACGTACGGGCATCGGACGGTAAAACACACTCCTATACTATGACTACACATTGATTGCATAAGTATTTATGATGTTTATGATGATGATTATGATAAGTAAAGATACGATGATGTCTATGATGAGTAAAGATGATATGATGTTTGCGATGATGTTTATGATAAGTGAAGATGATGTTTATGATGAGTAAAGATGCTATGATGTTTATGATGCATGTTAAACTATTTATTAGAAATGTTAGAATGTCCCGGTAGTTGTTATGGGCAAGCGAGGAATGTACTTATCGCTGACATAGCTAGCGATGAGATATATCCGCTATCAAGGTGTAGCGAGGGATATCACAGTACCGCTATATCTCGTAGCGAGGGGGCCAATTGTGCCGCTGTCATAGCAGGACCAGAACAGTCACATTTCTAATTAACATTGTTGATTATGAGCATATAAGTGAAGTACGATTTTAATCATTTATGTCAAGAACTAATGATTACATGCATGACTATGAAACAGGGACAACAAAAGTGGGTTAATGAAATTAACCAGGAAGTATATGTTAACTATTATTTTCATGCATTTATTTATATGCCATTGTCTTATGATGTTAAGTAATGATGTGCATGCTCATGATGAGTTGTTCCTGTAGGTACACTTTTGGACTGAAGGACTAAGGGTCGGGTTGCGGCAGTGAACTATGAGGAGCATGAAAGAATTTAGGTTACGGGATTTTTTTTGGATAGTCCTACTCTAGGAGTAGTGTAAATCTATAGCTTTAACATTCATTATCGAGAATGTAATTAATTAGCTTTTGGAATTTTATTTTTGGCATGTAATCCTATTAGTTCAAGGCTACAACCGGAACCCTAAGATGTTATTAATGCATGTTTAGTCCATAATTCGTTCTTATAATGATGTTAAGGTAGGAAGACCCTACATAAGATTTTCAAACAAATTGAGGATCTTTGATATTAATTGACATATTATTATTATAGTGTTTGTAATGCGTTTCGTACCTCACCTCAATATTAATGAATTACGAACATGATTTGATAAGTATTCTTCAATCTGATAAGGTTGAATTTAATTATTCAACGTTCTGCACTGAATAATTAATTTTGTGTTCTAAATTGAAAAGATGGTTTCTTATAACCATTATATTCCATTGGTATAAGATAAATAAGCAAGTCGTTGATTTTGATTCAGCTTAATGCTAAATGAATTGAGTTTATGAAGTTGATGTTTTCCGATTATAGTATTGACATGTACTGTAATTGGTTAATGGTTTATGATCTGCACTTGTGAGATTTCGAGGACGAAATCTTTTAAGTGGGGGAGAAATGTAAGGCCCTCGTAC
Organism: Haberlea rhodopensis; assembly: GCA_907163345.1. Lineage (NCBI taxonomy): Eukaryota > Viridiplantae > Streptophyta > Magnoliopsida > Lamiales > Gesneriaceae > Haberlea > Haberlea rhodopensis. The sequence continues at coordinate 251,596 of CAJQUN010000364.1, forward strand.
CATATTATCGGAAATCATGTTTAACTTCTCAACAATTATATTAGTCATCTTACGTCAATCATATGGTTGATAATAAATACGAGGAATATTATCTTTGATAACAGCTCGATAATTTGTAAATATGATATCCTGATATTTGATAATGAGAATTAAGTACAATTTGTACATTAATTTGTTACTTAGTTAGAAATTAATTATGAGAATATAATATAAGTAATGAGAGTGGAAATTGATATTGTATATGTCAATTGACAGTTGGGTCAGAACATGGTGAATTCCAAATATATTTTTTGAATATTCGGATTAATACCGAAATTTTATTAAAATGATTTGTATTAAATCGAAAGATTTAATTTTTGTGATTACAATAAGGACAGGAAGTCAGGTGTGGACTGTATATGTAATATACATGCACCAGTACACCGGTGACAACCCGATATTCATAATTGGTCGGGAATTAATATATATCGGTGTAGGACGTAAAACACATAGCAAAATGTGTAAAACACACACAGATTGCGGACACACACTAAAACGTGCAAAAACACGCACTTCTCGCGCGATCTCCGACCATCGTGTACTTATCTGCTCCGTTCGCCGCCGTCATACCACCTATAGACGATCCCGACATACGACCGTGTTCACAACTATCAGGCGTACATTTACATACCAGATAATCAAAATTTGGTGTTCGAAAAGTGCTTCGATTTTACCCTGGAACGGACGAAATCGCGTGACCTAGGGTTTCTGCGCTTTTGGTTCGATTTCTTTGAATCTACTACGAATTGGATGAAGCCAAGGCACCGAATCTCTTCCTTGCATCTGGACGAAACTTTCTACACCGGTCGCCGCCTCTACCACCGCCGGAGATCGCCGGAATCGTACGAAATGCGTGCGTGAACTGTGTGCGATTTTGGGTAAATTTGATATCCGATTTTTTCGACTTTGCTTCGATAATTACCAACTAAGTTGGACTATAATTGTTGAATAATAATTTGAATTGGTGAAAAATAATTTAGAAAATTAAATTATGATGTAATCGCATCAATTTAATTACCATAAATTGGTGAAGTTGTAACTAAATTGATAACGAATATTTTGGTGATCAATTTCTGAATTATGAATTTATATTGGTGTAAAGTGAACACATCAACTCTACAAGCTCAAGTATCGAGAAGTAAATGTATGTTGCAATCGGGTAACATACGACATGTATCTGTATCATTTGATATATGATTTGTTGTTGAATTATGTGACTTACGTGGCTACATGATTTTATTTAAATTGTGTGGCATTCATAGCATTCATAATTGCACATCGATGTATGAAAATACATGTTTTGACACACATCAGTTTTTATACATACATCGATGCATGACATACATGTTGACCAATATCCTTGAATACCCTGATATTTCTTGGATTCTGTATCGATCATTGGGGATTGATTGTGAGGGCCTGGTCCTAATCAGAGGTTTAATTAACACACGATTGTTATATTAACGTAAACAGCGGATGATTTAGTTAAAAACTTTCAAAAAGTGACCCTCAAAAATTTTTCGCAGTTTGTTTTTAAAACATTTCCGAATAGTGAAAATATGTATTTCCAGTTTTACATCTAACATGATATTCATCGCATAAGCATTACATATAATTTCTCAGTAAAGTTACTTAAAAATACAGTTACTCAGGGCATACCTCGGTACTTTAAAACATAAGTAAAAATACTAAACAACTACTGGGACTCAAATCATAAATCATATACCTGAGCTCGCTCTCAAGGAGCTCTGGTATTTATCGATGCTTCGTCTCGAGCATCCACAGTACGTCCACATGTACCACCTGTCATGCCCATACAACAAAGACATGACAGCCGCCCGCGAAGGGGGTCAGAAACCACTACGAGAAACAGATAATATCACAGTGTATGCCAAATAACATGCGATGCATGCCGTGCATGAATGCAAATGCATATGAAGGGTATCAAATCTCGAATATCCATATCTCAGGAGTCCAAAGGAAGATCATCAATCACTCATCAGTGCTTGAGCAGGATGTGACACGCTCCGCGCTCCGATCTATCTCTCAGTCGAGCCATCGGCGGTCCATCATCCTCGTGTCTGGGCGACGTCGGCACGCTCGTCACTACGGCATCACTCAGCTCACTCTCTCCGCCGAGCCATCGGCGTGCCCATCATCCCCAGACACGCATCACAGATACCAAAGAAAAGATATAGGTACCAAGAAACGAATCGATAGGATCAACATGACATGCTCAATGTCCATGCGTGTCAATGCATCATGCAATATCATAATCTCATGTGATGCAATCTCAAATCTCATGGCATCATATATCATGCAGTCAATGTACCATGTAATTCACATACTGCAGATCAACTTATCACATAGTCACATAAGGAATAAGTAATGACAAGTAAATCATACCCGGGAACATCACATGTCTTTTGCCAGACATTGTGATAAAACCCGTTTTCTACGTACCTCGGACCAATGCTATATCTACCGAGTACTCCTCGAACAAACCTCGAGATCTGTTAACCTGGTCATTTACACCTCAATTATATCATCAAAGTGCACTTATTTCCAATATCAAATTTATAATCCAAACATTAACCCTTAGCAAATTTTCTTAATTTTCATCTTGACCCATTTTCGTATAAAAATCGTAATAAATTCATATGATGTCCAAAAGACTTGAGGCCAGTGGGAAAATCACGAAAACCTAAAGTACTAGAGTCAGCTTCAAGTCCAGAAGCTAGTTCACTCATCTTGAGGCACATGCAAAGCAAAGTATGCCAGATTTACAAATACTCATATTCTGTTTTGACAGAGTGAGCGGTTCCAGGGAAACATGCATATCTTACACACGTGAACTCCAAATCATGTAAGGCCAGTTTGTGATGCAAGAAAACTCCAAATTCTACAATACATCTATTATGAGTGTCAAGCAAAAGAGTTCATCTTGAGGTACATTATGTGAAAAACGTACAGCCTAAAAAACTCGTATATCCCCTGTTTCCAGGTTGTATAGTTGCTGGTAAAATTAGCATAACCATTGCATATGAACTCCAAACTGAGTGAGGCCAAATCCTAATGCAAGCTAACTTCGAATACAACAACACTTAGTAGAGCCTAAAACTTCAAATTCGTAGCCATTTATTCCCAGAAATACGAAGAACACAATGCATGAAACTCGCATGCAGTGGATTTCCAGATTTGACACTTGGTGGTAAACTGACCATAACCTTTTCATTTTAAATCCAAATTAGCTGATTTGTATGTCCAATTAAAGCTAATACAAAACACTACAACTTCTATCAGGGGAGTCAACTTCAAATTCGAAACATAACTATGCCAAAAACTCGACATATCAGACGGTTCATGCACTGGTCTTAGCAGACTACATTTTGACAGCAACTATTCACCACAATTCTCATGTATTTGCACCATAATTCGACCATTAACACAACTCCAAGTTAATTCAACTTAAGAAATAGGTTATACCTTCAATTATCTTGAAGATTGGAGTCCATGCACACTCCCCCACTCAAGGTTTCAGTTATAAGATGCTGAAATTGCAGAATCTTCAAGCCCCTTTGTCAAATCTTGAATTTTCTTTATGTATTCTACTCCTCTCATCTTGTAGCTCAATGTTCTTCTATTGCATGTGGATTGTAACCACTATTTTGGGTCTGATTTTAAGGTTATAAAGGGCTGAAATTTTCGAAATTTCAATGGAGGAAGAAGAAAGAGAAAGCTTGGTCTTGGAATCATGAAAATGAAGATTGTCATGCACTTTAATAGAAAATGGCGTGACTTGCCATGCAATTTGCATGATTTTTTTAACTATTTGATGTATTGTGGAATCCATGTGTCCATACATCATTACCTTGAAAGATTATTGGTCCAAAATCATGTATTAAACATGAGTTACATTAATTAGTGACATGTGTTTTCCAAGTGCCATGTGATCATGCACATGCACATGCTCATGCACTAAACATGTTCCACTAGTTGGTCGACTCATCGTAGTCCGGAATTCCATATTTCACATTTGCACTTTTAATTATCCCGGTTTTCTTAATCATCGTTAATCCGGATTAATTAGCATCGGGGCCTTACATTTCTCCCCCTCTTAAAAAGATTTCGTCCTCGAAATCGCAAAGCTGTGTATAACTCAATAAATTAAATCATATGAGATGTCTCACTCTCATTCATAGATACATAAGAATCATCATGTATCAATGATTACTGTTGTGATCGTGTCAACGATATACAACTAAATCAACTTCTCTATGATTCCACAAAGTTCAAAATATCGAGGCAACATCAAACCTCACTTAACGAATCATATTGATCATCGCAAATGTAATATTTTCATATTTACCTGATTCTCAACTCGAAGTCCAACGATATATTTCTCTTTGGCGTAGCAAATCTGCTCACCTCAAGCAAATTTTAATCTTTTTCGCAGAAATTTTATCGTTCCTGGCATTTTTTCTCAACAATCTTAAGTTATGCCAAAATTTCTTATCAATTTTTTTTATCCTCACATCAGCGATCGGTAATTCTGGCTCTGCAAAACCTGAACCGATGCCATCCCAAAAGTTTTCTGAAACTTAAATTATAGGAAAATTCTACTGGTGAATAATGATTTCTGTCAATTCCCACTAAATCACCACTATTAATTGAGACATAATTCCAAAGTCTGGATATTTTCTCAGTTGATCCATCTGTATGGGTATGCTAAGCAATACTCATTGCTAACTTAGTATCCATTACGTTCTGAAAATAGTTTCGAATTCTGATATTATCATCGGATCTCAATCAGATACATCTATTACAGAAACTCACTGTAACTAAACCACATTATCCATCTCTTAAACATGTCGTCTTCTCATAGACATATAGACTATCACATGAAATCAATATCTTGTATTGAATAGTCAATCAATTTAGATTCAACTTGTTTCACAATCTCTGTTTGTAAATATTTGAGCTATAAAACTCAAAACTAGAAATTTCCCAACTTCATTGTGGTACTTATAAATCCTGTAATATCCCACCAGGTCTCGTATTTTTTCTTGACCTGCTGGCATGTCAAACAATTTGCCACAAAATTCAAAAATTTCTTTCTTTATACCATCTCATCATAAATAGGATCTCGAGAATGATATATCTCATCATTCCCAGAATAACACTATGTTCTCTATAGTGTGCTTTCTGCTGTAATACGTCTTTCAAATCAGTAAAATTCGATGCTATATACTGAATTTTCATTCGCAACCACCACTAAATGGCATACTAAATTTACTTGGTTGATAAGACAGAACCAATTTCTTAACTCAATATCTGTATGGGTCTGTCCTTCGAGTCTTTCCGATCGTCAAAATCAGATGTTATCAAACTGCAAAGCAAACATCGATGCTACCATTGCACCTTGCACTTTTAGGTTCAGTGCATCTGCTATTAGTTTCATTTTCCTTGATTTATATTGACAATCAAAGTCAAATTCTTTAATAAATCCAGTCATCGCTTATATCTCAAGAATATGCAATCATCTTTTCATGATACATTAGAACATATCTTCAAATCTTTGACATACGTATTTGCACAACTACATATCTCCCTGAACCAGTTAACCACATCAACATTGGGGCTGTAGTTCACTTCCATTTTAATTATGACAACCGCTTTCACATTCGTCTGACCAAATGAAACTCAAATTTCTTCTTGGTCAATTGGTTCATCCTTCCATAAAGCCTGTAATATCTGGCCAAACTCGTAAAACTTCGTATCTTGAGTACACTGGTTGGTCTTAGCCCAATTTAGTACTATCTTTACTTTACTGGAATCAACAGGTATCTGGTGAGATGGTATCACCTATCCCAAAACAACACTTGATTCAACCAAGATTTACATTTCGATAACTTTGTACACACTTTGAGCTTCACGAAGCGTCTGAAAAATCAATCACATGTGTTCTGTGTGGTTCCTTCCGGATCTTTTATACACTAGTATACCACTGATGAATATGATTACACTTCCGCCCAAAAGTTACGGAAAATTTTCTTCATCAAATTCATAACTCTACAGGTATAGTTGTCAGACCACACGACATTTCCAAAAATTCAAAATGTATATATCTGGTTTGACCAATTGCCTAAAGAATATTTCTCTTCTGACTCAAACTGATGGTAACGAGAGTAAAAATCGTTCTTCTTATACATTAAAGTTCCTTACAACTTGATCAGTTACTTTTCGATCATAGGCAGTGGCTATTTACTCTTGACAATAGCCCGATTCAACTACCTTTAATCGATACACATCTTCATCATATCATTTTTCTTCTTTACGAACAATACTGATGTTCCCTCAAGGTGACACACTCAGACATATGTACCAGTATCGAGGATATTCAGCAACTATTCATCTATATCTGTCAACTCTGTTGATGACATTCCGCACATTGCTTTCGATATCCTATTCCTTGTCATCAACGAATAGTTAAAATCAATTTCATTCTTTAGTGAAAATTCTTTCATTTCCTCAGGAAAATCTTGGTAGGTTTTCTTACTTCTATAATATCAGTCAACCTCGACTCTTTTTTATAAGCATCAACTGCTTATTATCAAATATCCCTCATTTTCCAAGTATTGCAACCACAATATTTTCATAGTTGATACTATCAATATCTTAGCTTGGCGATAAACATTTCATTTGTATCCACAAGACGGCTAAAAATTCATTATACCCTGAAATCAACTTACGATATCTTCAAAATTTATCAGAGTATCCATGCCCTTGATACAATCAAAACCATATTTCGACAACATCATTTAATTCAAATCCACAACACTATCAACAAACTGTAATCTGCAGTTCACTATTGCAAGTGTGGATATTATAATTATCACTGCTGGTGTATTTTCCCAATCATCATTATCAATGCACATTTGATGCAATATATGAAACCAATGATTTTATCTCAAATCAAACTCGTGCAGTGTGACCAATACACAAAATGTATCTGTGATCACTAGCATCTCTATCATTGCCGAAATCGAAATGGTTTTATATCCTGGAGACATCTCAATCCCATTGTCAAGGTATACTCTCTGGTCTACAGATAATTAACTGCTGTTGAAACTGAGTAGTCAAAATGAATAACCATTCTGATATCTACCTCTAGCTCAGAGTATTTGTTGTTATGGCTGCATATATTCCCGAGTAAGTAACAGACATGCTCTGACTGGCCACAATCAATATCAGTTCTTATTATTCTTTCAAATGGATCAGTAGATATTTACATCCACAGTGACCTCAAAAGATTTGGTATTCTACAATCTCATAGTCCCTTTAAAACTACTAGAGCTGGATAAATTTGAGTGATACTTCTGAAACTTTTCCAGGACTTCTTGGATTATCCCAATGATAATCACTTCATTAATCTTTAATCCAGTTCTAATTACTTCGCACCACATTGGTGTCTTATTCCTTAGTCAAAATCTAATCTCTTCACTAGTGAATAGCTATTGAGATTAAGCAGATATTTCCATTTCTCAAGTCCACGATAATTAATTAACGTTTTCTATGTCATCAACATGGCATTCTCGTAAACATATTTTCCCGTAACAGAAAGAGGAAAATCGTCATCTGTCACTACTATTACTCTAGATATTCTCATCTAAAAGAGTTCATAGTGAAGTTTTTATTCATAGTTCGGACACATAGACTGGAACTAAATTACGACAGTCCCCATTCAAACCAATTCTCGTTGTTTCTCACAACAACTATACTCGATCCTTCAATTGAAAAAAAAAATCGCTAATTTCAATATCCTCAAGTTCTAATATTCTCATCTTGGCGTACATAAGTTTTGACGTAAACTCATGCGTATAATCCTGGTCCTTCAGACTCAAATTCCCAATGTCAATCGACAAAAAGCATTTTAAAATAATTCTAGTATCATCCCACGAATCATAAGGATGAAATCCCAAAGTGATAAATACAATTTCCAATAATGGACACATTATCACTAAATTATAGTGCAATTAACAGTTTATAGTGTCTACAAGTTCGATAGTAACTCTTAAAGTCTATATCACAGCTACCTGTCCAAACACTAACTGTCCAACATAATTCATACATCTCAAGTAATAGATGTTATCATCATTCATTCTACATCAACATCCTATCAGCAACTATCAGTGCTAACAGATAAAATTCTTCAATGCTCTAGTTTATATGCGACTCAGCATATTCAAATATTCAGAGATATGACATCTAATTATCCCTGCTTAATAATCCATTACATGTATAAAATCTCATTATCGAACATGTAAACATAGCAGGCAAGATCATATAAATCAGATAGTCAGACACATGCACAAACAATTCATTTGTGTCTATGGTGTGCGCTTATCGTGTACGCCCAAATTAACCACACTCAATCCTCAAGATTGATAACAATAATGTAGTAGCGTGAGTAGGGATCGATCCCACGAGGAGGTGTGAATTCTTGTGTTAATGAAAATCAAAATCAAAACAATAAAAGATGGGGTTGAGATTGAATTATACTAATTAAAATTAAAAACAAAGATTAACTAATGAAAGCGATTCTTGGTATCGGTCGACTCTTCCTTGGAATTATCATCTATTTCATCGATTCACAAAAGACTCAATTTTTCATATGAATACTCATCGTTGGATGTTTAGCCCAATAATCAAAGTCCTATCTCACCTTACGTTTAGTTAAGTAGCCCAAGCGTTCTAGTTTAACCCTTATCAAACAATCAATCAAAATACAAGCGATTAAGATTTAAATCGATGATAGCATATGAACTAGTGAGATCGATGAAGCTAAACAACATAATCCAAGCGTCTATGTTTAATCTAGTCAAGTGTTCTTCCTAAGAATTTAACAAACTCACAAGCGGAAATTCATCAATCTTAGTTGCTTCGTAAATTAGAAGGATCAAACGATTCCGTATTTGATATCTAATTTAGCGTTAGATTTCATGCAAGTTATTAGGTTGTCAATCCATTAAACAAACACAACAATCATATCAATAAAATCAGAAAAACTCTTGATACTCAATAAAATTGATAATTAAAGCGTAAGAATCTCCCCAAGATAAATAAAATCCAAGGATTTGTCTTTCTCAACCAAGAATTAAAAACTAGCTAGACATAATCTAAGAAACACAATAAATAAAAGCAAGGAAAAGAAAACTAATCCGATCTCCGCTCGTCGAGGTGTCAATCCCGCCTTCGCTTCGATCTTTGTAGCGTTCTTCAACAAAATTGAGAGAAAAATATATAAAACTATCCTAAACTACTCTACCCTAACTATCTAGATGGTTCTTTAGTCTGATTCTCGTCAATATATGTATAGGGAGGCTGATGGAGTAGGTTAGAATCCATGTGGGAAGGAAAGAAATCAAGTCTTTACACTTTCCAAAACTCTGCAGACGTAGCTACGCCAGAAAATGGCGTAAAGACGCCTGATGACATGTAAAAAATATGGCTTCCCGCGTTTTTGGCGTATTTACACCTCCGAATGGCATAATTACGCATGTCCATGCCGTAGCATTGGCGTAATTACGCCTGATAATGGCGTAATTACGTCTGTCTTCCATTTTTCTGGCGAGTTTCGTATTTTGGCCGTAACTTTCTCGTCCAAACTCTGAATTCAATGAATCAGCTGTCCACGCGAAGATAACTCAAAGTTCTACAACTTTTCTATAGACCACATTTCCAAAACATGGCTTGAACAGATAGACATTTTAGGAGAAAGTGGCAATATGTGTCTTGGATTCTGGTTTTTTCCTCTTTTCTTCAACTTTATTGCTTCTTTCATCATTTTAGCTTGATTTCTTCACCTTTCCCTACATTTACACAAATATACGATTAGGTAGCATATGTATCAATTTATCCATCAAAATATACCAAATCGTAGACAATTAAGCGCAATAGATGTGTCTATTCCTAGTCACATCAGTCTATACTCAGTGTCCTAACTCTAGTTCGAGCATATCCCAGATTATGCTCTGATACCAACTGTGAGGGTCTGGTCCTAATCAGAGGTTTAATTAACACACGATTGTTATATTAACGTAAACAGCGGAAGATTTAGTTAAAAACTTTCAAAAAGTGACCCTCAAAATTTTTCGCAGTTTTTTTTTTAAAACATTTTCGAATAGTGAAAATATGTATTTCCAGTTTTACATCTAACATGATATTCATCGCATAAGCATTACATATAATTTCTCAGTAAAGTAATACTTAAAAATACAGATACTCAGGGCATACACCGGTAATTTAAAACATAAGTAAAAATACTAAACAACTACTGGGACTCAAATCATAAATCATATACTTGAGCTCGCTCTCAAGGAGCTCTGGTATTTATCGATGCTTCGTCTCGAGCATCCACAGTACGTCCACCTGTACCACCTGTCATGCCCATACAACAAAGACATGACAGCCCCCCGCGAAGGGGGTTAGAACCCAGTACGAGAAACAGATAATATCACAGTGTATGACAAATAACATGCGATGCATGCCGTGCATGAATGCAAATGCATATGGAGGGTGTCAAATCTCGAATATCCATATCTCAGGAGTCCAAAGGAAGATCATCAATCACTCATCAGTGCTCGAGCAGGATGTGACACGCTCCGCGCTCCGATCTATCTCTTAGTCGAGCCATCGGCGGTCCATCATCCTCGTGTCTGGGCAACGTCGGCACGCTCGTCGCTACGGTATCACTCAGCTCACTCTCTCCGCCGAGCCATCGGCGTGCCCATCATCCCCAGAACGCATCACAGATACCAAAGAAAAGATATAGGTACCAAGAAATGAATCGATAGGATCAACATGACATGCTCAATGTCCATGCGTGTCAATGCATCATGCAATATCATCATCTCATGTGATGCAATCTCAAATCTCATGTCATCATATATCATGCAGTCAATGTACCATGTAATTCACATACTGCAGATCAACTTATCACATAGTCACATAAGGAATAAGTAATGACAAGTAAATCATACCCGGGAACATCACATGTCTTTGCCAGACATTGTGATAAAACCCGTTTTCTACGTACCTCGGACCAATGCTATATCTACTGAGTACTCCTCGAACAAACCTCGAGATCTGTTAACCTGGTCATTTACACCTCAATTATATCATCAAAGTACACTTATTTCCAATATCAAATATATAATCCAAACATTGACCCTTAGCAAATCTTAATTTTCAGCTTGACCCATTTTTGTATAAAAATCATAATAAATTCATATGATGTCCAAAAGACTTGAGGCCAGTGGGAAAATTACGAAAACTTAAAGTACTAGAGTCATCTTCAAGTCCAGAAGCTAGTTCACTCATCTTGAGGCACATGCAAAGCAAAGTATGCCAGATTTAAAAATACTCATATTCTGTTTTGACAGAGTGAGCGGTTCCAGAGAAACATGTATATCTTACACACGTGAACTCCAAATCATGTAAGGCCAGTTTGTGATGCAAGAAAACTCCAAATTATACAATACATCTCTTATGAGTGTCAAGCAAAAGAGTTCATCTTGAGGTACATTATGTGAAAAACGTACAGCCTAAAAAACTCGTATATCCCCTGCTTCCAGGTTGTATAGTTTCTGGTAAAATTAGCATAACTTTTGCATATGAACTCCAAATTGAGTGAGGCCAAATCCTAATGCAAGATAACTTTGAATACGACAACACTATTAGAGCCTAAAACTTCAAATTCGAACCCATTTATTCCCAGAAATACGAAGAACACAATGCATGAAACTCGCATGCAGTGGATTTCCAGATTTGACACATGGTGGTAAACCGACCATAACTTTTTCATATTAAATCCAAAGTAGCTGATTCTTATGGCCAATTAAAGTTAACACAAAACAATACAACTTCTATCAGGGGAGTCATCTTCCAATTCGAAACATAACTATGCCAAAAACTCGACATATCAGACGGTTCATGCACTGGTCTTAGCAGACTACAATTTGACAGCAACTATTCACCACAATTCTCATGTATTTGCACCATAATTCGACCATTAACACAAATCCAAGTTAATTCAACTTAATAAATAGGTTATGCCTTCAATTATCTTGAAGATTGGAGTCCATGCACACTCCCCCACTCAAGGTTTCAGTTATAAGATGCTGAAATTGCAGAATCTTCAAGCCCCTTTGTCAAATCTTGAATTTTCTTGATGTATTCTACTCCTCTCATCTTGTAGCTCAATGTTCTTCTATTGCATGTGGATTGTAACCACTATTTTGGGTCTGATTTTAAGGTTATAAAGGGCTGAAATTTTCGAAATTTCAATGGAGGAAGAAGAAAGAGAAAGCTTGGTCTTGGAATCATGAAAATGAAGATTGTCATGCACTTTAATTGAAAATGGCGTGACTTGCTATGCAATTTGCATGATTTTTTTAACTATTTGATGTATTGTGGAATCCATGTGTCCATACATCATTACCTTGCAAGATTACTGGTCCAAAATCATGTATTAAACATGAGTTACATTAATTAGTGGCATGTGTTTTCCAAGTGCCATGTGATCATGCACATGCTCATGCACTAAACATGTTCCACTAGTTGGTCGACTCATTGTAGTCCGGAATTCCTTATTTCACATTTGCACTTTTAATTATCCGGGTTTGCTTAATCATCGTTAATCCGGATTAATTAGCATCAGGGCCTTACATTGATACTACGATACTATGTTGGCATTACGTGGCCCGATAGGCATAGGGAATCGTGGTCCCCTTTGATTGATATGATTTGTTGAGATGGGGATTGGTGGCACCTTGCTGATGTTATCCATCTGGATATCCCTATATGATTATGTGATGTCAGGACCTGGGGTTGGTGGCGCTTTGCCGACGTCCATCCGTCTGGATACCCTATAGACTTGACAGGCTCAAGCTATTCTGATATGGTTGGACTTCCGTTTATTGATTCAGATATACCTAGTGGATGGGTGTACGATATGATACCGACATGACATGACATGCATTGCATTGCATTGCATCATATATCATATTTTATAGATACATGTTGTATATTCTATGATCATTCCATATTGGGCTTTTGCTCACCCCAAGGGGGGCTGTTGTTGTCTTTGTGTGTGGACAATGGCAGGTAGTACAGGTGACCAGGACGCCAGAGAGGGCACATCTGATGGGTGTCACACTTGAGGTTGTACTCTTTTTTATCCCAGTGGTCTTTGTACCAGGGATGTATCCCTGGGGTATGATGAGTCTATGTATATTTAGTTCATTTGATATAGATATGTGTTTAGTAGTTTGATTTGTGTATGCTGGTTATGAACTGATGGTATCTATATATTTTAAGTATATGTCTATTGGTATTTGTGGTATGTTCTTCGTGTGATGAAGTCATGGCGAAATTTTTAGGGCCACGTGTTAATCAATATTAAACAAATCTTCCACTGTTGACGCTATAATTATCATTATGTGATCATTAATCACATAATTAGGATTGGGCCCTCACACCATGCATGATTAGGAAGCCTGGAGATAACCCTGGGGTCCCTTATAAGAGAATTTTATAGGGGGGTTAGTGGTGGGTGGATAAAGTGGCAAGTGAATGAAGTGAACTCACCAATTGAAATTAAGTCATTTGAACCTACTTTTGGCCGGAAACTATTCTACGAGAAGTTCGAATCCCTTTCTTGCTAGCTAGCGGGCTAGGAGATTCGGTTCCTAGGGAATTCCTTTTCCCCCATTGTATACCTCGTGACCCTCAGGGTCGTTCAGTGAACTCATCCTTAATGAGCACATATTCATGTGTGCTGACTTCTCCAAGCCATCGCCAATGAAACGCGACGCACTACACTAGACACATCATAAATACCAGTTTCTAACCAGCATATATCGATATCTCATTCTCGAAGGCTCATCGACCAAGACTATTTAGAAATTGCAGTCGAGAATGTATTTCATGATCACCATCATATGCGTAACCACATTCTATGGACTATAGCAATCTCAAGGACTTCGTCAATGCATCAAGATGCATGGGTAAACAGATGAAGAAGTGTCATATTAATATTCAAACAAAGATTTGTCATAATAAAATTAAAGTACAATCAATCAACTATTGATTTACTTAATCACATATGACAATAATATCTTTCACTTTCCCAAAGCCAACTACTCAGGTGTCTCAAGACCATCTTCCCAAGATGTCTGACAGACGCCAATCATTGTAAAGGCTTTGTCAGTTGGTTCACTATATTTTTCTGTTGAAGCAATTCTCTCGATAATAATGTCGCCTCTACCACCTCTCTCATTAGATGGTATTTTCTCAATATATGTTTAGATACTGATGATTACTTGGCTATTCATAATAGCTCAATTGTTATCATAGTACATAAGGACTGTGTCAGCCGCACTAGAAATTACATCCAACTCTTGGATGAAATTTCATATCCAAGTTGTCTCTTTGCTGCATCGTATGCTGCAATGTATTTAGCTTCAGTGGTGGAATCCGATGTGGTGTCTTGCTTGGAACGTTTCCAAGAGACAACATCATCATTAAGCTTAAATACAAATCCGAACATCGATTTGGAATCATCTACATCGACTGAAAATTAGCATCAACTTAGCTTTCAATTTTTATTTCTCCATTTACAGATCCAAAAACCATGAACATATTATAAGTTCTTCATAAGTACTTGAGGATTATTTTCATAATTTTCCAGTGATCTTCACCGGGATCTGCCTAATGACTGCTCATTACACTAAGAGCATACTTCACATCAGGCCGAGCACAAACCATAGCATACATTATGCTACTGATAGTCAAAACATAAGATATCAATGACATCTTCTCTCTCCCATCAATAGTAATGCACATTGACCTCGAGAGATGAACACTATGGCGTATTGAGAGGTTACCCCTTTTCGATTATTCCATGCTAAACCATTAGCACAATGTTTATGTGCGTAGATTGATGAGCTCAAGCATCCTCATAGATCCCTCCATATAGATCTTTATGTCAAGCATATAAGTTGCTTCTCTCAAATCTTTCGTGGAGAAATTAGTATATAATCATGCTTTAATTGATTGATCCTATACCATTCACAATGAGTATGATATAATCGACTTAACACTACACATGTAACCGTGCTCCCACTATCTCGTTTGTACACACATGTCACTTCCTGATTTTTGACAAAATCAAACATTTTGATAATGTTATAAACCAGATATTCTTGCTTCGAGACGCCTTCTTAGGCCTATAAATGACCTCTGGAGTTTGCAAATATTTGACGTACTCCCAAAAGTTGTGAACACCTTTGGCTGCTATATCTCTACCTCAATGTCAACATTGAGAAATGTTGTGTTCACGTCCATCTGCCATATCTCATATTCATAATATACATATAGAACTAATAAAATCTAAATAGACTATAGCATCACAACTGATGAAAAGTTTCTCACAGAAAACTCTTTGCTCATGAGAATAACCTCTTCCCATCAGTTAAGCTTTAAAGGTCGCTACCTTCCCATATACTCCAAGCATTAACTTGTAGATCCATTCGCAGCCAATAGGAACAATTCCCAAAGAGGACTACTAAGGTCCATACCTTATTAGAGTACATGGAGTCTATTCTCATGGCATCTTGCCAATGTCCCGAAACGATGTCCAACATCGTCTCCTAGAAAGTCCTAGGCTTACATTCATGGTCAATATCATTTGACGACTTTCTAGGAATAAATTCAATCTATCAGGAGTTCTTGAAACATTTTCAGATCTCATTGGTCTGTGTAGTTCAAAGGTTATGATTGATTTAATTAATTTCACCTTTTTCAAGTTATATTATATTGTCATTCATTTCTAATTGAAATATTTTCTCTAAAAAGATTGCACTAGAGACACAAACACTTTGTCTCCAAGTGATAATATAAATTTCCATAAAATACCATAAGATGGATCAAATATCCAACTCACCCCCCGCTGGCTGCATTATATAAGCAGAACAATCATAAATCTATATTTGGATTATTTTTCAGTCCATATCGTATATGAAGCTTTGATCACTGCAATTGTATAATTATGTTCAACCAATATGTAACTTTAGAGAGTTACTGTGTTAGGATCGGGGTAGTGTTTAGAAGGGGGGGGGGGGGGTTGAATAAACACTAGATACAATTTCGATTTCTTTTTCTGGTTAACTGTAAACTGTTAAGTATTACAGTTGCTTCTCAATATCAGGCAAGTTAGTAGACACTTGTTATAGTGCGGAAGACGTCTACAAAACTTGTGAGGAATAAAACTGAAGTAATAAAGCAATAGACAAATAACACAAGAGTTGTTTCTGGAAAGCACAACGCTTCTACGTCTCCCCTTCTTCCTTTGTAGGAAGGATTCACTAGAAGACTTGGTTTACACTTTTACAGTATACAACCTTCTTAGGCACTAACACACTTGGCCTAAACTCCTAGCAATCACACACTTCTTTACTTTGGTTACAATGGATTCTATGACACTCTTTACAGAATACACTTTCTAGCTTTGAGAGTTTTTGAGCAGCAGACTTCAATTGAAGATAATCTGTCACAGATTCAGTTTTGCTGTTTGTCTGCTCTTTGCTGAACGTTTGGAATATCAGTCGGATGACTTTAGTGTTTGCTTTGAAGTATATCTCTTAGTTGAAAATCGCTCAGCACTTCTTCATTCTCTGCTTGGATGTATTTATAGGTTTGGATGTCCAACGGTAGCCTTTCTGTATATGGAAGAGATTAACTTTCCAATTTCATATTGTCTTCTTTCCTATTTTGTAAAGCAACGGCTCTTTTCACTCTGACGGTAACGGTGGCGGAGATATAGCAGGGTGCGCCGCTCTGTTGTACCTTTGTCAGAGAATGTTGTACTGATTTTGTCTCGTTGCTTAGTGCTCTAACTGGAAGCTCGGACTTCTGCTGGTTCTCTTTGTTCAACTGGTCGTTCATCCTCTTATGACCAGTTGATGTCCTTGTACAGTGAGAGACTATTCAGTTGATAGTTGTCCAGTAGATGTCCATCCAGTTTAAGTTTATCCGGTTGATAGCTTGTACGGTTGATGTCTTCGCCAGTTGATGACTTTATCCGGTTGATGTCCATCCAGTTTATGTCTTGTCCAGTTGATGACTTCATCCGGTTGATATCCATCCAGTTGATGTCTTGTCCAGTTGATGACTTCATCCGGTTGATGTCCATCCAGTTGATGTCTTGTCCAGTTGATGACTTCATCCGGTTGATGTCCATCCAGTTGATGTCTTGTCCAGTTGATGACTTCATCTGGTTGATGTCCATCCAGTTGATGACTTATCCAGTTGATGACTTCATCCGGTTGATGACCATCCAGTTGATGACTTCATCCAGTTGATGACTTCATCCGGTTGATGACCATCCAGTTGATGACTTCATCCGGTTGATGTCTTCATCCGGTTTGAGTCTTGTCCAGTTGGTAGGCATCCAGTTTATGTCTTCACCCGGTAGAAGTCTTTTTCCAGTTGGTGTTTAATATCCGGTAGGACTTCATCCAGTTTGTCTTTAATATCCGGTTTGTAATTACCAAAACTTTAGAAATCGTTTTCCCAACAATTTCCCCCTTTTGGTGATGACAAAACTAAGCAAAGATCTATTTCCAGTTTGAGTAAATAAGATGAGAATCCTGAAATTACTTGAAGACATAATGGAAAAGAAATTTTCATTAAATATAAGCAGATTACAAGTTGTAATCAAACTGGACAATTGAGAGAGATTCATCTTTACTTAAGATGAATTCTAATAACTTGACTAGAATCTAAGACCAATTTAGTTTACATAATTTAGCTGATACAAGACAAATCTTTAAACAAGTATTGTAGACCCGGAGAGCTTCGATCCACCTGGTGTCAGAGAGGAAGAGCTCGATCCACCTTATTTCAGAGAGGAAGAGCTCGATCCACCTTGTTTCCGAGAGGACCTAATAAGAATACTCTATCTCTGCCGGTCTACCTTGTTTCAGAGAGAAGGTCGGGAAGAGTCATACGTATATTCATCAGGCAGCTTCCATGGTTCATGGATTCACCTAATGAGAATAGTCTATCTCTGTCTTCCCCCTTTTTGTCATCAGCCCCCAGACATCTACTGTTAGTAGTTCCTGACTGATGAGGAGCACCAGAACAGGATCAAAGCGCTGAAGCTTAACAGAGCTGGGTTAGATAAGTAATCAACCCATGAGGGGTTGATTTAGATAACTAATAAACCCATGAAGCGGAAAAAGATCTAACAGATAACCAGGGAATTTTGAATAGCTTGAAAGTAAGCATGTTAAGTGAATGTGTGGTCTGTGAACAAACAAGAGTCGCTATTTATAGAAATGAAAAGGTTGCAATTAATGTGAATGTATTTAAGTGGAACAGTAAATACAAAGAAAAAGTCAATAAAAACAGTAAATAGATAAGAGTAATTAATGGAGGAGTCAGAAAATGATACTATTTGCGCCCGAACCAATGTTTGGAATAGTCGCGTTTTTCGGCAGGCGGTTGGCGTGGACTCCGAGATCTTGGTTGAGCAGTTGGTCTGGACTGAGTGAGTGCTCCAGTTGCAGGGGATGAATGAGCAGCTGAACTTGAACCTCGCTGCGTTGAGGGAGCAGTTCGGCTGGGTTCAGGTAATCTGCGAATAATTTGAGGAGCTGCAGGGAGACTGTTGCAAATATCTTGAATTTGAGAGGCAAAAGCTGCCTGCATAGTGGCCAACTGATCGGTCAATGTTTTCTTGGCGTCGTCAATCTTTTCTCCAAGAGCCATTGAGGTGGCAGCATGAAGAGATTCATTGTTTTGATTGATCTGAAGACGCGCCTGGCCAATTCTAGTAAAAGCATCCGCCACTGCATTCTCAGCAAATGTTTGAAGTCTGGTGACGGTAGTCGTTAAACTACTTAAGTCCCGGTAGACTTGCTGGAATTGTGAGTCCGTGTGCTGCTGATGAGTGCCTAGAATGAGAGTTGCAGTTCGTTCTTCTTGTTTAAGCTTATGAACATCGCTTGCTAGTGCTGATATGGCAGTGGATAGATTGGCTAGCTGTGCAGCAATGTTCGGAGGCTCGTCCATAGGGTTGGTAAAGACAAAAAAGTCTTCAGAAAGCTCTTGAACCATGGACGGATCTGCAGCAATCAGTGGAGCATCAGTAGTAGGGACAAGGGCGCTGAGATGAGCATCGTCAACTGCAGCGGATGGCAACATAGAAGCTTCAACAATTTGTGCAGCTGGAGACTCTGAGATAGTGACAGCTAATTGGGCAGTTTCTTCATTTGGTGGAGCAGCCAAAGTAGTTGTGGGTTGATCAACCACAGCAGCTGACATCTGGGTGTGATCATTTGAGTGGGAAGACTCGCTAGGTTCATGATTGGCAGAGGATATGGTAACCTGCTGAACCACTGTCTGTATGACTGCATCCACATTGGTGTGATCAACAGCCATTGGCTGGGGCTGTTGATCATTGTGAGAGCTGGAAGGAGAGGAGAGTTCTTGAACCGAGGAGGCTACCTCCAAGGCAGTTGGTGCGGCCTCCGCTCCAGGGGAAGTAGTCTCCAGAGCAGTAGAAGTGAGCTCCACAGAAAATGGGACAATCTCCAAATTTGCAATGACGGAGTGTAGATCCTGCTGATCAGGACTGGCAACAGTTACAGTAGTTGAGCAAGAGTGAATCCTAGTGGATATGCGAGTATCATGAAGAGCAAGCTCAGCCATTTCGAGCTTGGGTCCAAGAGCATTTAGAACAGCTCTATCATGATTCGCTGTTCCTGAATTACCGTCAAATTGTTGAAGGCGAGTTTCAACCAGGGCCTGAAGTTCACCCACATAGATCATCAGGCTGAAAACGTCTCGCAGCTTCAAGCTTGTTTCAGGGTCTGAGATTTGAAGATATGCTAGTATTTTGTTCTCATCTGCCCTAGCCTGATCCAGAATTTGATCAAAATCATCTAATCGAACCTTGACACGGGCTTTTACCCATCGATCGAAAATCTCCAACTGTGGTTGCAGTTTGGCTTCCACTGTATCCATTACCATTTGAATCTCGAAGGCAACAAGAGTGGACACTGGAGCCGTAAGAGATTTTCCTTTTCCAGCAGGGGTGGTCTTGGGATGACAGTATGGGCATAATGACTTGGGTGTCCTGAAGCTGATAGAGCCCGGTGCTTGCTGAGTGCTCACCAGTGCTGACTGGGTGTCAGCTGGAACCACCGAAGGAGCAGGCACCATGGCTAAGGAAGCAGTTGGTTTCTCAGTTGAGGGGATGGCAGGGCTGGGTTCCCTATCAGGATTTACATCTGTAGGACCGGCGGAGGAGATAGTGTCGGAGGCGGCAACGTCTAACTGTCGGGCGGTCTGAGGAGCAGTTTTTCGTGTTCGCGGCTTCTCAGGAGGCGGAGGAGGGGGAGAAGACTCAGCGGATTCCGATACAGTCTGTTCAGAGTCACTGATTACCTGAGTCAAGCGACGCTTTTTCACTCCGCCTTCTCTGCCACTTCGTTGGCGATGAAGCTGAAGATACTTATGAGTGATGAGCCTCCCTGGATGAAGGTGAGAAAGAGCCCCTGTCTTAATATTTTTTCTCTCAAAAAGACTGCTGAGTGGGAGAGCAAAACCTGATTGACCCTTGCCAGATGCTACCAGACTAGTCAGTATTTGAAATAGCACAGCTGACCAGTTTATCTCCAACCCTTTGCATATAGCGCTCATAACGTCAAACTTCTCAGGGGTAATTATATCAAATGATCCTGCCTTACAGAGGAGCCCCTTGGAGATTATGTCCGCCAGTTGTCTATAATGACTCTTCATCAATACTTTCCGGAAAGGAGGACGTGGAAGGCAATGAGTAGATTCCGAGACTGTGAGACGCATCTCTTCTCTTAGTTCTGCCGGAATAGTCGAGAAATCAGTGAGTCCGGTAGAGGGTAGGCACAGGTGAGTGGCAAATTCTGGTTGGGTGATGGTGACTGATTGTCCAGAGATGGACGCCACCACGGTGTCATCCACAACTTTGGCAGTAGCAAAGAACTCTTGTAGTTCGTTCTTGTAAAAGGAAGGGGTCTGGCTCAAGATTACCAGGAGTCCGGAGGTATCCAGCCTTTGTATCAACTCCTTGGTTTCTTCATCAGAGGATGTGGATATTGAATGAAAATCGACGTGAATAGCATTGGTGATAAAACTCGGCTGAACATTCTTCGACATATTGAGTGAGTAGGAGGAAGAAGCAGCAGCAGTTTGTTAGAGTAAGTTTTCTGAAAGAGAACAATAATCGCAGTGATTTGTTGGAGAAGAAGAGTAGTGAAACTAAAGGCGGTGAAAAAGGAAGTATATGTAACGTCGTACTGTAGATGAGCGGACACATGTATACGTGGCGATCATCTAACGGTTTAAAAAGATTTAACAAATAAATGAAAGAATTCCGACGTTCATTAGGTTAATAAGTATCGAGGGTTATTTTTGTCAAAGCATATTTGGTAACATCAACTGGTATGTAGGGTTCGACTGGTAGGAAAACATCCACTGGTTGTGGAGTCCTACTGGTTCGGATACACCTACTGCAGCTGACCATTGTATTACCAGCTGAGCTTAAATAACCATGATAGAATTATAACAAAAATTCCCCCTAAATTTATGCACATAAACTAACTAATTCCCCCTGAATTCATTACTCAAAACAAAATAATCAAGAAGTAATTTCGATTAATCCAAGAATATTTCGAAAGTAAGAAAACTTAGCGTCCGGTAGGGGCTTTGTGAAGATGTCTGCTGCCTGTTGTTCTGTAGAAATATACTCCAGCCGAATTTCTTTCTTCATGACATGATCTCTGATAAAATGATGACGAATGTCAATATGTTTAGTACGAGTATGAAGAACTGGATTGTACGTTATGGCAATGGCAGATGTATTGTCACAGAAAATAGGAGCCTCTGTAAACTCAATTCCATAGTCTCTGAGTTGTTGCTGAATCCAGAGCAGTTGAGCACAGCAGCTTCCAGCATCAAGGTACTCTGCTTCTGCAGTGGAAGTTGCAATGGATGTCTGTTTCTTGCAACCCCATGATATCAATCGATCACCAAGGAATTGACAATACCCACTGGTGCTTTTCCGGTCAATTTTGCATCCAGCATAGTCAGCATCTGAGTATCCGATAAGATTGAAGGTTGAGTCTCTTGGATACCATAGACCGACATTCTCAGTGCCTTTCAAATATTTTAGGATCCTTTTGACTGCAGTGAAGTGCGACTGCTTGGGATTTGCTTGAAACCGGGCGCACATACACACTGCAAACATAATATCTGGTCGGCTGGCTGTCAAATATAGTAAAGATCCAATTATGCCTCGATACATTGTAACTTCGACTGGTATTCCTGAATTATCCAAGTCGAGTTTGGCAGATGAGCTCATTGGTGTAGCAGCAGCTGAGCTGGTACTCATTCCATATTTCTTCAGTAGCTCTTTAGTGTATTTAGACTGATTGATCAGGATTCCTTCACTAGATTGCTTGACTTGCAATCCTAAGAAAAATGATAGTTCTCCCATCATGCTCATCTCGAACTGGTCCTGCATAATTTTAGAGAATCTTTCGCACAATTTTGAGTTAGTACTTCCGAAAATAATATCATCAACATAAATTTGAACAAGCAGAGTATGGTCTCCCTTTGTAAATTTAAAAAGGGTCTTGTCCACCGTGCCAATAATAAAATTGTGTTCTGTCAAATATTTTGACAAAGTTTCATACCAGGCACGGGGAGCTTGCTTTAAACCATACAAGGCTTTATTGAGACGAAAAACATGAGATGGCTGCTGATGGTTTTCAAATCCAGGAGGTTGTTCAACATAGACTTCTTCCTGGAGTTTGCCGTTAAGAAATGCACTCTTAACATCCATCTGATAGACTTTAAAGTCTTTAAACGCAGCAAATGCAAGAAATATGCGAATTGCTTCTAGTCGAGCTACTGGGGCAAAGGTTTCATCGAAATCAATGCCTTCTTCCTGTCTGTAGCCCTGTGCAACTAATCTTGCCTTATTTCTGATTACTGTACCGTTTTCGTCTAATTTATTTCTAAACACCCATTTGGTGCCAATTACAGTGTGATGCTGTGGTCGTGGTACTAGATACCATACTTTGTTTCGCTCAAACTGATTTAGTTCTTCCTGCATTGCTTCTACCCAACTTGGGTCTAATATAGCGTCATCAATCTTCTTAGGTTCTATATGAGATATGAATGCAGCATGAAGAAATTCATTAATCATTTGTCCTCTGGTGCGTAGAGGAGCAAGAGGGTTACCGATGACCTGCTCAGGTGGATGATCCTTCTTCCACCGGAGCGAAGGTCCAAGAGGATTGAGTTCTTCAGTTGACTGGATGTGAGTAGGCAAATCAGAGGTTCTGATTGACTCATCTTTCTCACTTGTTCCTTCTGCTGCAGCAGGGGTAGATACTACTGTTTCATTTGAAGCTGGCTGCAGTGCTTGTTGGCCAGCAGACTCTTCTGCTTGAGCTTCAGGAACTTCTGGTTCTAAGGAGCAGTCAGTCCTGCTTCTGTAATCAATCTCATCATCAACATTTTCGTCAATGTAAGTGCTTTCCAGTCGATTACTCAAGTTGTTGATTTGTATATCAGATAGTGTACAGTTAGTAGGTTCATCAAATTTTACATGCACTGATTCTTCTACATTAAGAGTTCTATTATTAAATACTCTGAATGCCTTACTAACTGTATAATAGCCAAGGAATATTCCAGCATCAGATTTGGCATCAAAAGCGGTGAGATGAGTCTTTCCATTGTTGTGAATAGAACATTTGCAACCAAACACATGGAAATAGGAAATATTTGGCTTACTGCCATTCCAGATCTCATAAGGGGTTTTATTTGCTCGCTTATTAATCATTGATCTGTTCTGCGTATAACATGCTGTGTTGACAGCTTCTGCCCAAAATCTCTGCGATATTTCTGATTCCGCGAGCATAGTTCGCGCAGCTTCTTTCAAAGTGCGGTTCCTACGCTCAGCAACTCCGTTTTGTTGAGGAGTTCTAGCTGCAGAGTATTCGTGTTTAATACCAAGGTCATCTAGATATGATTCGAGTGATTGATTGGTGAACTCAGTACCTTTATCACTGCGAATTCTATCTATCCCACACGATTTCTCATTTTGGAGCCTTTTCAGTAATTTGATCAGCTTTGGAGTAGCCTGATCTTTGCCACTTAGGAACAAGACCCACGTGAAACGAGTGTAATCGTCTATTACCACTAGAGTATACTTCATTCCCCCTAGACTTGTTACTGGTATAGGACCAAATAGATCCATATGCAGCAACTCTAGGCACCGAGAAGAAGATTTACTCCCTTTGTTCTTAAAGGAGGATCTGATTTGCTTACCAAGTTGGCATGCTGCACAGATCTTATCTTTTGAGAACTCAATTTGGGGCAGTCCAACAACTAGATCAAGTTTACGCAGACTGGCAATAGTTTTAAAGTTTAAGTGACTCAACCGTTTGTGCAAAGCCAATTTTTGGATGAATTCAGAGCAGCTAAGCAAGTAGAAGAGATAGGCTGATTAAGATTCCAATCAATTTTATATGTGTTATCATGCATTCTACCTACAAGTAGTATACTACCATCAATAGATTTGATTGTGCATGAGTGCTGATTGAATTCTACGGAATGACCATTGTCACACAGTTGACTTATGCTAATCAAGTTGTAGCATAGATTTTCAACTAAAAGAATATCTTTAATGATGATGTTACCGTAGATAATCTTACCCTTACCCACGGTTCTACCTTTCGCGTTGTCTCCAAAGGTTATTCTGGGTCCGGTGGAGTCCACCAGTTTAGACAATAAGCTCGCATTCCCTGTCATATGTCTAGAGCACCTGCTGTCCAGAAACCATTCTGAGCTCCGAACTGGATGCATTCTAGTTTCCTGCAATTAAAGCGATAGAATGATTGGTACCCAATCCTACTTGGGTCCTGGTAGGATTAGTCCTTTCGGAACCCACACTTGTATGACCCTGAATGACTTAGGTCGGTGTGTGTTCTGAAATGTGTGTGCATTTATAGATATAGGTGATGATTTTGACTGTGGAGTGTGATAATATGTGTATGCATGTGCTTTTGGTTTGTAGTTCCTGTTATTTAGCATATACCTCTTCTGGACAGGTTTACAGTTGTAGTACCAGTTAGGTTTAACCTCTCTAGCTGCTCGACCAGTGGGTTTAAGTTCATTTCTGAACTTTTGCCTCGGTTTAGCCTCTTTGAGTGGTTCTACATAACCGATACCTCTGTGCTGTGCCTGTTCCTTGATGAGTGTTGCTTTAACAGGTTCTTTAACCAGTTCGTAAGGGTCATATACTATGCTAGATCTTACAAAGTTCATTGATTGAACCTTGCCTTTTGTTAGACACAGTTGAGGTTCATTACCAGATGAACTGCTGTCATTGCTATTATAGCCTATGCCTGTTAAATCACCAGCAAGCCTTATAGACTCAAGTATTTCATCCTTCTGGTAGTCGATGCATTCCAAGTGCTAACCAGTTTGCTAAGTTTCTGGTAAGCATTCTTGGCTTCATCTCTTTCCTTCACTAGAAGACTGGCTGTTTCCCTCAGGCAGTTCAACTCCCTTGATTGTTCACAATCAAGCTTGTTTTCATGCGTTTCAGTTTGGGTTGTATGCTCAGTCTTATAGCTTTCAAAAGATTCATATAGCGTCCGATACTCATTTATCATGTCCTGCAATGCATTGGTGAGTTCACTATGTGTAAATTCAGATAGGTTTGATTCATGTACCTCATTTTCATTATTTGCCATTAAGCAGTGGACTTCCTCGTCTTCACTCTCGCTGGATGAGCTAGTTAACTCTTCTGATTCTGATTCAGAATCAGCCCATTTGCTCTTACTTTCTTCTGCCATCAAGACCTTTTGATCTCTGTCCTTTTTGGATGATCTTCTGGTTTCTTCGGATTTTCTGTAATCCTTGGATCCTCTTTTGTGATCATCCTTCTTGGGTTTAGGACAGTCCGCAATGAAGTGTCCTGGTTTGAGGCAGTTGAAGCATACTCGCTCTTCTTCTTCTGAATTTCCTTTGGAACTCTGCCTCCGAGGATATGATTGATAAGATCTCTGATTCTTCTTCATGAATTTCCCAAATTTCTTTACAAACATTGCCATAGCATCATTACACATCTTTTCTGGAGTCATTTCTGTAGGAGTGGGCAGAGACTCCGATGCAGTGAGAGCTTTTGTTGGTTGACTGGTACTTGGTTCATCTTCAACCCGAATGCCTAATTCGAATTCATAGGCTTTTAAATCAGCAAACAGATCATGTAGATCTATTTTGTTGATGTCCTTCGATTCTCTCATAGCAATGGTCTTGACATCCCATTCTCTTGGTAGACCTCTCATTACTTTGAGAGTGACTTCTCTGTTGGGTAACTCCTTACCCAGACTGTTTAGTTCATTGATTATTCCAGTCACTCTTTCATCGTACTCGTTGAGAGTTTCTCCATTTATCATTTTGATATGCTCAAACTTCTGTAAAGCCACGGTAAGCTTGTTTTCTTTGGTTTGATCATTTCCTTCACAGAGTTGAGCAATCTTCTCCCAGATTTCTTTGGCTGTAGGGCACATCTTTATTTTGTTGAACATATTTTTGTCCAAAGTTTTGAACAGAATGTCCTTAGCAACGTTGTCTAGGTTTGCTTTTTTCTTGTCTTCATTTGACCATTGAGATCTTTCCTTTTCTACCATTTGTGGATCTCCACTTGTGATAGAAGCAGTTGTATTGATTTTCATGATCTTCAAAGGTCCTTCAGTGATTACATACCACATATCATCATCTTGAGCACTTAGATGTGCTTGCATACGGATCCTCCAGTCATCATATTCGTCTTTCTTGAACATTGGAATCTTGCTGAATGAGGCCATCAGTTTTTGGTAAATGGTAATTTCTCAAGATTGAGAAGACCTAAGCTCTGATACCACTTGTTAGGATCGGGGTAGTGTTTAGAAGGGGGGGTTGAATAAACACTAGATACAATTTCGATTTCTTTTTCTGGTTAACTGTAAACTGTTAAGTATTACAGTTGCTTCTCAATATCAGGCAAGTTAGTAGACACTTGTTATAGTGCGGAAGACGTCTACAAAACTTGTGAGGAATAAAACTGAAGTAATAAAGCAATAGACAAATAACACGAGAGTTGTTTCTGGAAGTTCGAAGCACAACGCTTCTACGTCTCCCCTTCTTCCTTTGTAGGAAGGATTCACTAGAAGACTTGGTTTACACTTTTACAGTATACAACCTTCTTAGGCACTAACACACTTGGCCTAAACTCCTAGCAATCACACACTTCTTTACTTTGGTTACAATGGATTCTATGACACTCTTTACAGAATACACTTTCTAGCTTTGAGAGTTTTTGAGCAGCAGACTTCAATTGAAGATAATCTGTCACAGATTCAGTTTTGCTGTTTGTCTGCTCTTTGCTGAACGTTTGGAATATCAGTCGGATGACTTTAGTGTTTGCTTTGAAGTATATCTCTTAGTTGAAAATCGCTCAGCACTTCTTCATTCTCTGCTTGGATGTATTTATAGGTTTGGATGTCCAACGGTAGCCTTTCTGTATATGGAAGAGATTAACTTTCCAATTTCTTATTGTCTTCTTTCCTATTTTGTAAAGCAACGGCTCTTTTCACTCTGACGGTAACGGTGGCGGAGATATAGCAGGGTGCGCCGCTCTGTTGTACCTTTGTCAGAGAATGTTGTACTGATTTTGTCTCGTTGCTTAGTGCTCTAACTGGAAGCTCGGACTTCTGCTGGTTCTCTTTGTTCAACTGGTCGTTCATCCTCTTATGACCAGTTGATGTCCTTGTACAGTGAGAGACTATTCAGTTGATAGTTGTCCAGTAGATGTCCATCCAGTTTAAGTTTATCCGGTTGATAGCTTGTACGGTTGATGTCTTCGCCAGTTGATGACTTTATCCGGTTGATGTCCATCCAGTTGATGTCTTGTCCAGTTGATGACTTCATCCGGTTGATGTCCATCCAGTTGATGTCTTGTCCAGTTGATGACTTCATCCGGTTGATGTCCATCCAGTTGATGTCTTGTCCAGTTGATGACTTCATCCGGTTGATGTCCATCCAGTTGATGACGTATCCAGTTGATGACTTCATCCGGTTGATGACCATCCAGTTGATGACTTTATCCAGTTGATGACTTCATCCGGTTGATGACCATCCAGTTGATGACTTCATCCGGTTGATGTCTTCATCCGGTTTGAGTCTTGTCCAGTTGGTAGGCATCCAGTTTATGTCTTCACCCGGTAGAAGTCTTTTTCCAGTTGGTCTTTAATATCCGGTAGGACTTCATCCAGTTTGTCTTTAATATCCGGTTTGTAATTACCAAAACTTTAGAAATCGTTTTCCCAACATACTGGGAGAGAATCACATTCTCTTTAAGATAACTCATTTTTCTTTTGTACTAACATTTAGTGCTCCACATTCATCCATACGAATCAAATTCAAAGGACCATCAGCACATGCCAAAGATATGTGGGTTTAAGTTATCATCCTTTTATATTCTTTAAATATAATCATACTAATTGTCATAAGTTCACCAGATTCAATAAAACGTTCATTCTTAAAAATACTACAAATCGCATTCGCAAATTTGAAAGAATGTTATTCTCTATCAAAATAGGAACAATGTTTCATTAAATATGGAACAAATAAACAATTGTTCAAAATTAGTTCCAAATAAGTTTAACATTTTACATTAAATAAATGTTTCAAACAACTTTTGCAACAACTCTTGCTACACTACTTAGCCTCAGGTAGGTGTCACCTTTCTAGGGCTCTCTACTCTTCTCAACCTATGCAAACTCTTTGCAAAGATGTGAGAATAATTGATATCATATACCAAAGAAGTAGAACCAATAAAAACATTAATTTTAATATAGACCCTTTCTAGAACGCTTCTAGTCTTGGTATTCTTTGCAGTTTTGCGACAGTGACCAGCAGTGAAAACATAGCTGATTCTCATTCTTAGTTGCCACTATATCCAATTTTGTCTTTTTAAGGTCGGGAATCATTTCTCTTCCTATTCTTTATCCTAGAATCCTTCCTACCATTGGTATAATGTTCAACAAGAAGAACAAGTTTCTCCTTTTGAATCAAGGATTCAAGAGTTTCCTACATTTTGACTATAAGATCAAATCTACAGCCATTTGATGAGGTATTGTCACATAAAAAATTTCCATTTTTCTCAACAAGAGATATTATTTCTACACCATGCTCATGGACCGAAGCCCCATCTTGCAGGTGAAATGGAAATACCTCTTTTGAAGTCGCGAGTCTCAGTATTCGCTTCCGTTCACCTAATAACATTTGTAGATGTTGGAAAATATCAACGGTGTGAGCAAATTCTTCATATCTATGTTGAAACTCATTCGGCATTGATGTAATCATATATCACCTTGTCTCGAGATCATCATATCATCACTTCTCAAGTGAGGTGATCTCTTCATCAGACGATCCGGAGGGCACTTCAACAAGAGGCTTCCCAACAAGGATATATAGAACCTTTTAGAAGCAATCATTATTTTAAATTACGTAGTCAATCAAAATAATATGGTCCGGTTACTTTGTTTGTATTGAGACTTGATGTAAACGAATTTATGGCAATCACAATATTGAGAATAAACAGAAAATATAAGCAAGTAGTTTGATTATTAATTAATTCAAAAACTAGGGGCTTTAGTTATTGAATGTTCCTACTAAATTTTTTGAATTTATCACCCTCATAACAAATGAACGGAAAATCATATTTTCTTAGTGGGCTTGGAGTCCAACTAGCTCATGAAAGCCCCGGGCGAGGGTCCATCCGACCTCATGATACTAAAGGTAGCTCACATTTACAAGCTACTACCTTAAGGATGCCTTCTAAGACTCTATAAGTCCTATGGGGCCCATATGCAACCCCCAAGATATTCGTCTCGTGATTGGCATAACCCTACGGAGGCAGGCTAATTATGGCTTCTCACGTCAAACTAACACATCCCACGGATAGTTGTCCGCCAAAAAGACCCCATGAGAGTGAGCAATCTTAAAGGTTAACATGACCGTACACACAATTAAGTGTCAGTTAAATACACAACTTTCACACACCAGATGCCCCCCACGAGGGTGAGACAAGACATTATGGCCCAAGTAGTGTCTCATGGCTTAACTGTTGATGGAAGACAGGAAGCAACAAACCCTTTTGTGCTCCCCTTCACGTTTGATATTAAAATTTTGAATCATATTCAAAAGAGGATTTAATAATTTTATAATCTCATCTAGTGCTTTTTTGTTTGTTTGTCGGATTCATGCAACTATCTTTTATTTATGCAACGTCAATTGTACTAATAAAATATACAAACAAACATTTAGCATGCATCATATGCATAATAAAAATAAATATGGACGATTACGACGTTTTCCCAATTGATCCACATGAGCCAAAATGTGGATCCTAGGTCTGTCTAGGTAATGCAGGTATACAATGCAATCCTATTACATTTTTGCTTCCATTATACATGTCTTGATTCTTTGTGCTCCATCTTCAATCTCGATCTCCCACTCATTCTAATGATTTTACATTTAAATTGTGCAGTTAACAAATTAAATGAAACACTTTCATATAATTTGCAACTAATTAAATTGTCAATTGCTTTGTAAAATCACTATTTTACCTCAAATCATAATATTAGCTAAATATAATATTAACAAATTAAACGAAAAAAAGTGTGCTAAAAATTTGAATTTTCGATGATTATACTCTCTTCTTTGTGTTTCCCTATCTTTTCTTTGAAGCCAAACACTTAGGCCAAACATTACAAGCTTTAAAAGACCTATTAATCCAAGTCTAGGGAATAATTACATTAATGGAGAAGTGCTTGAGAATTAGGCTTATGGAGTGTTTAATAGTAATCTTGACTTTGAGTTTAATAGCATTATTTGATCCTAAAAGTATATATGAAACTCAAGATTGACATTAACACACACGCACGTTCCGATTTTGCGATATATTGCTTGGCTTAGGAGAAAACACTTCTTGTTGATTTTTGGATTGGCTTATGGTTGAAGTGTTAGTGGGATTTCTGAGCTTTTACGTTTAAGTTGCTAAGTTAATTCATTTAAAGTATTGATGATGAACTTTGCATTTTGATCTTAATGTTTCTCGAGGACGATCAAATCTAAGTTTGGGGGAGTTTATAGGGTTGATTATTACGTGTATTTTTTCTTTGATATGTATATATTTTCGTGTAGATTCCGGGAAGATGTTATGCTTTTTGGTATTTATTTGGTTGTTTCAGGAATCTAGGTGGAAAATGGAAGAATTGAGCTAGAATGAAGAAAACAGATCAAATCAAGGCAAGAAATGAAGAATCTGAATTCTGGCATGACCGATCGATTGGAACTGGAAGGCGATCGATCGAAGGAGGCAGAGGTTTTGGCCAACAAAGAAACGCGGAGCTCGATCGATCGGAAACTTATGCTCGATCGATCGAGAGAGGCAGAGAAAGTCAGGAACGGGAGTTGAAGACGCTCGATCGATCGAGACATATGCACCGACCGATCGAGACACATAATTTTCAGAAAATTAAAGACTTGATTTTGTTTGATTTTTGGAAACTCTTGCCACCCACCCCCTCCTCTATAAATTAGGGAAGTAGGGCACGAAATTGAAAGCCATCATTGAGAGCATAATCAGACCCATATCATATTATTCAGCCGTTTTTTTCTTTTCCAAGAACAATCCAAGGTTAGAGAAATCCTTTGAAGTGCAAGGAAGGAAGCAAGAGAAGATGTATCGGTCTACGCACGGATTCGCTCCTACGTATCGTATTTCTAAACTCTAGTTAATTTGATTTTTAGATTTATTTGATGTTTTTGAGGTTGAGAAACGATTAAACATCTTGTTAATTTGATTTGAATTTAATTAAGTTTATTTTATCAAGTTTAGAGAATTTTGTGCTTGAATCTTTGATTTGAATGTGCTTGAGTGAATTAATTCTTATGTGCATGAATTATAATCTTAATGCTATCAAATCCTAGCTAACTTTGAGTGAATTTGTGAATTATAATTGAGATCGAGAGATGAAATTATAATACGCTATAATAATTCATGTTGTATGTTTAAGATTTAGATTGAGAGATTAAATCACATACGTGATCACTTTGAATTGAAAGATTTAAAGTTAACGGTTTTCATTGAGATTTATTCGATATTAAATTGGTTTAAGTGAACGATAGTTACTTGTGTCAATTTAATATTAGTTTCAATATAGCTTGAGAAAGTATATTGATTATATTAGGAAATCCGGCACCTTAAGAATTGATTGATTAGTTTGTTTTAATCATTGACGATAACACATTTGAACTAACATCTTGATAAATTTCTTGAGCGGAATTCCTTCGCATCTTGTAAGGACCCTAGTTCCTTAAGTGCGGATTACAGGCGTAATAGAGCTAAACATGCATCTAAGAATATAAAGTTCATGTTGATGTATTGAGCCGTTAAGATTAAAGGACAAAATAAAATTTCCAAAAGGGATTAATTACATTCCAACCAACTGAATGTTAATCCTATAGCTTTACACTACTCCTAGAGTAGAGACTATGCAAAAGAATTAGGCCTACTATGCCAAAAGCACTCCTCACTGGCTCACTGCAACAACCCGCCTTAGCCCGTCCGCCCAAAAGTACCTACAGGAACAACCCCAAAACCATGAGCATGTATATAAATCATATTCACAATAATATGATCATAATCCAATGCATAAACCATAAATGCGATTCACTTCCTGTATTCAACACATTTAAAAGCTCCCTTGGTTGTCCCTGTACCACAATAATAATCAATGGATTATAATACCGATATGTATGTCATGACATGCACCCATTTCGTGTATACCAATGGCCAATTCCCGGTCTTATTATATCAGTGGCATAATACCCCTCGCGTTTATATGACAGCGGCATTTATACCCCTCGCTTCGACATATTAGCGGCATAATATCCCTCGCATCAATATGACAGAGGCATTGTCCTTCGCTTCGACATGAAAGCGGCAAGTATTCTTCATCACTGTAATATAATCTCGACTCACAATCATATGCAACCGTAATGCATATCCAATCCATTATGAAACCACAATGCATATCCAACCATGTATGCAACCATAATGCATATTCAATTATGTATGCAATCACAATGCATAATTAAGACCATGTATGCAACCATAATGCATAACCAATCAAGCGTAATAAATACATTTTACCGTCCGATGCTCGTACGTCTCACTACGTACCTTAGTTCCAAAAGTAGAGATATTGTGGACTTTATCTCCTAAGCTGTGTGGCTACCTGGGATGGTTCTACACAATCACATGAATCCATATTAGAAGCCAATAAATGAACCATTACCAAAAATATCATCATTTAGAACAAAATCCTAAAACCCACATTTTTAGCCTTGCGATCGATTGGTTCCCAAGCCCCGATTGATCGCTAAGTGAAGAAAAATAGGCATTCATGTTCTGCCTCCACCGATCGATCGAAACTTTTTTATCGATCAATCGAGACATCACACGATCGATAGGAACAAAATTACCGATCGATCGGTAAGCTCATTTCACGCCTTGTTCAGGCTCTGCCCTGCTCGATCGATCGGACCCTTATTTCGATCGATCGAGCAGCCCTGTTCAAGCGAGAATCCTCCATGTATGAGCTCCAACTAACACTTAAACCCATATATAACAAAGATCAACCACCCAACACATCATGAAACCACAAAACAACCTTAAAACACATCCCCCAAATATAAACAACATGTTGGACCAAGATCCACTCTTTTAACCCCAAAGATGAGTTACAAATTTAACCAAACTCAATAAAACTTTACCATAATGAAAGCTTACCACTTGAGCTTTAAGTTTTTAGCAAGAAATCACAAAAAGACTCATTTTTCAAAGCTTTCTCCTCTCCTCTTGTTTCAGAAACGAAAATGGTAGATCTTAGATGAAAGGAGGGGGTTTGGGGACATAAAGCTGATAGAGAAGTGGATGGGATGTAAAGGTGTGCAAGTGGCTCCCTTGCCAACTTACATGGGGTTTAATTGCAAATCTAAACAAAAGCATGATGTATAAAATACCCCAACATGATATTTCAAAAGAATTTTACCACAATGCACCAAAATCCCTATCATAATCATGCTTACCAAAAATTACAAACCAACACATTTAAACCATTATGACACCCAATTTCCCAACATGCATAACATGCACCCTGAAATGCTCTACCGGGTCACGCCTACCATGTGACAAGCATTTCACCAAGATAATTAGTCCCAACACATAATCTAATTATCACCATAAAATCACATAAACATAATTAATGCCCAAATTGCAACTAATTATTTCGGGGATATCACAATACTCCCCTACTTATAAGATTTCGCCCTCGAAATCGCATGCACTTACCCAAATCGAAACTAAACATAAATCACATATCAGAGAATAGTTCTGGGTAGTGCTGCACCATATGTTGCTCCGTCTCCCACGTGGTGTGATGACCAGGAATTATAGATGTTAATCCCGGAGTATTAATAGACCCTAAAGTTTTATGCGTGGCAATTTGGAGTTTAATCGCGGTGTTGGGCCTCCCGAGCTCGTCTATTTGGGTAGTTGGGATCGTTGGATCCCGAGGTTGAGATTGTATTCTCATTCCGGTGAAAAACCTATGAGTTGGGTTTTTAGTGTGACTCGGAATCTCGGGTGCTTTGTGTGGGCACCGGTAGGGGGTTTTGGAGTTAGAGAGAGAGTTTCTGAAAACAGATGATTTTTAATGAATCATGATGTATTTGTGGGGCTTTTAGAATTTTGGGGTAATTTTGCTATATATACCAGTTGAACCCGAGATTTTAATTATTGGAAGCCTTTTTCTCCTCCAGCCCGTTTCTCTCTCTCTTCCCGTCTGCGCTGCTTCCCGTTTTTCCCCAACCCTCGCCGCTTCAAGGCGTGCGCCCGCCACCGTCCGGCCACCATCCGGCGCGTCCGACCCACCATCGGCTTCGTCTCTTCCAGGCGCACCTTCCCATACCAACAATTTGAAGTTTCGTCGAGTATCGCGTTCAGATTTGCCAGAAAAGCGCTAGGGTTCGAAATTGTAATCTGTCCGATTTGGGGCTCGATTTTTGGTACGTTTTTGGGGCTTTTCTTCAGGCGTTTTTGGGGCGTTTTGTGCTGCATTTTGGGTCGAAAATTTTATGCTTTGTGGTTCAAAGAAATTTGTTGCCATTGGTTCGAATTTGGTGTTCTATGTTTCGAAAATCTTGCTGATTTTTTGGATAAATTATTATGCTTCACATGGTTCAGCTTTTGAGTCTCTTTGGTGATGCATTATGGTTCGAATTTAACGCTGATTGCGTGGGGTTAGGGTTCGAATTTGGGGGTTTTGGCAGGGGGTGGTGATTCTTGTTATTGATGGATTAATTCATGTTTTAGATGAATTATGGTACCTAATTGGGTTCGATTTGTGATGTGAAGGTTCGAAAATTTATGGGGAGTTCTTGAACAATTTTCAATAATGTCTCATTCGTTTTCCCTCCCTGCATGTGCCCTACCCCGGGTCTTTTAAATGGTTAATTGTCGTGTGTTGGCAATATTTTGTTTAAGGGTTATGGGTGTGCTTGAGCATGGGTTGCATGTTCGTAAATAATTGTGAATTAATTTACCGTGTTAGCACGTCGTCCCTCGGGGCATGGAACTCGAACAAAGTCTGGCTCGAACTAAGGAGATTTAAGGTACGTGCGACGTACGAGCATTTCTTTATATGAGAGCATTTGGGAAATGCATAATGTATTTTGATTTCATTGATGGTTGTGCGTATGGTTATATTTATGTGTTGATATAGTTATGGAACGACCCAATCTTGACATCGTCGCCACAAGCGTGCGTGATACTAGAGTGGTATAACTTTACAAGATATATGGGGTACTGGGTCTATATGACTATTGTAGGGCATTTGAGATGCCTGAGAATGATCGTGGAATCATATACTCATTATAAGACATGTGAGATGTCTAAGTATAATGGAGAATTGGAAAAATAAATGCTAGGCATTTGAGCTATCTGTGATTGATAGCGAGGTTGAGAAATCAGTATTTGTTATTGAGATATCCATATTTGCCTGTATAATGAATTTGGAATCACTATATATTGATATTCGAGAATTAGGCATGCGATGAGTTAAATCAATGTGTTGATTTACTGATTTTCGAGATTTGATGAGTTTGATGATTGTGAGAACTGGGACAGTACACGGAATCCCGGATGAGGACGTTGCCATCCAGGGAGTATCATTTAAAATTCATTAGTATTTACTTTTGTTGTAAATTATGAATTTCATTATTGTGATTATGGGATTTTGTGTATTGGTATGCTCACCCCGTTGGGGGGCTGTCTCTGTTGGGGCAGGTGAACAGGTACATCGATGGCTTTGGAGTTGAGCTCGAGCTGTTGATTGGATGTACTCCCAAGATCGTGGTACCAGGGCTTGATGGAGCACGGTATCGTCTAGAGTACTTATATACACCCGAGGGTTATATACACATTTATGATGCTCGCATGTGAGCACGGTTATACTTGTATATGGGTTGTATATAAAGGCATGAGCCTTTCTCTCTTTCATTATATGTTGCATGCAATTAAGGGTAGAATTGCTAATGATATGAGAGTCGTCGGTGTATTATGTGGGTGTTGAAACCCACTTTATGTTGTCTTATGTGTGGTGTCTTCCCTGGCTGGGAATTTACTTAGTGTTCAGTATTTCTGTTGAGTATTGTGCTTTCCCTGGCCGGGAATTGTGTTATGTGTTATGCTTTTATTTCGGGATAGCTCAATTTATGGGGAGACTCTGCCCAAATTTTTATAAAAGTCCACAATATAAAAAGTGGTGTAATGGGGATGGTAATGGGCGAACTCTATGAGTCTACTTGTTGTTAGGATGATGATCTTATAACATTGCATATCAAAGAAAATTTTGTGATTGCCATTCATGGTAAATCATCATCTGAGTTTCCCGATTGTTTTTTTTATTAAAAGCATGTGCCACACATAGTAGTTAATACACTAATCATGGGTTAAGGGCTATGGGGTCCTTACATTAGTGGTATCAGAGCAGTGGTTAGCTCTTTGGGACTGTTGAAGGCCTGGAACATGCTGATAGGGATGGGTAGCACATATTTATGCATGATAGTAGCTAGTGTTGTGTGACACAACTATTTTGCTTATGTGCATTTGTAACATGTGATCATAGTGAAACGATTATATGTCATGACATCTATAGAATCATAATAATATCTGTTGATTATGATTGTGAGTTGTGACACAGGGACAACCAAATGGAGCATTTTGAAATGCATTGGGATACAGGAAGTACTTTGTACTCATAGTTTATGCATTTACTCATTATAATCATATTGTGGTTAATATGGATTGTTGTATGCTCATGGTTTGAGATTGTTCCTGTAGGGACACTATGACGCGAAAGGCTAAGGCCAGAGTTGAAAGACACAAAACAGTAACATGCATTTTATATACATCATGGATTATGCATTGTGGTTCCATGTGTACAATGGAGTGATGATTTTAATGCTCTGCCGCCAAATGTTGAAGCGAGGGGTGGGAGCGCCGCATGTCGCATTTGAGCGAGGTGCATTAAAATACACTCATGATGATGTATATTGGAATATGGAATATGCTTTATGTTGCAGGTATAGACGGGATACTTGGTGAATATCCCATGAGTCATTGTTATGGATGAGTGATGATTTTAAATGCTTGCCGCTATTTATTGTTTTGTGCCGCTAAAATGTGAAGCGGGGGGTGGGAGCGCCGCATGTCACATTGAAGCGTGGTTAGCATATGAGGCGAGGAAAGAATATTTGCCGCTAAAATGTGAAGCGAGGGGTGGGAGCGCCGCATGTCCATTTAAGCGAGGTTATTCTATGCCGCCTAATGTGAAGCGAGGGGTGGGAGTACCGCATGTTTTATTTAAGCGAGGGGCATTAAAATACACTACTGTAACAATGACTAGGGACCGGCTATATTGATTGGCGATGGTTCTTGCCGCCAGATATATTTATAGCGATGGTTCATTCCGCTATATTGATTGGCGATGGTTCATTCCGCCAGATGTATTGATAGCGATGGTTCATTCCGCTATATTGATTGGCGATGGTTCATTCCGCCAGATGTATTGATAGCGATGGTTCATTCCGCTATATTGATTGGCGATGGTTCATTCCGCCAGATGTATTGATAGCGATGGTTCATTCCGCTATATTGATTGGCGACGATTCTTGCCGCTGGATATATTGATAGCGATGTCTCATTCCGCTATTCTATTGGCGATGGTTTATGCCGCCGGGTATTGATAGCGATGTCTCATTCCGCTATTCTATTGGCGATGGTTTATGCCGCCGGGTATTGATAGCGATGCCTCATTCCGCTATTCTATTGGCGATGACTTATGCCGCCAGGTGTTCATAGCGATGGTACATTTCGCTACATCTATGGCGAAGGTTCATGCCGCCAGATGTCTATAGTGATGTTTTATGCCGCTGACTCTATGACGAGGGATTATGCCCCTGATTCTATAGCGACGGGTTATGCCGCTATGAACATGACGCTGGATTACACCACCTACGAGCGATGGGTGCTGATTGCGTACCACTGTTGGATGACGGAGACAGGTATGCCGCGATATTGTTAGCAATGAGGTATGGCACATTACTGTTTATTTAGCACTATTGTGGATATCATGTGTTGATTTACTTATGTTGTCATGTGTTTGACGATGAGATTATAGACGTCGTGTATCGACATATACCGTCACGAGTCGACAATATTATTTCAAAGTCATATGTTGACAGGTACCGTCACGGGATGACAATGACATAGTGGATGTTCTATGTAGACGTGTAGCGTCGTTTTGATGATTAATACATTTATGTTATGTATTTGGTTGTGTGGGTTTGGGTCCCGATGGTGAGCACATGGTAGAGTCTGGGTCAGTAGTTGACGAGACCTTTTTGCCTAGCAGGTTTGCTCGGTGGAGTATTGGATGTATTGTACCGGTAAATGTACCACATCATGTTATAGAGGTAAATATTTGTCGAGCAATGATACCCTTGGGTATGCTCGTTGGTTTGGCTAGGACCAAGTGATTGGTGGTAAGAGTAGTCATTGAGGAAACTACTCGCTTGTGTTGTGATGTAGGGTAGACATGGTTACACCCACCCTGAGGGTGTGGGATAAGACTTAACGGATTATGATGGCATCATAAGTGAGCAAGGACACCGGGTTGTCCATTGTGCTTGGTATTTTAGAGATATGTTGGGCGATGACCCATTACTCTAACGGTTTGTACGGTATGGCATACCGAGATGGAACATATGGTTTGTTGGTAGGCTTGATATGAGCCTATGGAGACAGCGCTTTGCTAGCCAGATATTGGGGGAATGATACAGTGTGCTTGTTGGAGCCATGATACTGCACGTTGGAACCGAGTTTGGTGAATCGTATGATAATACAATGGAGACTTTTGGCAGGCTTTTGATTGTCCCTTTGTAGCATGATGTTTGAGGCATGTGACACCTCATGAGAACGTTATACGTCTTTTGTTTTGAGGGACTTGTCTGGGACAGCTCATAATGTTGGAGTGCCAACAAGAGAGTCATCAAGTCGTCGTTGACTCGATATGGGGAATCCGTGTACTTGGGATGCAATGAGTGTTATTGTATCCAGTTTTTCCGAACGGTGGTTCGAGACTAGTGGATCTCGAGTTCGATAGCACCTCCCCTGTGGGGAAGGAGGTAGTATTATACCTATTGGGAATCTTTGAAAGATTCGGTGAGTTGGTACGTGTGGTGTTGATTTTGGGAATCACGCCGTGTTGTTGATCGTCGGTTATCATTCTCCTCTGGATGGGAATGACTCAGAATTGACGGTTGTGTTTGGGGCTTAGGGGTATGTTGTAGATACCCGAGCCGAGTGCATTGAGTATGCATGTGGTGTCCGTGCTTAGGCAGGTATACCGGTGAGTATACGGATGCCAATTTTTGATTTCCTTTTGACAAGCATAGAGTTATACTATTTTTGGATGGTTAAATCTCTGATGAGAGATATGGAACACCTTGAGATTGGGAATCTCCATTGCACGATAATTATGAGGAACAATCGTGAAGTTAGTTGACTCTCTTTGAGGAGGGATTATCTTGTGTGGGTTGAGGTGTTTCTTTGTTGGTGTTTTCCTTCGAGTTATGCGATAGCCTTCCCAAGTTTGGATTGTTAAATCCTAGGATTATCAAGGGATGGCAGGAATTCGGATTTATTGGGTGTCGCTGTCGACACAAGCGTTGAGGATGCAATGGGTTTATTGCATGTCCTTTCAGAATTTGAAACTCTGTGGAGTCTCGATGGTTTATTTATGATCAGGATGTGATCCTTGGAATATCCGGAGGTGGACATCTTGTGAGATGTCTTTTGTGTGAATCTGTGGCCGTGAGTTGCCCAAATTGAGTTG
This sequence comes from Haberlea rhodopensis, assembly GCA_907163345.1. Classification (NCBI taxonomy): domain Eukaryota; kingdom Viridiplantae; phylum Streptophyta; class Magnoliopsida; order Lamiales; family Gesneriaceae; genus Haberlea; species Haberlea rhodopensis. The sequence goes on from CAJQUN010000364.1 coordinate 292,323, forward strand.
CAATGATGCGACTGCTCATTTGATGGAGGAGGTTTGAAAGTGGAGACTAGGTTTGGTATGTGTACACCGTGGTATACTAGTGTTTCCCTCGTAACAATGTGTGTTAGACATCGTGAGTCATGATAGAGATGTCATTGAATGATATCTACGATGGAATCGGGAGCGATTCGAATCCTTGCAGTTTCAGTTGACTAACTGCTTTAGGATTGTTAGCGTTATGTTGTGCCGACGCTCTATCGTTTTTGGTGGACTGGAAGGTTTATTTCATTCCAGAGTTTGGTGCGAGGTAGGTACCCTAGCGTTTATTAATACGATTCTGATATGGTCAGGAATCGAGGTTATCGCTTCATCTTGTTGTGTAGCCCGGGTGTTATGTGATACACCGGTGCTAATTTCGAGGACAAAATTCTTTTAGTTGGGGATATTGTGATGACCAGGAATTATAGATGTTAATCCCGGAGTATTAATAGACCCTAAAGTTTTATGCGTGGCAATTTGGAGTTTAATCGCGGTGTTGGGCCTCCCGAGCTTGTCTATTTGGGTAGTTGGGATCGTTGGATCCCGAGGTTGAGATTGTATTCTCATTCCGGTGAAAAACCTATGAGTTGGGTTTTTAGTGTGACTCGGAATCTCGGGTGCTTTGTGTGGGCACCGGTAGGGGGTTTTGGAGTTAGAGAGAGAGTTTTTGAAAACAGATGATTTTTAATGAATCATGATGTATTTGTGGGGCTTTTAGAATTTCGGGGTAATTTTGCTATATATACCAGTTGAACCCGAGATTTTAATTATTGGAAGCCTTTTTCTCCTCCAGCCCGTTTCTCTCTCTCTTCCCGTCTGCGCTGCTTCCCGTTTTTCCCCAACCCTCGCCGCTTCAAGGCGTGCGCCCGCCGCCATCCGGCGCGTCCGACCCGCCATCGGCTTCGTCTCTTCCAGGCGCACCTTCCCATACCAACAATTTGAAGTTTCGTCGAGTATCGCGTTCGGATTTCCCAGAAAAGCGCTAGGGTTCGAAACTGTAATCTATCCGATTTGGGGCTCGATTTTTGGTACGTTTTTGGGGCTTTTCTTCAGGCGTTTTTGGGGCGTTTTGTGCTGCATTTTGGGTCGAAAATTTTATGCTTTGTGGTTCGAAGAAATTTGTTGCCATTGGTTCGAATTTGGTGTTCTATGTTTCGAAAATCTTGCTGATTTTTTGGATAAATTATTATGCTTCACATGGTTCAGCTTTTGAGTCTCTTTGGTGATGCATTATGGTTCGAATTTAACGCTGATTGCGTGGGTTAGGGTTCGAATTTGGGGGTTTTGGCAGGGGGTGGTGATTCTTGTTATTGATGGATTAATTCATGTTTTAGATGAATTATGGTACCTAATTGGGTTCGATTTGTGATGTGAAGGTTCGAAAATTTATGGGGAGTTCTTGAACAATTTTCAATAATATCTCATTCGTTTTCCCTCCCTGCATGTGCCCTGCCCCGGGTCTTTTAAATGGTTAATTGTCGTGTGTTGGCAATATTTTGTTTAAGGGTTATGGGTGTGCTTGAGGATGGGTTGCATGTTCGTAAATAATTGTGAATTAATTTACCGTGTTAGCACGTCGTCCCTCGGGGCATGGAACTCGAACAAAGTCTGGCTCGAACTAAGGAGATTTAAGGTACGTGCGACGTACGAGCATTACTTTATATGAGAGCATTTGTGAAATGCATAATGTATTTTGATTTCATTGATGGTTGTGCGTATGGTTATATTTATGTGTTGATATAGTTATGGAACGACCCAATCTTGACATCGCCGCCACAAGCGTGCGTGATACTAGAGTGGTATAACTTTACAAGATATATGGGGTACTCGGTCTATATGACTATTGTAGGGCATTTGAGATGCCTGAGAATGATCGTGGAATCATGTACTCATTATAAGACATGTGAGATGTCTAAGTATAATGGAGAATTGGAAAAATAAATGCTAGGCATTTGAGCTATCTGTGATTGATAGCGAGGTTGAGAAATCAGTATTTGTTATTGAGATATCCATATTTGCCTGTATAATGAATTTGGAATCACTATATATTGATATTCGAGAATTAGGCATGCGATGAGTTAAATCAATGTGTTGATTTACTGATTTTCGAGATTTGATGAGTTTGATCATTGTGAGAACAGGGACAGTACACGGAATCCCGGATGAGGACGTTGCCATCCAGGGAGTATCATTTAAAATTCATTAGTATTTACTTTTGTTGTAAATTATGAATTTCATTATTGTGATAATGGGATTTTGTGTATTGGTATGCTCACCCCGTTGGGGGGTTGTCTCTGTTGGGGCAGGTGAACAGGTACATCGATGGCTTTGGAGTTGAGCTCGAGCTGTTGATTGGATGTACTCCCAGGATCGTGGTACCAGGGCTTGATGGAGCACGGTATCGTCTAGAGTACTTATATACACCCGAGGGTTATATACACATTTATGATGCTCGCATATATAAAGGCATGAGCCTTTCTCTCTTTCATTATATGTTGCATGCAATTAAGGGTAGAATTGCTAATGATATGAGAGTCGTCGGTGTATTATGTGGGTGTTGAAACCCACTTTATGTTGTCTTATGTGTGGTGTCTTCCCTGGCTGGGAATTTACTTAGTGTTGCTGTATTCTATTGAGTATGTGTTTTCCCTGGCCGGGAACTATATTATGCGATGTGCTTTTATTTCGGGATGGCTCTATTTAAGGGGAGACTCTGCCCAAATTTTTATAAAAGTCCACAATATAAAAAGTGGTGTAATGGGGATGGTAATGGGCGAACTCTATGAGTCTACTTGTTGTTAGGATGATGATCTTATAACATTGCATATCAAAGAAAATTTTGTGATTGCCATTCAATGGTAAATCATCATCTGAGTTTCCCGATTGTTTTTTTTTATTAAAAGCATGTGCCACACATAGTGGTTAATACACTAATCATGGGTTAAGGGCTATGGGGTCCTTACACGTGGCCTCTTCGACACCCCTGCGATCCCACTGAACCTTGACCATCGGTATCACTTTGTTCCGTAGTCTGCGATCAGCCCTATCCAAAATCATGACTGGTCGTTCCTCATAGGATATAGCAGAATCTAACTGAATCCTCAGAAGGCTGCAATACATGCGATGGATCCGGCTCATACTTCCGCAACATAGATACATGAAACACGTCGTGACCAGACAATGACGGTGGTGTGCCAAATGGTAAGCCAAGGTACCGATGCGCGGTAAAATCTCATACGGTCCCACATACCTCGGAGACAATTTACCACGCAAACCAAACCGAACCACACCCCTGAAAGGTGAAATCTTCAAAAAGACCCTGTCTCCCAACTGAAATTCCAACGGTCTCCGCCGTTTATTCGCATAGGTTGCCTGCCTGTCCTGGGCTGCCTTCATTTTCTGACGGATAACCTTTATTTTATCCTCCATTTCCCGAATCAGTTCGGGTCCTCCCACTGCTTTACTGGTCAAGTCATCCCAGTATAAAGGCGACCTACAACGCTTACCATACAAAGCCTCAAACGGTGCCATCTGGATACTCGCCTGATAGCTGTTGTTGTATGAGAACTCTACCAAGGCCAAAGAATCTTGCCATGAGGCATCAAATTCCAACACACAAGCTCGCAGCATGTCCTCGAGCGTCTGTATAGTACGCTCAGTCTGACCGTCCGTCTGGGGGTGATATGCGGTGCTCAATCTCACCTCAGTACCCAAAGCTGACTGAAGTCCTCCCCAGAAATGAGATGTGAACCGTGGATCTCTGTCAGACACAATAGACACCGGAATCCCATGCAGTCTCACTATATCCCAGACATACAACTGAGCCATCCTCAAGTATGTGTACGTCATACTGTAAGGGATGAAGTGACCTACCTTTGTCAGCCTGTCAATGATCACCCAAATGGCATCACAACTCGAAGTAGTCCTCGGCAAGTGAGTCACAAAGTCCATAGATATATGCTCCCACTTCCACTCCGGTATCTCTAAGCTCCTTAGCTCGCCACCGGGTCTCTGCCTCTCTGCCTTAACCTGCTGGCAGATCACACCTCTTGACAAATGAGATCACATCACATTTCATCCGTTTCCACCAGAACTGATCACACAAGTTCTTATACATTTTCCTCACTCCTGGGTGGATGCTAAATCGGCTACTATGAGCTCGCTCCAAGATGCCTCTACGCAACTCCGGCGTACATGGAACTACCCATCGGTTACCAAGTCTCAAAGAACCATCCTCAGCCACTCTAAACTTTGATGGCTGCCCCTGAAGTGCCAATGATGACCATCTCTGAATCTCATCATCTGTCCTCTGAGCTCTCCTGATATGCTCATAGATATCTGGCTCAGCCAATAAGGTCGATACAAGCACAGGCGATGTATCTACGTCGAAGTCATAGCCCAGATGGCAATATGAAGTCATCATAGGCGACAAATGCATGACCTCCTCAGCAGTACTCTTCACCTTCCGACTCAAGGCGTCTGCTGTCAAGTTCGCCTTCCTGGGATGGTACTCAATCTCACAGTCATAGTCTTTGAGCAAATCCATCCATCTCCTCTGACGCATATTCAATTCCGCCTGAGTAAACAAGAATTTTAGGCTCTTATGATCCGTGTATATGGTAAAAGATGTACCATACAAATAGTGCCTCCAAATCTTCAGGGCAAAGATAATGGCCACCAACTCCAAATCATGAACTGGGTATCTAGCCTCATGCGGCTTCAACTGCCTCGATGCATAAGCTACCACGTGCTTATCTTGCATCAATACACATCCCAAGCCCTGAAGTGATGCGTCAGTATAAAGGAAAAAACTCTTGTTCTCTATGGGAATCACTAACACCGGTGTCGTGGTCAACCGCTGCTTCAATTCTTGGAAGCTTTCCTCGCAAGCCTCTGACCAAAAGAAGGGTACTCCCTTTTGTGTCAACTGTGTCAGTGTTTAGCAATCTTAGAAAATCCCTCGACGAAACGTCGGTAATAACCAGCCAATCCAAGAAAACTCCGTATCTCAGGCACAGAAGTGGGTGCAGCCCACTCCATCACAGCCTCAATCTTCCTGGGGTCTACTGAAATCCCACTGCTAGATATGACATGCCCCAGAAACACTACACTGCTCAACCAAAACTCACACTTGCTGAGCTTGGCTTATAATTGATGATCTCTGAGGATCTGGAGCACCGTCCTCAAGTGTTTCACGTGTTCTTCCTCACTCCGTGAGTAGACGAGAATGTCGTCAATAAATACAATGACGAACTGGTCCAGATAGGGTTGGAACACCCGATTCATCAAGCTCATAAAGACGGCCGGGGCGTTCGTCACACCGAACGGCATCACTAAGAACTCGTAGTGCCCATACCGAGTCCTAAATATTGTCTTCTGTACATCCTCCTCCCTGACGCGTATCTGATGGTACCCGGATCTCAAATCGATCTTACTATACAGCTTCGTACCTTGCAACTGGTCAAACAAGTCGTCGATCCTTGGAAGAGGATACTTGTTCTTCACCGTGGCCTTGTTCAGTTGCCGGTAATCGATGCATAAACGCATCGAACCATCCTTCTTCTTCACAAAAAGAACCGGTGCGCCCCAAGGAGATACGCTAGGGCGTATATATCCTTTATCAAGGAGCTCCTGCAATTGCTCCTTCAGTTCTCTCAAGTCTGCCGGTGCCATCCGGTAAGGGGCACGAGAAATAGCGGATGTCCCCGGTAATAACTCAATCCCAAACTCGACTTCCCTAGCCGGTGGGAATCCTGGAATCTCCTCCGGGAACACATCGGCAAATTCCGCTACCACTGGTATATCCTCAACTCTTAACTCTTTGCTCTTTCCCATCATATCCACGGTATAGATGATATAACCCGTGTGTCCACGTTCCAATAGTTGGGACATTTTGATTGCCGAAATCAACAGAATCTTCGCACGAGACCCGTTGCCATAGAAAGTCCACTGAACTCCCAAATGAGATCTGAACCGTACTGTCCTCTGTCGACAATCCACCACTGCCTGATATCTGTTCAGAATATCGATGCCCACAATGCAGTCGAAATCTGACATACCCAAAATAATCAAATCTGCCCTTATCTCATTGCCCTCAAAATAAATGAGGCAGTCCATCAGGAACTGATCAGCAACAACTTTCCTTCCAATGGGTGTCGAGACCAATAGAGACGTGGGTAACGGAGACGTGCACATATGATGTCTCGCCACAAAGTCCGCAGACACAAAGGAGTGCGAAGCACCTGTGTCTATCAAAATAAAGGCGGAATACTTAAATAGAAGGCACGTACCAGCTATCACTTCCTCTGGGGCTGCATCGGCCTGCTCCCTGGTCAGTGCATAGACCTGTCCTTGAGGTGGCCCCATCGCCTGTCCTCCCATATGATGAGGTACCATCGGTGGCCTCTGCTGTACTGTCCCACTAGAAAACCTCCCTCGGCCCTCTCTAAGATCCGTCCGTCCTTCCCGATCGGGACAACGCCGAGCAATGTGGCCCGACTTACCACATATGTAGCATGCGGAACAATCACGCATCAAATGCGGCCCTCCGCAAAAGTGGCACTTAACATCTCCAACTCTACCAGATCCTCCAAAAGTAGATGCACCACCTCTCAGGTCACCTTGTTTCCGACCATCCGGTCGCCTCCCGCTAAACCGGGAAGAAGAAGAAGAAGTTCCCCTTGACTTAAAAGATCCTCCCTGGGGCCTCAGATTCTCAGATGTAGATCTTTGTGATGAGACTGGTGGGGGTGCCGCATCAGGATAAGCACTCACCCCAATCTCTGCCAACTCCGCTCTTACAAGTGCATCATCAAAGGACGTCGGGTTGTTAGAAATCACCCGATCAAATAGTTCCGGTCGCAACCCCTTCAAAACGTTCCTCATATTTGCATGACCATTGGTGGCAATGTGGGGAACATACCTCAGCAACGAAGAATAGTTCATAGCATAGTCCGAAACTGTCATGCTCCCTTGTTTCAAGTTTGTAAATTCATCCTCCTTTGATTGTCTAGCCGCAGCCGAGAAGTATCGGTTTGAAAACCGAGTTCTGAATAGAGTCCAATCAATTACCATGCCTTGAGCCCTCAACTCCATCACAGTCGTCTTCCACCACATAGAAGACTTCTTTGCCAATTGAAATTCCGCCAATCTCAACCACGCCGTTCTAGCACATGGCGCAGACACGAATATCTGTTCCAATCTCTCTAGCCACTCTTCGGCCTCTTCCCTGTCTCTGTTCCCTCAATCATAGGTGGGTGGAAGGTCAGAAACTGTGTCAGGCTAAGCTCCCCTGGTAGTAGCAACTGAGCAACCGGTTCCATGCCCACAGCAGGTAGAGGTAAAGGATTTGCCTGACCAATGCTAGCGTTCACGCTCCCAACATCACCAACCTCTTCATTAAGGTTCCCCGCATTCATAGCAGCCATGCTGTAATACAAGGGTTAACAACAATTCCAAACAATATACATGTTATGCCGTTAGATAACATGAACGATAATAAGCATGTTAGTGTAACAGTTTATACACCAATATGCGTCACATGCATAAACATGCTCAAATGTAAACACTTAGCTAACCATGCTAAGGCTACCCTTCACTCATTCCCGGGTTCTCTAACCACTGCTCTGATACCACTAATGCAAGGACCCTAGTTCCTTAAGTGCGGATTAAAGGCGTAATAGAGCTAAACATGCATCTAAGAATATAAAGTTCGTGTTGATGTATTGAGCCGTTAAGATTACAGGCCAAAATAAAATTTCCAAAAGGGATTAATTACATTCCCAACCAACTGAATGTTAATCCTATAGCTTTACACTACTCCTAGAGTAGAGACTATGCAAAAGAATTAGGCCTGCTATGACAAAAGCACTCCTCACTGGCTCACTGCATCAACCCGCCTTAGCCCGTCCGCCCAAAAGTACCTATAGGAACAACCCCAAAACCATGAGCATGTATATAAATCATATTCACAATAATATGATCATAATCCAATGCATAAACCATAAATGCGATTCACTTCCTGTATTCAACACATTTAAAAGCTCCATTGGTTGTCCCTGTACCACAATAATAATCAATGGATTATAGTACCGATATGTATGTCATGACATGCACCCATTTCGTGTATACCAATGGCAAATTCCCGGTCTTATTATATCAGTGGCATAATACCCCTCGCGTTTATATGACAGTGGCATTTACACCCCTCGCTTCGACATATTAGCGGCATAATATCCCTCGCATCAATATGACAGCGGCATTGTCCTTCGCTTCGACATATTTGCGGAAAATATTCTTCATCGCTAGATATGACAGCGGCAAGTATTCTATCATCGCTTCGACATGAAAGCGGCAAGTATTCTTCATCACTGTAATATAATCTCGACTCACAATCATATGCAACCGTAACGCATATCCAATCCATTATTTAACCACAATGCATATCCAACCATGTATGCAACCATAATGCATATTCAATTATGTATGAAATCACAATGCATAATTAAGACCATGTATGCAACCATAATGCATAACCAATCAAGCGTAATAAATACATTTTACCGTCCGATGCTCGTACGTCTCACTACGTACCTTAGTTCCAAAAGTAGAGATATTGTGGACTTTATCTCCTAAGCTGTGTGGCTACCTGGGATGGTTCTACACAATCACATGAATCCATATTAGAAGCCAATAAATGAACCATTACCAAAAATATCATCATTTAGAACAAAATCCCACAACCCACATTTTTAGCCTTGCGATCGATCGGTTCCCAAGCCCCGATCGATCGCTAATTGAAGAAAAATAGGCATTCATGTTCTGCCTCCACCGATCGATCAAAACTTTTTATCGATCGATCGAGACATCACACCGATCGATCGGAACAAAATTACCGATCGACCGGTAAGCTCATTTCACGCCTTGTTCAGGCTCTGCCCTGCTCGATCGATCGGACCCTTATTTCGATCGATCGAGCAGCCTTGTTCCAGCGAGAATCCTCCATGTATGAGCTCCAACTAACACTTAAACCCATATATAACAAAGATCAACCACCCAACACATCATGAAACCACAAAACAACCTTAAAACACATCCCCCAAATATAAACAACATGTTGGACCAAGATCCACTCTTTTAACCCCAAAGATGAGTTACAAAACTAACCAAACTCAACAAAACTTTACCATAATGAAAGCTTACCACTTGAGCTTTAAGTTTTTAGCAAGAAATCACAAAAAGACTCCTTTTTCAAAGCTTTCTCCTCTCCTCTTGTTTCAGAAACGAAAATGGTAGATCTTAGATGAAAGGAGGGGGTTTGGGGACATAAAGCTGATAGAGAAGTGGATGGGATGTAAAGGTGTGCAAGTGGCTCCCTTGCCAACTTACATAGGATTTAATTGCACATCTAAACAAAAGCATGATGTATAAAATACCCCAACATGATATTTCAAAAGCATTTTACCACAATGCACCAAAATCCCTATCAAAATCATGCTTTACCAAAAATTACAAACCAACACATTTAAACCATTATAACACCCAATTTCCCAACATGCATAACATGCACCCTGAAATGCTATACCGGGTCACGCCTACCATGTGACAGGCATTTCACCAAGATAATTAGTCCCAACACATAATCTAATTATCACCATAAAATCACATAAACATAATTAATGCCCAAATTGCAATTAATTATTTCGGGGATATCACACATCTTCAAAGGAGTTGTTTTATTTTTGAGTTTTTAAGTTTTTAGCTTAATTAGATAATTAATCATCTTTTTCGTAGGCTAAATATAATTTTACTAATTTTATTTGGTACTTATACGTTAGTCCATGTGGGTTCGACATCCTTTCTTTTATATCACTATACTAAAACTTGACACCGTGCACTTGCGGTAGAATCGCTACACTGTAATTAATTGTTTAAAATAAAAGCGATCATTCGACCTAAAAAAGACAGGCCTGAACACTTTCAATTCGTGGTTAAAAGGAACAATTATTTATTCCTTTTTAAGTAATAAAATCATGAAGCTTCTTCAATGAATAGAATTTTCTAGACTTGAGTTTAAGTAAACCAAGCCCCAATTATGAACTCGGAGATTAGCACTCGGGGCACAACTACATCCTGTTAGGTTGTTTACTCATCCAATGAATCGAAAGGGAAAAAAAGGACTGTAAGTATCAGAATCCATTCGTCATGCTAAGAGAACTTGTTGCATTTTTAAAAATATTTTGTAGGAAATGATAAGTAAATCAACAAGGAAAAAGTGTCAGAAATTGACCATAAAAAGATGTTGGGTGCCAAAAGATAAGATTTTTGAGGTGAAAGATGGTTACCCTAGTTGTTAAAGCAAGGGGGAATTAGTGCTACAATGTGCGGGATTTATCAATCAGTGGTGGAACCGGAGAAATAGTCGATGATCCATGGTCACATGGCCAAAATCATGAATATCTGATCGTCACTTTTTTAAACAATGAAATACCAGTTGTGAACGATTAATCCGCAAGTGTACGGTTGTCAAATTCTAGTATAGATATATGAAGTATGGATGTTGTACCCACAGGACTAGTAGTAAGTACCAAACTTAATCAATATAATTATATTTAGCCTACGAAAAGTTGTTGAAAATAGTGTAATAATAAAAGTAAATTAAGAATTCAAAATCCAAATCAACAAGCACACTAAAAGAAGAATTCAATAGAGAAGATTTATCAAGACTTTAGTTCACCTACGTAATCCCCTACAATTATCTTGTAGTATCGGATGATTATCCAAATGATTCTAAGGTGACGAGTTCTTCGAGATTATCTAATTTGCTCTTCCAAGTTATATTAAACATAATATCAAACTGCAGTAAGTTACTTCTGCATACTTATTTAACAAATCAATATTGCATGAAACTTTGTGAAAACTTCGAGGTTTCGATTACTACATATCTATGGCTATCACATGTGTATTTGATCTCATCTTCCAATATCAATCTGAAATCCACGACATAATTTACTAGTTCGTATTATAACATCATCTTCCGATCTCAATTATAATAGCATAAATCAATTCAATGGTGATCAATCCATGAAAACGTTAAAGTCATAAATCATGCACAAAGATATATGGTATCAATCAAAAACTAACAATCAACCAATAAGTTCAAACATATGATCCCCTAGTCATGATAAAGAAACTTAGCCTATAATCATCTTCATAGAAATATGATTATAGAATTGTTCAATGATAAACAACATAAAAAATCTAAGAAATAAATAAGCAAAAGTTCAGAAATACTAATAGACGCGAGGAATTGACTCCGGGCGTTGTTCGTCTTCCGTCTCTTGGTTGATTCTTGCTTGGAGGCTTGGAAGATGATAGGGAGGCTGAGTGGGGTATAATATGGTGCCAAACTTCTTATGGTCGTCCATCAAGTATTATTTATAGTGGAGGGGAATTAAGGTAGGTTTCTTGTAGGACACAAACTCTAAAACTTATTTTTTTTCAGATTTTCTCCGCTACCGATCGATCGGTAAGAAGTACCGATCGATCGGTATTTCTTCAAATTAAAACCCTTTAGCTACGACATACTATCGATCTGAACATTGCTACCGATCGATCGGTAATTCGTTAACTCAACATACGTCATTGGACCGATCTATCGGTGCAAGTCCACCGATAGATTGGTGGCTCTTTTTCTTCAAAAGTTGAGCTTTCATTGTTTCTTCGACTGGTTCGCTCATTCGAATCCTTTTTCATCATTTTAAGCTTTGGGCTTTGATAGATTTTACTAAATGTGGTCAATATAGGACCTCCACATGGTTAATCATCACATAACTATGTTATTATTTAACTATGCATTTCTTTTTCCTTTTTCAATAGGCATTTTATTCTTTTCTTGTAATAGTTCAAAACATAGTACATAATAGCTCAAAACATAGTACGTGTATGAAATTCATTATACTCCCTTAAGGTAAGGATACAAGTTCTTTTTAGGCTCACAAAATGGTAGGTGTAATGAATGTATCAACAAAAGTCGAATGGGTGTTAGTTGTATGCAGTGCATACTCCATTCCCTTTCTTTTTAAGCTCAAAAATGGACAATAGGGAATGATATAGACAAGGTAGACTTGAAAGGCTCAAAAGTTCCAAATATCGCCTAAATCATATCCAATTCAAGTTCATAATTATAAAATTTTACCTCAAAGTGTCATCAAATAGGTTCTAAAATACTCTAAGATGCTCAAGACAAATCATTAATTTCACAAAAAAATTCACTATTCAACATAAAATCTACAAACTCATGACTCAATATGCTCCAAAATTATTCCTCAATTTTGACATCAACAAAGGATATTCACATACATGCCAAAAAAAATGAAGACTCAAGTCGAGATGTAAATCAATATTAGTTTCATCATGTAATACATTCACAATTGTAATTCAGTTATTTCTCAAGGTTGAACTCATTTTCTGTAAAAAAATTGTATGTGCTCAAGAACAACATAAGTGATGGTTGCAACAGATAGCCAACAAGAACACAATCAAAATATAGTCAAAACAACAAGTAGCGGATAGAAAACACCAAACAACCCCACAAACTTAACATGTGCATTGCCCTCAATGTACATAAATGATAGCAATGACAAAGCACATACCTTGACGACGATTATCATTAATCGTCGCCCTCCTCTTCATGTTCCGGTGGGGTACTGGTGGAAATGACTGGTGTGGTGGGAAGGTAGACTATGGTGGAAACTAGGCAGTCGGGAAGCCTTGTGCCAATGCATTGTTCCATACAACTTGGTTTTGCATGAACTCCCTTTGTTGTTGATCCCGTTCCCGATGCTCTAGACATATTTGTTGCAACTCGTTGTGAAGCGAGGCTAGAGTGACTAGGGTACACCAGGCGCAGTAGATGATGTAATCGGCTGAGATGTAGCCCGACTGCCTGAAGGTCTGGCATGTTCCCTCCTCTATGTAGTGGCGGTGGTGGTGGAATCTTGAATCACTATAGCAGACATGGGAGGTAAAATCTCCTCAGCATCATCCCAAACAATGCCTTGCCATTGGCATAACTCGGTAATGGTTGCAGAACATGGCAGACAGGAGATAGGTGAGCCAAGGATGGCGTTCCGGATATGTGATGCCCAAAAATGAATTGTGTTCATTATTGACTTAATTATGGTAATTATGAGAGAATTACAGGATTTGATGGGGCTCAGTTTTGAGATAACCGAGTGTAATTGGATATTGTGAATTAATATGAGATTGAATATTATGTTGAAAGAATTTAAATTGTGTGGGGTCTCGTCACCTTAATCATTAATTAAGTGTTCAAATATGTCATTCACATTAAACGTAAACAGGATTAAGATCTTATCACTACTGATTGAGATTTTTCACTATGTTTTTCACTTATATTATTCATATACAATACATCTTGTATATCCTTTACAAGTACAATTCATCAAATCTCACTCAGTTTAATGCCTAGCAGCAGAAGGTAGACTCACAATCCCAGCTCTCCCCAGCTATGAGTCCCTACAGAACAACCATACAAACACATGAGTATTGAAATGATGTTCACAATAACATCAAAATAATGCATCATTACTATATAAACAACTTCCTGTAAATCAGGCATTTGTAATACTCCCCTTCCGTTGTTCCTGTACATATCCCTGTACATACCTCATAATACAAAATACAAATATATCATGATATGTCTCATTTATCACCCTGTTATAACGGACAAATATGATTTTGCCTATCTCAACTCAATATTTCAGTGGAACCTCCTCACATCTTCATATTAGCAGCACAAACCATATTTCCGTCCTCACACATTATAACAGTCCAAGCATATACTCAACCGGAGTATACCTTTCATGCCAAAGCATATGCTCAACAATAGCATACCTATCGTGGCATCACTCTCAACATATGTACAACATGCCCAACAATGGCAAGAGGACCGATATGATATGCCTATCTCAGCTCAATATGTCAGTGAAACCTCCTCACATCTTGATATTGACAGCACTAACCGTCCTCACATAGATAATAGCCAAGCATATGCCCATCAATGGCATACCTATCGTGGCATCAACTGTATGTCTCAATCACATCGTGCCTCACAGCACCACTCACATACCTCAACAACATCGTTCCTCATAACACCAATCACATCTCATACCTCAATAAACAAGATATCCATCTCATATCTAAATTAACAATACATCAACGTCATATATCAGGATATAATGTCATAAATGGAATATCATTACTCGTACGTCAACACGTACCTGTCGTGGACACAAAAGATAGAAATCAGGCGTCAAGGTTTAACCGCCTTGTTGTCCTGTCCCCTGTGATGATGCTACAACAATACCAACAATAGATCATGTTATAATAGGCTTCAACATCAAAGTCCACAAAAATATAACATTTTCAAAAATTCAACCCTAGTGATCGATCGCCACTTTTCACCGATCGATCGCCAAAATGTTCTGTCCATCGCGATCAATCGACACTTTTTCTCGATCGATCACCCTGTTCACTCGTGATCGATCGCCATGTTTTCACCGATCGATCGCCAAGCCCTTTCACCGCCTTATTTTACTCTGTTTTCAACGATCGATCGACATAAGGCCCGCAATCGATCGCCGATGTCTGAAATTTTCAGAACATGGCGATTTGGAGCTTATCCTCATAGTTCACTTCCTACAACTCAATTTATATCATGAAAACTTGGTACAAGCATACTCTACCATCATATGAACACGTTTCTATAACAACACAACTCAAGTGTGTACAATATAACTCATATCAAAGCAAGAACTACCAATTTCCATGCTTCAACTCCAACTCACCATTCACCAACATAAAACAAGTATATCAAGCACATAATCCTTACCAAGAAGCTATGAAGTCACTTTACACAACTTTCTATCTTGATTTCCATGTTGAAATCCAAGAAAAGAAGCAAAACTAGGTAAGGAGCTAGAGAGGAGCTTGGGTAGATATTTGTGGGTGAAAGATGGTGTTGTATGTGTTTATCCAAGCTGATAGTTGCTTATATCAGTCCTCAACATGTCATGCAAATGCATGTGAAATCTCTCTCAAATTCAAATGCATGAAAAAGCCACTCATGCTCTCCTCTTGGCTAGAGTACCAAGGCATGTCCACATACCACAACAATGTCATGTAGTGTATGGTTCACCATGGTCCAAACCAAGTTCCTATCATGGTTCATACTAACATGCCAAATCATATGTTTCATTCATTACAACATAAATAGTCCTTTCTTTCATTTTATCATTCATACTCGGTTCAACTTGCACTCGAGTCCACGTCAGTCCGTAATTATCACACAAATACGTCATAATCATATTCAGCAGATATGAGTCACATCGAGGCATTACCAATAATTATCCACTAATCAACTATAACATGCATGATTAATGGCTAGGCGTTACAAATCTCCCCTACTAATTGAATCTCGTCCTCGAAATTGAATCATCTAGGCAACACAATCGTAACAATACGCACATATCCATGAATGAGGCAATATATGCAATTCAACACCTCAACTCACCAGCATTGCAATAAGAAGAGTAAAAATTAACCATACCAGACAATAACGTAGGATACTACAGTATCATAAGCTGATGATGTCACACATATCAGCTCCATAAATACGATGCGTATCATAAGTACTCTTGAGCAAAGATCTTACGTTCTGTTATCCCTGACAACCTTCTCTCAGCAAGATCCAAACTAATCATGTCATACATAGACAATACATATGTCTCTCATTGTACATTAAGATGCATACATCTGCCATCACTCACAGTACCTATATCAATCAATGAGAGTGGTAATAGTCCACGTATGCCAAGAGACGAATACAAGAGATCACAACAAACAGTCCATCGCTCTGCCTCATTTTTGTTCTTTCATGCTCTTCATCAAGCAATATGAACAATCTACCAATTCACAAACCAACGTGTCAGAATACGTTGTCATAGCAATTACGATGCATGAGAGCGACACTGTGTCGATCTCGAAGCTCCCTGTTTCTCACACACGTCAACAATCCAAGACATGAATGCATCACATCCGTGATCATACACCACCATCGTACACCGTGCCCTTATTATGTCACAACTTGACCATTCATTGTATTTGATTGGTGCACACATGTACTAACCTTGCTTCACAAATCCTTTCACTGGACACCAACTATACAATATCACGTCACAGGTACATCATATAACCAACTTCAACTTTGAGGACTTCATCCTCACTGTACTCTCGTATATACAGAGATTCTCCCATATCAACAAGTAGATAAACATATCTTGCCCTCACTACTTTCCAGTATTTCCGTAGTACTTTCACACTATTATCTCCATAAAGCAGATGTGAATAGAGCTATCGCTGTTCTAATATCTCAACAACTTGTGTTTTACAATTCAAGTAGACAACGTGTCAAACACAATGTTTCCATCTAACAAAGTCTGTCAACCTTGCACTCAACCTCTCTCTCAGTCCATAACTAATGGAAGTAGTACAGTATAAGGTAGATCGGTTGCTAACGAAAGCGAGCAACCCTTAATCACGCAACAACACAAACAACACGACGACTCAACTGTCCTAACAGTGTAGGCTCACACATAAGATCATGGTTCAATAGTTTACCGTCATACTCACAACATGGTATACCAAACATATAGTGTCCACCAGAACCCTGCACCACACTCTGGTACTTACGCAACTCAGCACAACTTCGTCATGTCTCATTAATCCTTGTGAGTCATTCAATCGATCACACTGAGCACTCTAACATCTGACATCATATTCTCCACATAGGTGACATGATTGATAGCATAGGTACCCGGACATGTTCTGCATTTCTATGATTACCTTCCTTTGTATCAACTATGCCCTTGAGACCACTATTCTTAAGGATTCCTCAAAACAAGAGATTTAATATGTGGGACACACTACTCTATCAGCAACCAGTATACACCTGGTAACATTTCCAACGTACTCGATGACAAAAAACACATCAAGAATACTAGTCTTCCAAGCTCAATTCACTCTGGATATCTCCATCAGTTCTTCCATATCTCACACCGAAGAACAATCGACACCATAATAACTCAACAACATAAAAGGCCGAAGCAGGAATTTCCATGCTTCCTTTCGTACCGTACCAGAAAATCTATCATGCATATACAACTGCCAAGTCCGAAACAGCCACATAGGTTTCTGTACTTTCCTACACACGGTTCATACCACTTTTCATGCATGTAGTTCTGCACTATCACAAGAACTCATCAATGCTATGAATGCTAGCAACTAGCGATGTCATGACAGTTTTTGTTTTGCCATACGAGGAACAACCTCTGTTAAACTCGCATAATCAACTACATATGTACTACATAGTACAGTTCAATAACATTCCAACACGTGTACAACTACTCCTAGCAACTCATTCTTACACCTGGTATGCAATGGATATACAGTCCACAATACTTGGGACGTACCAGCATAAACATACTTACAGTCACACTGACTCGGTACAAGGTTCCTAAAAAAATGTCAAAATGGTACCGTACGCGTCAAAGCAAGTACTTCACGGTGACCATACAAGTAAATCCGTCATGACGCCTTACCAGATATCAGTCACAACTGAACCTCGATAGTATCATGTTATCAGGCCCCATATGGCCTATGCCTCTGGTTACAAATCACCAGCACAACTCAATCTAATGGAGATCACAATTCTCATCTTATTAACTTAACAAAGTAACCATCATATTCACGACCATCTCATACGCGTCAAGTACAACTCGCGTCGGTCGTACTCACATCACAAACTGCTGAAGAATACACTGTAGATACAACTCACATCTCAAAGACAAACATGTTCTCATAACCAGACAATGTGGACAATAAGTTCTTGTTGTCACATCATACAATGCATACTCGGTATTCACATTCCATCGAATGGTTAGATCCCTTAATTGCATCAGGTGTGCACATCACCACCAACATGTGAGACAATCCAGGATACTAATGACACTGTTCCATTCTATGACTACACAGGCTTTTCCTGCCTCCTATCAGGATGTCATTAGTCCCATCATAACGTCCGTATGAGACTACAACATACGAGATAAAAGAACAACCTCTTCTCAATCTCACTTTTCGAGAATTACACATATATGTGAAAAACGTCAACCAGAACAGCTCACTCATCACACACATCAGACTAGTGACATGTATCTTCGTCTCACATTTATCTATGTTCGTCCCGACATTGTTCTACACATGCAATGTCCATATCAACCAACTCCATGCATAACCACATACAAAGTACGACTCAACGTACATAGAGCACATCCGACTATGCAGTCCACAAGATCACATGCCATAACGATACATCTTGCAAGCAAACATACACAACTGAGTTTTCTCGTGTCACTCTAAGACACACAATGATATGCCATGCATGCCATTCTGTTCACAGACTCCCATAGAAACATCCCTATATCTCTTTCAGCACACATCACAACGATGGTATCAGTATCCATTGCCTGTCATACACTCCTCAATACCCAGAAAACTGATAATATAAATTGCCCATTGGAAGTCTTTACCGCAATATCATACAGTGGGTATCAGCTTCAATATATACCAGCTCGGCTTTCTCATCACCTCCACCAACAGCCATCGAGATAATCACAATAACACCCGCCATACAACCGAGGCCTTCAATTCCTCACACACGTCGTTCACCAAGAACAAAAACTGAACAGCACAACCAGACACTCAGCAAGCTACCTGATAACAACAAAACCATGACAAGCATAATCTGAAAACATCTCATTCTACCATCAGTTACCAGCCACAGTTTCATGGAGCTGACAACAATATCTAGTCACCACGCTTCAACCACTCCTCAACTTACTCCTCAGAGTAGGCTCTACATATCAACATATATAGCGTACAAAAACTGAAATACTGGCAAGGCTTCAAGACACACCTATCCAATTTCTCCTAGCCCTTGGCCCACGGAAAAAAAAAATCACAAAACTGACTTTCATCACCGTGACACTTACACCATCCCCTCTGACATTCTTGGGGATATATATCAAGGCGTATCACCATACTGCAAAACAAGGATTAATAACAACAAGGAAACATATAAAGCATGTTAGTACAACATCATATACAACATGAAGGATATAACATGCTTTCCCGTGACTAGGCCTCGCCTTAAGTTACTTTCTCTACCCTTGTTCACCCCAGTCATCTAATCATTGCTCTGATACCACTAATGTGGGGTCTCGTCACCTTAGTCCTTAATTAAGTGTTCAAATATGTCATTCACATTAAACGTAAACAGGATTAAGATCTTATCACTACTAATTGAGATTTTTCACTATGTTTTTCACTTATATTATTCATATACAATACATCTTGTATATCCTTTACAAGTACAATTCATCAAATCTCACTCAATTTAATGCCTAGCAGCAGAAGGTAGACTCACAATCCCAGCTCTCCCCAGCTATGAGTCCCTACAGAACAACCATACAAACACATGAGTATTGAAATGATGTTAACAATAACATCAAAATAATGCATCATTACTATATAAACAACTTCCTGTAAATCATGCATTTGTAATACTCCCTTCCGTTCTTCCTGTACATATCCCTGTACATACCTCATAATACCAAATACAAATATATCATGATATGTCTCATCTATCACCCTGTTATAACGGGACATATATGATTTGTCTATCTCAGCTCAATATGTCAGTGGAACCTCCTCACATCTTCATATTAGCAGCACAAACCATATTTCCGTCCTCACATATTATAACAGTCCAAGCATATACTCAACCGGGGTATACCTTTCATGCCAAAGTATATGCTCAACAATAGCATACCTATCGTGGTACAACATGCCCAACAATGACAACATGACCGATATATGCCTATCTCAGCTCAATATGTCAGTGGAACCTCCTCACATCTTCATATTGGCAGCACATATCATATAACTGTCCTCACATAGATAATAGCCAAAACATATGCCCATCAATGGCATACCTATCCTGGCATCAACTGTATGTCTCAATCACATCGTGCCTCACAGTACCACTCACATACCTCAACAGCATCGTGCCTCATAGCACCAAACACATCTCATATCTTAATAAACAAGATATCGATCTCATATCTAAATCAACAATACATCAACATCATATATTAGGATATAATTTCATAAATTGAATATTATTACTCGTACATGTACCTGTCGTGCGACACAAAATATAGAAATCAGGCGTCAATGTTTAACCGCCTCGTTGTCCCATCCCTTGTGATGATGCTACAACAATACCAACAATAGATAATGTTATAATAGGCTTCAACATCAAAGTCTAAAAAAATATAACATTTTTCAAAAATTCAACCCTAGCGATCGATCGCCACTTTTCACCGATCGATCGCCAAAATGTTCTATCCATCACGATCGATCGACACTTCTTCTCGATCGATCGCCCTGTTCACTCACAATTGATCGACATGTTTTCACCGATCGATCGCCAAGAACTTTCACCGCCTTATTTTACTCTGTTTTCGGTGATCGATCGCCATAAGGCCCGAGATCGATCGCGGATGTCTGAAAATTTCAGAACATGGCGATTTGAGCTTATCCTCATAGTTCACTTCCTACAAGTCAATTTATATCATGAAAATTGGTACAAGCATACTCTACCATCATATGAACATGTTTCTATAACCACGCAACTCAAGTGTGTACAATATAACTCATATCAAAGCAAGAACTACCAATTTCCATGCTTCAACTCCAACT
This sequence comes from Haberlea rhodopensis, assembly GCA_907163345.1. Classification (NCBI taxonomy): domain Eukaryota; kingdom Viridiplantae; phylum Streptophyta; class Magnoliopsida; order Lamiales; family Gesneriaceae; genus Haberlea; species Haberlea rhodopensis. Next base: position 313,242 of record CAJQUN010000364.1, read on the forward strand.
CACCATTCACCAACATTAAACAAGTATATCAAGCACATAATCCTTACCAAGAAGCTATGAAGTCACTTTACACAACTTTCTATCTTGATTTCCATGTTGAAATCCAAGAAAAGAAGCAAAACTAGGTAAGGAGCTAGAGAAGAGCTTGGGTAGAGATTTGTGGGTGAAAGATGGTGTTGTATGTGTTTATCCAAGCTGATAGTTGCTTATATCACTCCTCAACATGTCATGCAAATGCATGTGAAATCTCTCTCAAACTCAAATGCATGAAAGCCACTCATGCTCTCCTCTTGGCTAGAGTACCAAGGCATGTCCACATACCACAACAATGTCATGTAGTGTATGGTTCACCATGGTCCAAACCAAGTTCCTATCATGGTTCATACTAACATGCCAAATCATATGTTTCATTCATTACAACATAAATAGTCCTTTCTTTCATTTTATCATTCATACTCAGTTCAACTTGCACTCAAGTCCACGTTAGTCCGTAATTATCACACAAATACGTCATAATCATATTCAGCAGATATGAGTCATATCGAGGCATTACCAATAATTATCCACTAATCAACTACAACATGCATGATTAATATCTAGGCATTACAAATTGTGAAGTTGATTTTTGTTGGATATTTAAGATTACTTGTTTAAAATGCCTTAGACATTGATTGTTTTAATTAAGAATTTGGGGTGAGATTAGAGGTGAATTAATGTTGGTGCACTTAATTGCAAAAGCTGGAGGACTTATTTACAAATGTTGAGGGATTAAATTGCAAAAATGAAAACAATAACCCCAACTTTTCTTCACACACTTCACCAAAAATACACACTAAAATCCCTTTCTCTTTCTCTTAATTGTTCTTGCAATTTGGTGTGGAACCAAGGCTTGGAATTGTTTTGATTTTTGATATGAGGATCAAGTGAGCTTGGGAAAGCTAATTCATACCTTAGTCTCGATTTTAATGGTGCTTTGATTTGGAAATGATATTATGTGCTCTGATTTCTTATTAAGATTTGGAGTTGTTTGATGTTAATAAAATGAATATTTAAGGTGTTTTACTGTGTATTAATGAAGTATTGAAAGAATAATGAAGTGTTTTGAGTATTGGATGGCTTGTATGCTTGAAAATGGTGTTTTCTCGCTGAATTGCGCTTGGCGATCGGTCCTCGGAAAAGAAGCAATCGATCGCTCGAAGTGGGTAAAAATTTGTGTTGCTGAATAGTGTCAGAGATCAATCGCTGGTAATGTAGAGATCGATCTCTGAAGATGAATAGTGTCAGGATCGATCGCTGGTAATGTAGAGATCGAATCACTGAAGATGAATAGTACCAGAGATCGATCGCTGGTAATATAGAGATCGATCTCTGAAAGCAAAATTTTGGCAAATTTATTTCTGTCGCCAGAGATCGATCGCTATAATGATAGAGATCGATTTATGTTCTGAAAATTGTGAAAATTTATATTTTTTGGGCATTTTGAGATATGAGCTTGTATAGTCGATGTTTGACGATGATTATGACTTTTGGGGAAGTTTTATTAACTATGGGATAAGGTTACAAGTATTGAACATTAGTAAAACATGTATTGCATGTTTGAGTTAGATGATAACACAAGTTAATAAAGGATAAAATGGATGATTTGAATCGTGTAACGGGTACGGTAAATTGTAATTGATTATGATAGGAGGCATGACGTATCTGTTAAATGAATAATGATGTTGTTGGGAATTATTAATGATAAATATTGAATTGATATTCGATATAGATACTGTACGATCCTCCTAATGTCAAGAATGTCTAAAGCATGTCCTCGGCCTTAAGGTACATGTGACGTACGAGCATAGGTAAACATATTAATGTCATGTATAATGAATAATATATTTGTGTGGTGTTTGAATTAGTACGTAGAGTCGTACCAGTTTTGAATGTTATACTCATTAATCTAATTGTTGAGTGATACGTTGGTCAGTATTGGGAGCACCAATGAATGGTGCTGAGATTTCTTGTGATGACGCTATTGAGCGTGTGGTTGATTATAATGTTGCCGTTGTTGAGCGTGCGATGGTTATGGTGATGCCGCTATTGAGCGTGCAATGATTTATGATAGTACTGCTAGTGAGAGAGCCAGGCGATATCATGAGAATTAAAGTGTAAATTGGTAATTGAAATGTATGTGATGTCAATAAATCATTTATATGATTTAACTTATTGTCGATTACAGATTATTGTCGATCATGGGATTGACAATTGTGATTATCAATTATGGATTGATGACGTGGTATTGTGAGAACAGGAACAGTGCAGGAGATTGCTTATGGGCATTGTGTACTCAGGGAGTATTCCTTTATTTTATAGTATTGTGTTCTGTAAATTAGTAATTGTGTATGTGTTGATATTGTGATTATGTTATTGGTGTGGTCACCCACGTGGGGTTGTTTCTGTTGGAACAGGTAAAGCATGTACGTCATTGGCTCGGGAAATGAGTTCGAGCCATGGAACAAGGATACTCCTAGGAGCGAGGTACCAGTATTGGTATATAGTATGTGTCTTATACAAGCAGATAAGCAATTATTTGTCAATGCTCATCTGCGAGCACCGTGATGTTTATATGGGTTGTATAAGTAGTTTAATTGTTCTCTTCTCATTTGAGTGTTGCCTGCAATTTAATTGAGAGTGAATTGCCTTAATGAATTGAGAATATGATTAGTGCATTATCTAGTGTGTATAACTGAATTATGTCGAACGGAAACTGGATTTATGAGAAAATCATGTCCAAAATTTTATAGACTCGTATTCTGAGTATGTGGCATGTGAAAGGATAGCTTCCCTAATGTGATTATTATGATACACTTATGACAACATAATGCACTAGACATGAGAGGAGTTGGGGTCCTACATTAGTGGTATCAGAGCAGTGGCTTGCTCTTTGGGGCTGTCTGAGTGCCTGGTGATGTGTCGATAGGAATGACTAGCACATAATTTGTGCATGATTGCAGTTTTGTGTCCAATGTGACGCGCCATTTACACACTTATGTGCATAGTATGATATGCGATCATGAACAAAAAAAATTATGTTTTTGTTAACCATTGTGGTTGTAGGATCGTATGGAATACGATAGATGTGATAGCGAGAAATAATTGGTGATGTCAATGAATATATCTACTAATAGTGGTATTGTTCGAGGAGTGCAATAAACCGGTAATTTATATAATAGTATATAGTTGCTGGACTTCTGTAGTAGCAATAATGTGTCGTTAAATGAACGACGAGTGATGTACTAGACTGATAGAATACAGTGTTGATAGTAACTTGAGTTGTTGCTAATGAAAGAATAAATGAATTTTTGAGATTGTGCATATGTTGTATATATATTTATATACAGTGTTAAGAAGTCTGATTTTTTGTAGGAAATCAGGAAATGAGAAATGAAATATGGATTTGTAATGACAAGGAAAGTATCAGTATGATACTGTCGATATGGGACAAGGGACAATGTGATAACCGGGTATGGTTATGCTGTGAATGTGAGAATGCAGGTATATGTAAAATTATACACATGTATTGTTATGGACTCATCAACATGATATTCCTATTGTCATTGAGATATTGAGTCCAAATAGGAGCAAAGTGTTGCATGTGATTTGAGTCACCTATTGAGTTCGAAAGGAGCGAATTGATGCATACCTGTGAGTCACCTCTTGATTCCATGACAATAACGTTGATATATCAAAAATATGAGATATGTGTGCCATTGTTGGCGATGTATCACTATTGTGTTAGCGATGAGATATGTGTGCCATTGTTGGCGATGTACCGCTATTGTGTTAACGATGAGATGCGTGTGCCATTGTTGGCGATGTACCACTATTGTGTTAGCGATGAGATGTGTGACATTGTTGGCGATGTACCACTATTGTGTTGGCGATGAGATATGTGTGCCATTGTTGGTGATGTACCGCTATTGTGTTAGGGATGAGATGTGTACCACTATGGGCAATGTACTGCTATTGTGTTAGAGATGAGATGTGTGCCATTGTGGGCCATGTACCGCTTTTGTATTAGCAATGAAATATGTGTACCATTGTTGGCGATGTACCGTTATTGTGTTAGCGATGAGATGTATGCCATTTTGGGGGATGTACCGCTATTGTGTTAGCGATGAGATGTATGCCATTGTGGGCAATGTACCGTTATTGTATTAGCGATGAAATATGTGTACCATTGTGGGCGATGTACCGCTATTGTGTTAGCGATGAGATATGTGTGCCATTGTGGGCGATATAGGGCTATTGTGTTAGCAATTAGAATATATGTGATGTTACTGGCGCTATGCATTATATGTGATACAGGTGTAACAAGTGTATGCGGTGAGGTGACTAAGCTGTGAGTCGCTTATGTCATAGTGTGTTTGCTATACTAAGATTATTAATATAACTAGTGTGTTTGATAGACACCGATGTAACTGTTCTGGATTCGTATGGAAATATGACTGATACAGAACTAATCAGGGGGTATTGTGATATACATATGTGTTTTGGTAGATATACCATGAGTAGTTGTATACCGCGTATGGTTGTGGTGGATATACCACGAGTAGTTGTATGCTATGCATGTATTGTGGTGGATATACCACGGGTAGCTTGTGTGCTACGTTACTCCGGAGAGAGTAGAGCTGACGTGTTGCATGACAGAATCTTGACTGATTCTAGACCTTATTGATTGGGGATTGAGATGATCAGTATGGGACATTGTGATGTCCTTTAGTGTTGTTACATTAGAGATATGTGATTGATAATCTATTATCTCTACATGATGGTTGATTTTTATGAGTCATTAACCAATTTTTATGATTATTGGTGATTGTCTTATTGAATAATTCATGAGAAGAACTCATGAAGAGTAATAGAGACATATGTTGTGAGTTTTGACACATGACGATGCGATAATGGAATATAGTGGACTTGATAATTACACTCACGATTGATCGTATGGTAATACGATGTGGGATTCTAGTCGGCTCGGTGTAGCCACTATATTAAGGTTATATATGAGATATAACCGCTAATTGTAGAATATAGTGTGTGTCGTGACACCACCATATCGAATGTATCTTTTGGTAAGATGGAGTTATGCGGTTGAGTATCAATTTGAGTTAATATATATTATGATGACAATATCGTAATGTTACATACCGTTAGACCATGACCCATATGAGATATTGTTAAATGTTATTTATTTTTTTGAAAGCATGATTGTTTATATATTGTGAGATTAGGATTTATTAATCGTATCATGTCGTGTTGAATAAAATCATGCGAGAATAAGATAACGAGTATGTCACATGATGACATGGAATGACGGGTTGACGTAGGATTATGAATTTCATGTGTGGACAATGATCATTCTCACAGGTTGACATGTAACTATCGTGAATGTCATGATAAGTATGACATTATGACGATATTCTCCAGAGTATAATGACAGAAATGATAAATAATCATGTGATGATTGATGACGAGTTAGACACAATGTGACGAATAATTTAATAATGTCATTATGATGATACATGTGATGTATGGTTATTCATGATTAAATGAATTATTATGTTTTGAGGTTGAGTTAAGGATTGAGATGCATATAGATGATGATATATGCATGTAGTAAAATTACTAATGAAGGATCTAGTAATTACTTGGCATCATCTAATGGTTAGATGATAATAGGCAATGAACTGGTACCTAAGAATTCATGAAATAGTGCAAAAAAGTTGACCACTGTTGAATTAAGGATTGAAAGGAGTAACATTGTCGCGATATGAAATTGATGTTTGGTTTGAATTTCATCACACAAATATGTGATAGTATGATGTAGTATGATGTGTACAGAGATGTGTGAAACATTTTGACACAGGGATATTCATGGTTGATGACAGAGACGTTATGAATATCAATAATGCGTAAATAACAAGGTGTGTGATTATGTTATGTGTATATGAGAAGTACTAATGTTGTTATTCTATTACATATTTCACACCAGATGATAGCTGGGTGATGAGTTGTGGAAAGGCTGATGTTATAGAGCTCTATGACAAGCATGATGTTGTGATGTTATGATGTTGGTGTATACCTTTTGATGATTGCATCTATACAGGTATGAAATTACGATTAATGATGTGTATATTGATGCAAGTTTAAAAATTGTTAATTAAGATGATTAATTAATTGCATTAGGCAAATAATATGTTGTTGATTCCTATATGGTGTGAGAATGAGAGGAAAATGTGGGAACTTATATGATGATAGTTGGAAGGTGATTGATACACCACATACATTAATTATGTACATGTATACTTATGAGATATAATACTTGGTAGAAAGTGTTGACTAATCCAAGATGGTAAATAACAGTGAAATGCAATTGAATGAGTAATGACGTTGATCGAACAAAAGAAGTAGCAATGGAATTTAGACAAAACTATGTTTTATATAAGATCATTATGAATTTGTTAAACTAATGCTTTGTTGAGGGCATGTGATAATTGAAATGTGTCATCGTGTAAATGGCAATGCATGTTGCTACGTAGTGGAAGAACATGCACATGTGGTGCGGATTTTAAATAATCTTATAAGAAATATGTCTAACATTGAATATTGAGATAAAGGATTGCTACGTGGAAGGTTGAAAGAATTGGTGAATTAAAAGATTACAGCAAACTAGAAATGATTAACAATAAAGAGACGTGTTTATGTTATATCGTGAATGATTATGTTAGAATGTATTGAAACTGTAGAAATGGCAGTGGTAAGAGGGTTAGTTTAGTACACTAAGAGGGTTAGTTTAGTACACCAAGTATGTCACTTGTGTCCATGTGTGTTAGATTCTACATCTATGTAGACAGATTCTATACGAATTGAAATGCGGATATGGTAAGAGAATAAGTGGCATTCTAGATGTAGATTGTCATTATCGATTCCTTTGTTTGGAAATCATGACTACTTTTGAGTAATGTTACAAAAAGGGAAATTAGAATGGGTCCTATTTGGAACGTTCTGTTTGGATTCTGGTTTAGACATATCATGTGTGACCAGTGAGATATGTCAAGGATATGTCGATGCTATCTCTGGTACTTGTTGTATGTGAATTATTTTTGACACTTTTGATAAGTGTATATGTTGAAATAGAAGGACGAAATTTTATGAGTAGGGGAGAGTTGTGATGCCCAAAAATGAATTGTGTCCATTATTGATTTAATTATTGTAATTATGAGAGAATTACGGGATTTGATGGGGCTCGTTTTGAGATAACCGTGTGTAATTGGATTTTGTGAATTAATATGAGATTGAATTTTATGTTGAAAGAATTTAAATTGTGAAGTTGATTTTTGTTGGATAATGTTTAAGATGACTTGTTTAAAATGCCTTAGACATTGATTGTTTGAATTAAGAATTTGGGTGAGATTAGAGGTGAATTAATGTTGGGGGACTTAATTGTAAAAGTTGGAGGACTTAATTGCAAATGTTGAGGGACTAAATTGCAAAAATGAAAACACTAACCCCAACTCTTCTTCACACACTTCACATAAAATACACAATAAAATCTCATTCTCTTCCTCTTCAGTTCTTGCAATTTGGTGTGGAACCAAGTCTTGGAATTGTTTTGATTCTTGATATGAGGATCAAGTGAGCTTGGGTAAGCTAATTCATACCTTGGTCTCGATTTTAATGGTGCTTTGCTTTGGAAATGATATTATGTGCTTTGATTTCTTGTTAAGATTTGGGGGTTTGATTTGGAGTTGTTTGATGTTAATAAAATGAATATTTAAGATGTTTTACTGTGTGTTGATGAAGTATTAAAAGAATAATAAAGTGTTGTGAGTATTGGATGGGTTGTATGCTTGAAAATGGTGTTTTCTCGTTGAAAGTGCGCTTGGCGATCGGTCCCTAGAAAAGGAGCGATCGATCGATAGAAGTGGGTAAAAATTTATGTTGCTAAATAGTGTTAGAGATCGATCGCTGGTAATGTAGAGATCGATATCTGAAAATGAATAGTACCAGAGATCGATCGCTGGTAATGTAGAGATCGATCTCTGAAAGCAAAAAATTTGGCAAATTTGTTTCTTCCGCCAGAGATCGATCGCTATAATGATAGAGATCGATCTCTGTCCTGAAAATTGTGAAATTTATATTTTGTTTGGGCATTTTGAGATATGAGCTTGTATAGTCGATGTTTGACGATGATTATGCCTTTTGGGGAAGTTTTATTAACTATGGGATAAGGTTACAAGTATTGAACCTTAGTAAAACATGTATTGGATGTTTGAGTTAGATGATAACTCAAGTTAATAAAGGATAAAATGGGATAATTTGAATCGTGTAACGGGTCCAGTAAATTATAATTGATTATGATAGGGGGCATGACGTATCTGTTAAATGAATAATGATGTTGTTGGGAATTATTAATGATAAATATTGAACTGAAATTCGATATAGATACTGTACAAGCCTCCTAATGTCGAGAATGTCTAAAGCATGTAGTCGGCCATAAGTATAGGTAAATATATTATTGTTATGTATAATGAATAATATATTTGTGTGGTGTTTGAATTAGTACATAGAGACGTACAAGTTTTGAATGTTATACTCATTAATCTAATTGTTGATTAATGTGTTGGTTAGCATTGGGAGCACCAATGAATGGTGTTGAGATTTCTTGTGATGACGCTATTGTGCGTACTGTTGATTATAATGTTGTCGTTATTGAGCGTGCGATGGTTATGGTGATGCCGCTATTGTTCGTGCAATGATTTATGATAGTGCTGCTAGTGAGAGAGCGAGGTGATATCATGAGATTTAAAGTGTAAATTGGTAATTGAAATGTATGTGATGTCAATAAATCATTTATATGATTTAACTTATTGTCGATTTTAGATTATTGTAGATCATGGGATTGACAATTGTGATTATCATTATGGATTGATGATGTGGTATTGTGAGAACAGGAACAGTGTAGGAGATTGCTTATGGGCATTGTGTACTCAGGGATATTCCTTTATTTTATAGTATTGTGTTCTGTAAATGAGTCATTGTGTATGTGTTGATATTGTGATTATGTTATTGGTATGCTCACCCACGTGGGGTTGTTTCTGTGGGAACTGGTAAAACATGTACGTCATTGGCTCGGGAAATGAGTTCGAGCCATGGAACAAGGATGCTCCTGGGAGCGAGGTACCAGTATTGATATAAAGTATGTGTCTTATACAAGTAGATAAGCAATTATTTGTCAATGCTCGTCTGTGATCACCGTGATGTGTATATGGGTTGTATAAGTATTTTAATTGTTCTCCTTTCATTTGAGTGTTGCCTGCAATTTAATTGAGAGTGAATTGCCTTAATATTGAGAATATGATTAGTGCATTATCTAATGTGTATAACTGAATTATGTCGAACGGAAATTGGATTTATGAGAAGATCATGTCCAAAATTTTATAGGCTCGTATTGTGAATATGTGGCATGTGAAAGGAGAGCTTCCCTAATGTGATAATTATGATATACTTATGACAACATAATGCACTAGAGATGAGCTTTGGAGTTGGGGTCCTACAGGATAGATAACACCACATGGCATCCTAAGTCAACAGATTTGCCAGTGAGGATGCAAATACAAGAATAGCTCCATTTGTAGTAACCTCGGACATGTGGGTGGCGGGGATGAGTCGTGAAACCACAATTGAAAACCATGCCTTCGTGTCCTCAATCTGCTCGGATTTGAGGCCTTGAAGTGGCTCACCCTCATTGTTTCTCTTCCATTAGGTTCCCTCGACGCAAATGGTTTGTCTGATTTCATCGTAGTTCACATGGTTCTTGACATATGCCGAGTATTCATTCTCTACATTGTCCGGTACATTAAAAATGACATTCATTGTATGGCGATTGTAGTTCACGTCCTTCGCCCAGACAAATGTATCAGCAGAATTTTGGAATGCCTTCAGATTGGCAAAGAATTCTCTAACAATTGTTACCACTGCAATCCCTGGTGACCTCAAGAATGTCAACTGATTCCGGCTCCTTGCCTCCCTAAACACAGCACTGTTTGGGGAGTTAAACTCCATGCCTATGTCTCTAATAATGTTCTTCCTCAACATCGCTCTACAGAACTCCAAAGCAGCCTCGATCTTAAATTTTCGCCGATCCACTTATGGATGGGCCGCATAAGTTGAAGCTACCTGTCTCTGTTATCTTTTGGGTGCCATGGCAACTCAAACAATACAATGCAAGCAAAGATAATTCCACCAAAAAGACAGTCCCACCACCAACAATTATATGCAAAACTTCCAATCTCTACCAAATCCCCCAAACTTATCAATGCCTATTTCCAACTCCACCAATAAACTCAAATCTAATTTTTCTCAACACCCACAAATTATAACTATCAATACTGAAATTCCAAGAAGTGTATAGCCAATGTGTCTCAAAATTTGAAATTTGGAGTGATGTGGAGTCCTTGGCTAGCACTTCTTCAACCTTATGGTTTTGTGTTGATTTCCACACCTAAATCTGCAAATCTTGAAATTTTTTCAAGTATGGAATGGTATTAGTAGCATATATTAGTGAAATTTACCGATCGATTGGTGCAAAGCATTAGCCTAATAACGAAAATTCATGGAAATATCGATGGATCGGTAAGACTTACCAATCGATCGAGACACATTTTATTATATAAATTCTACACACATACATATGAATGTCTTCAAAATGGAGTCAATCTCATGCTGCTAAAATTTTGAAATTAACTTGAAAATAAAAAACAAAACGGAGAAATAGAAGAAATAGTTCTTGGTTTATAGTATCAAGCTAGACTTCTTACTCAATCTCCTTAATGGACTTAATTGTGTGGATTAGTGTCAGCCACGTCATAGTGCTTCAACGTTTCTCCATTAATAGTGTATGTATTGCCATCAGAATCGCGTACCTTAATGGCGCCAAGGAATAAATCTTGAAGACTGTGTACGGCCACACCAAGTTGCTTTCTGTTTTCCCGGATAAGATATTGGTTTGGACTTATTAGTAGGACCGTTTTCCTCCATGAAATTCCTCTCTTGCGCATTTTTATTCTTCTTTGCTTTCTTTGGCTTCACCATGTCATGGATTCCGCCTCCTTCAGTTCCCAACTCGATCTTCACCTCAGTCTTATCATTTCCTTGCACTACATCAACTGGCAAAACATCAATGACATTTACTTTTAAACAATTATGCTCGTTGCATGTGTGTGTTGAAGATTGAAACATGATAAATGTGACTTTATCCAATCCAATAGGGAGGATCAACTTCACTTCTTCAACATCAATGAGTGTCCTTCCAGTTGCTAGGAACAGTCATCCTAGAATCAACGGCGTGCTCACATCATCCTCCATGTCTAGCACTAGGAAATCTACCGGGAAAGTGAATTGATCTAAATTCGACTTGTCGTACATTTGCAGCACCACCCTTGTAGGCTTTGGCTATCCTAATCCAAGTCGCCTAAAAATAGATAAATGCATTAAGTTAACACTTGACCCAAATCACATAATGACTTAATAGAAGAAATAGGCCCAATAGTGGAAGGTATAGAGAAACTCCCTATATCTTTTAACTTAGTCGTCGATTTCTTTTGGACCATACCAGAACATTCCCCAGTCAAACAGACTGTCTCATGCTCACTCAATTTTGGCTTCTTAGATAAAATTTCGTTTAAGAATTTAGCATAGTTTGGCATTTTCCTTAAAGCATCAATGAATGGTATGTCTATATGCAAATTCTTTAGCATATCAAGAAATTTGGGAAAGTTTACATCAAATTTTGTCCTATTTACTGCTGTGGTAAACATGAGAGGAATGTGTACCTTTTCTTGTGGTGTGATGGGTGTAGTGGTATCAGTGGACTTACCCTTGTTGCGTGATTTCTCTTTCCTCTCTTGCTTTACTTCAACCTTTTCGCTTGCTTCCTCAAGACCAAGCTCTTTTCCAGTCCTAAGGGTTACTACATTAGTTTGCTCCCTGGGATTCTTTTCAATATCACAAGGTAGACTGCCTTGTGTTCTCCCGGCTAGGATGGTTGCTAATTTCCCCACTTGCATCTCCAAGTTCTTGATTTATGCATCTTGATATCGCAATCCTATCTCGGTTGATGATATGAACTTGGTAAATAGCTCATCCATGCTTGGCTTGGTGGATAGCCCGGTGGTGGTTATGGGTTCAATACATTCTTTTGGTTGGACCAAGAAAATTCTGATGATTCCTTCACGGTTGGTTGTAGTTGTTTGAGTAGAAGTTATTTTGTGGTGGTTGATAACCTACCGAATTAGCACTCTCATTATCTTGATAAAACAGGTTACCTGCTTGGCATTTAGTGCTTGGATGTCCCCCTTGACATAGTTTGCAAGTGATAGCTTGTACTTGCATCACTGTCATGCTATCCAGTTTCTTGCTCAATGCTTCCAACTGAGCTGATATTGTTGTTACTTCTTCAACTTGATACACCACAATTGGTCTCTTTGGCACGTTCCTCTAGCAATGCCACTAATAGCTATTATAAACCATCTCCTCCAAAAGTGTATAGGCCTCTTCAAGTGTCTTTCTCATTATAATGCCTCCTACTGCTGCATCTAACATAACACGGTTAGCAGAAAACAAATCATTATAGAACGTTTGTACCTGAAGCCAGATAGGAAGGCCATGGTGTGGGCATCTTCTGAATAGGTCTTTGAAATGCTCTCATGCCTCGTACAGTGTCCCTGGATCATGTTGAGTGAAAGTAATCATTGCGCATCTTTGCAGTTTTAGATGGTGGGAAGTATTTGGATAAAAATAATTGTACCATCCCTTCCCAAATAGTGACAGAACCTGCAGGTAATGAACACAACCACGATTTAGCTTTATCTTTTTAAGTAAAGGGAAACAGGCGTAACCTGATAGCGTCGTCGGTAGCGCCATTATTCTTAAACGTGTCTTAGATCTCCAAAACGTTGGATATGTGAGCATTGTGATCATCAGTAGTCGATCCCCCAAACTGGATTTAGTGCTGGATCATTTGTATGATATGAGGATGATCTCAAAGTTGTTAGCATGGACGCTTGGTCTAGTGATGCTAGATAATGATCCTTGGAAATATGGTTGACCATAGTCGATCAGTGATCTTACCACAGGTAATTCCACGTTTACTTCTTTCTCAGCCATGAGTGTTCTAGCTTGCCTTAGCCTTGTACGACAGGTGCGTTCGATTTTAGGTCGAAAGGCTCAAGTGTAGGTGGTTCATTCCTTAGCATAAATAAGGATAGTTCCTACACGGTAGATCAAACTATAACAGTAGTGAAGAGTAAGAAATAAACAAAAATAAAATAAATAAATGGCTAAATTACAATCAACTAATCTTGTATGATATTACTAAGACTAGTGCTCGGCAACGGCGCCAAAAACTTGATCGTCACCTTTTAAAAAATAAAATACCAGTTGTGAATGATTAATCTGTAAGTGCACGGTTGTCAAGTTCTAGTATAGATATATGAAATACGGATATCGTACACACACGGACTAGAAGTAAGTACCAAACTTAATCAATTTAATTATATTTAGCCTACGAAAAGTTGTTGAAAATATTGTAATAATAAAAGTAAATTAACAATTCAAAATCCAAACCAACAAGGGCACTAAACGAATAATTCAATAGAGAAGAATTATCAAGACTTTGGTTCATCTATGTAATCCCCTACAATTATCATGTTAGTATCGATTAATTATCCAAATGATTCTAAGGTGATGAGTTCTCCGTGATTATCTAATATACTCATCCAAGTTTATTAAACCTAATATCAAATTATAGTAAGTCGCTTCCACATACTTATTTAACAATTAAATATTGCATGAAACTTTGTGAAAACTTCTGGCTTTCGATTACTAGATATCTATGACTATCACATGTGTTTTTGATCTCATCTTCCGATCTCAATCAGAAATCCACAGCATAGTTACTAGTTCATATTATAACATCATCTTTCGATCTCAATTCTAATAGCATACATCAATTCAATGATGATCAATCCACGAAAACACTAAAATCATAAATCATGCATATGATGGTCCGTTCATAATAGTGTTTAGTTATCACACAATGATTATTTTACTATAAACAATGGAAGATTAATTAAATTTTACCAATACGTTGCCCTAAAAAATTCGGCACAACCTCCCCGCACGAGAGACATACCAATAATAATACATATATCAATTTACTCATACTGAAAGTAAATACATAATACCGCAATCATGCACAATAAGCATCTAGAACATAATTCATACTAAAAATATTTACATAGTACCATCTATCATATGTATATAGATATATCATTACTGAAAATATTTACATAATATCATTAGCATTAAGTAAACACCAAATATCAAAACATAGCCAAGACTGAGTAGAAATAAACTTATATACATAAGTTTATATTCCAGGACACACACTGGTATAAATAACTAACGACACCTAGATAGATAGAAAACAACCTCAGGTATAGTTTCCACCGGGTATAGTTTCCACCGAGCATTCCCTCTTTGGGAACCTAATTACATGTACTACCTGCCATTTTCCACACAAAAAGATAACAACAACCCTCCTTGGCTTGAGCCAAAGCCAAATATGGAACTATCAAATAATTACAACATGTAACTATAAAATGTGATAGATAATGCAATGCAATGCATGTAAGGTCAAATCATCTCGAGATATCAAAAGTCCGGAATACAAGGAAATAGTCATCAACAATATCAAGCTCGAGCAGAGGGTGGCAACACACACACACACACACTGTGCTATGATATCTCTCGTCGTGCCTTTGATGTGCCCAGTATCCCTCGTGCATAGGTCCGACTACAACGCACGTGACTGCAGTTCCTAACTAAACTGTCTGTTATCGTCGTGCTCAACGTCCCATGACACTATAGATCTCATCATAATCAAATGGTATCAAGTGAGCGGTAAGATCAATATGATATGCCTAATGAATCATCTATGCATCATGTGACATATGCAACTCTATATGTCATGTTTGATGTATATATATGAAAATGATGTGTGTTAACAAAACATTTATTTGCATACGCCGATATGCCAATTATGAATGCCATGAATGCTCCATAATTTAATAAAACCATGTAGCCAAGTAATCTCACATAGTTCACATAATTCAACAAATAATATAACAAATAATATAGATACATGTTGTATGTTACCAATTGCAACATATCTTTACTTTATTTTCATTTCAAACTCGCTATTGCTCGATCAGTGCGTGAAATTCCAATATAAAAGATTAATCTACACCAGTTCAAACACTTAATCCAATTCTCATGTTTCAAATTCTCGTTCATTCATTTTCAGCCAATTATGTCAATTATATCATTATTAAAATGTTTAACTATCATTAATATCCTTGTAACTCAATTCTTTCTTGTTGATTGATTTTTGAGTACTCGACTATGGCTCATGATTCCCTATCTTTTGTTACTCAATTTATATTATTTATGCTACTTATATCCTAAAGTGGTATACTTAAGATTACAGTAGCATGCACAACAATAATCATTCTTCAACCATTTTCGTCACATCATTACCAGCCCCTTATTTGACTTGATTACGACAAAATCGACACTATCAAAATCCAAGTCCTTCTTTCCACAACCAGCAAGTAAAAATTGATCTCATTCAAAAGATGACATTGAAATTTCACGCAATCCTCTCATACTTGATTCATCAAGCTAAAACATGATTTTAACTAGTTAAAAGTCAAACTATAAAAGGATTTAAGAACTTTCACCCTCACATGCATGTAACTCGATCGGCACACAGTGCAACATCAAACCAAACTCAACATAATTGAAGGGGAAGAACGATTAAGACAAAAGAAATGATTACTTGTACAAAACTTGAAGAAATCGCACCAAAATCTGATGAATCTTAGCTTGCGTGTTGCTTTGCTTTACGTGCAAATCCGACACAAAACTGATGGTTATCTGTCCTGAGAAGGTGCGTCGGTGAGCGAGGAGTACGGTGGTGGGTCGGGTGCGCCGAGGCGGTGGCTGACAGCGGCGGCGGAGTCCCCTTTCTGGGCTGAGACGAAGAGCGCGAGAGTGAGATTTATTAGGTTTAAAATGTATTTGTGTTTAATATGTCCTGCACACATTAATATAGGTATCCCTAGCCAATTCCATATATCGAAGTGTCACAAGTGTACTGATACATTAAATGTACGGACGACACTTGGGTGTTATATCCACTACAATATCACAAAAAACAATTCTTCATTTTAATAAATTATTTCTAAAATATTATTGGAGTTTATATGACTATTTTTAGAATATATCAAGTTCTGATTTAAATGTCAATTGACATTCAAATTGTCAATTTCACTTCTAGTTAACTAATCTCAAATTAAATATTCATAAATATATTTAATTTACGTTAATCAAATCATAGGCCTTACATTTCTCCCCCACTTATATAGATTTCGTCATCGAAATCTCAAACATAGATACATATCAAAACGAAAATTAGCATATGGATCAGAAAACACAACAGGATACAATGAATACAATGCAACATAATCGAACAAGTGTGGATAAGATTCTCGCATCTTGCTGTTCAATTTCCACGTTGATTCTTCCACACCATATCGTATCCATCATACTTGTACTAATGGAACAGATGTATTGCGTATTACTTAATCTTTCGATTCAAAATGCAAATAAGATGTTTGACACAAATGATCAAGTCCAACCTCATCAGGCTACAAGACGTGATGAATCTGGTTAATATATTCGCAACAAGGCAACATGAAATAATACATCGTGAATGACCGATAAAGCTAGTGGCAATGGTAATCTATAAGAAAGGTCTACAACTCAATTAAGGATCTCGTACGGGCCAACATATTGAGGTGATTGTTTGCACCGCATGCCAAAATGAACAGTGCCTGTAAAGAAGAAATTTTCAGAAGCACACGATCTCCTATCTGAAATTCTATGGGTCGTCTTCATTTAGAAGCATAACTTGCTTGACAATCCTATGTAGCCATCATGTAAGGACCCTAATCCTTAAGTGCGGAATCAAGGCATAATAGAGCTATCATAATAATCAGAGTGTAAAAGAACGTGTTGAGTTTATGAGCTTAAGCATTACATGCCAAAAATAAGGACTACTAAAATGGATTAATTACATTCCAATCAAAAGAATGTGTTTAACTATAGTTCAAGCTACTCCTAGAGTAGACACTATAGGAAGCAATCCCGTCCTTCAAGTCCCAAAAGCATCCTCAACAAGCTCACCATCTCAACCCGTCTAGCCCTTCTATCATGCCAAACGTACCTACAAGGACAACCCCCAAACATGAGCAATAATAATCATTCATATTCAACATAATATGAAGATAAAGCGTAAATGCATAATCATAATAAAACACTTCCTGTTTTCCCCATGCATTTCAAACGCTTCCCGTTTGGTTGTCCCTGTACCATAACTCATGAGTATAATCAATAGATTATTTTTAATGGTCTAAACATGTCATGACATATACCAGCTCATCAATACCAACTACTGATCACCAATCCCTAGTCTGTCCATCCCAATGTATTTTAATGCCCCTCGCTTATTTACATATAGGCGGCATAGGATAACCTCGCTTCAATGGACAAGCGGGACTCCCACCCCTCGCCTCACATTGAGCGGCAAATACCCTTTCCTCGCCCTATATGATAACCACGCTCAAATGTGACATGCGGCGCTCCCACCCCTCGCTTCACATTTAGCGGAACCAAACAAATAGTGGCAAGCATTAAATCATCAAGGGATGACCACGACTCATGGGATGTGCACCAATAATCATCATATGCATCTATGAACATCATGCATAACATGTATTTGCATCCACAATGCAATACCACATATATACTCGCATCCACAATGCATAAACAATGAGTATATAAGATACATGTACCGTTGGGTGCCCGTACGTCCTCTACGTACCTTTCCAAAAGTGGAATTGATCTGGCTTCAGTTCCTCGGTTGCGTTGCTACCTGGGATGGTTCTACACAATCACACAACCCCCTATTAGAAGCCAAATAATAGCCAAATACCAAAAATTTGACAAAAGAAACCATTTCTCAAAAATCCACAGGCGGCGATCGATCGCTTCCCTCAGGCGATCGGTCGCCTCAAAATTTTCATCGCGGCGATCGATCGCGCCAAACATGGCGATCGATCGCCTAGCCCTTGATTTGGCTACTGCCTCTCGGTGATCGGTCGCCTCATTTTAGGCGATCGATCGCCTATCCTTCGAAAAACTTACTGTCCCTTGGCGATCGGTCGCCTCTTTTCAGGCGATCGATCGCCTCGCGCAGAGGCGCGATTTCTGCCATTTTTGCACCAAAATTTCCATCCAATCCATCCCAACACTTACACAATCAAACAACATCATAAATAACAACTTAAACCACCAAAATATACTTCAAAACAAGTATAAATCCAACCCTCAATCTCAACTACAACAACCCAACACAAACCCATTTTAAAACCCTTCAAAATCAACCCAAACTTAAATAAAACACAACAAAATTAACCATGAGGTATCCATACCTCTTGGGGACCTCAAATCACCCAATATACTCCACAAATCAAGATTTTTGAAAGGTTTCTCTTCACCCCAAAGCTGGAACTCGAAAATGGAGAGAAAGGGAAGGGTTTGGGTGATGTTTGGTAAAGGTAAAGTGAGAGTGGATGAGGTGGGGTTTGGGTATAAAGTTGAGTTAATTAAAAAATGCAATCCACAACCCATGGTGTATAAAACACCCCAACATGATATTTTCCAAAGCATTAAACCAAATGCACCAAAATATCAATTAAACACATGATTTCTAATTAATTGCTAACCAAGGCAAATAAATCATGCTTCCAACCATAATTCCCAACATACCCAACATGCACCCTGAAATGCTATCCCGGGTCACTCTAACACGTGACTAAGCATTTCCACATAATAATTCCAACACATAATTAATTACCATCATAATTAATCATATAAACTTAATTAATGTACCAGATTGCAATTAATCATTTCAGGGATATCACACATCATTTGCTATCTGAACAAAAGAACCTTATCATTCATTTATCATATGATATCAGGTCCAGTCAACAGGTTTTTCATTGATTACTTTTCAGAATAGAGGCGATTTACATCGTCTCTCCTATAAGTCTTTAAAATGTGTCAAATCTATGCTCCTATGGTAGCATTTATTGTAGGAAAATTTTTATTAATGGCAAGGCTTCCTGCCCTCCAATGTTAAAAATCAATCACCACAGTACGTAACATATCCTCGATAAACAAAAGAGCCATATTCTTATAAGGATAAGTCCACTCGTACGGAAAGAAAAGTACATATTTAGGAAGTTGATCAATAATATCCCAAATAGCATCACAGCCTCTGGAGGATCGAGGAAGATGGGTCACAAAATCCATAGCAATATATTCCCAAATCTTGAAAAAAATTCAAGACTATGAAGTCACCCTCCAAGTTTCATTCATTTGGTTTAAATTTGATGGCAACCTCAACATTTGAAAACAAATTCAGCAATGTCTTAGATCATACATCTCCACTAGAATTAAGGTCTCAGAGTCATATACATCTTTCACCTTCAGGGTGGATACTATATTTACAGTCATGTACTTCACGAAGAAGTACAAAGGTCATATCAGAAATGTCAGGAACAACTTATCAACCATTAAGTCATAACGAACTATCAGAAACTATCTGGAAGCTATATGGATGTCCAATAGATACACGTTCTTAAGATTTCCGACTTTGAGCATCATTTCGTTGGCTATCCTGATTTCATAAATCAATTCCAGCTCAACTTGAAATGTTGAGACAATGATATAATTCAGGTATGAGTGAATAGTTCAGTCAAAATATAGATACCAACATGTACTTGGTGCTACGAACAGAAGCTAGAACAGACTCGTGAAGTTTACGATTGAGGGCAGCTGTTGCGACAATCACCCGTCTAGGATGATATGAGTTTTACTAAAGAAATCCTTCAAAAGATTCACCCTCCTGTGTTGCCTCATGTTAAGAACGGATTTGGAATCTCGCTAAACCATGAAACACCGGACCTCATGAACATTGTTAGGTCTCGGTCAGTTTAACACTGCTTCGCCTTGGTTGAAACAACATAAATGCAATGTCGAGAAATGGCGTGGCCCAAAAGTATCACTTCGATCATCCAAAGTTCTATTTGGATAGCGAGGCATACATAATCATTTCTTTTGGTTGGACCAAGAGAAGTTCGTCTGATTACTCCACAGCTGGTTGTAGTTTTTTCAGTAGTAGTTATTTTGTGATTGTCGATTAACTACAAAATTATCATTCTCATTAAAGGAATGCCACTGATAGCTATTAGAAGTCATCTCCTCCAAAAGTGTATAGGCCTCTTCAGGTGTCTTTCTCATTATAGTGTCTCCTGCTGCTGCATCTACCATAGCACGATCAGCAGAAAACAAACCATTATGGATTGTTGTACCTGATGCCAGATAGGAAGGTCATGGTGTGGGGATCTCCACAATAGGTCTTTGAAGCGCTCCCATGCCTCGTACATTGTTTCTAGATCATGTTGGGTGAAAGTAGTGATATCATTGCGCATTTTTGCAGTTTTAGATGGTGGCAAGTATTTGGAAAAGAATAATTGCACCATACATTCCCAAGTAGTGATAGAACCTTATGCAATGAATGTAACCACGGTTGTAACCTGATTGCGTCATCAGTAATGCCATTATGCTTAAACGTTTCGCAGATCTCCAAAAGTTGGATACATCAGCCTTGGGATCATCAGTAGCCGATCCCCCAAACTGGACTGAATGATGGATCATTAGTATGATAGCATGCTTGATCTCAAAGTTGTAAGCTTGGATGATTGGTCTAGTGATGCTAGACAATGATCCTTGGAAATATGGTTGAGCGTAGTGTGGGTCCTCGTTACTTAATTCATTATGTATCACTTCATTGTACATATGTGAGTCGGAATTAAGTAATAACACACACTGATTAAGAGTTTTACTATGTCAATTATTATAGTAGTTACAAAATCCTGCCATCATATACATCACATGTACAAATAAACAACCTAAATCAGTTCCAATCCTAATCAGTGGTTCAGCTCACAGCAAAAGTCAACTCACAATCCCGACCTCCCACGTCTATGCATCCCTATAGAAACAATCACACAGTATGAGTATTGATAGACTACCATCTCAGTTCTATGTCAATAAGAAAACAGAGTACGATAATCATCATCTAAAATCTCAATTGTGATTGTTCTGTATCATGCACCACAAAATGCAAATATGTCATGACATGTCTCACTCATCATCCTGTTATAACGGGACATGTATGATATGCCTCTCAGCTCAATATTCAGTGGCTTAGCCTTCACATTCCATATTAGCAGCACATATCATATTTCCGTCCCCACATGTTATAACATCCAAAGCATATACTCAACAAGAGCATACCTCTCATGCCAAAGCATATGCTCAACAGTAGCATATATCTCATGGCATCAACCTCAACAACATGAATGTATACTCATATGATTCCAACAATCATATAATGTCATCTCAACATATAGAGACAACATCACATCAATCAATTGTAATGCCCTGAATAAATTATAAATATTTATTTGTTGATAATTGCGATATTTAGAAGATAATTTTGGAATTCCACTATTGGGAATTTATTGGGAGCGAAATTGGGATAAATGATCCCGGGATTGAATTTATAAGGTTAATTAAATTCAAGGAGATTATAAATTATTGGGAATGTCATTTTAGTCTGGATGAGAATAAATAATTCTGGGGTAACTTTGTGAAGCAAAAAAAAAAAAGAAATGCATGATTTAAATCGAAGAATAATGTGTCTTTGATTTTAATAAAGAAAGGAAGAAAGGGGATGAATAAAAGTTAAGAGTATTGGGTTTAATTTTTAAAAGGGAAGATTAAATCCTACACACACCACACCCTCTACACACACTACACATCGGTTCTCTTCCCCCCAAAACCCCAAAACCCATCGCCCCTTCTTCCTGAACGTAGGGTTCGATTTTTACCAATGTAATTCGATTTTTATTGCCATGAAATTGTTGGGTATGAAGTTTCTTAACATCCTACACCTTTTACCTCTTTTGTATTTCGAATTTTGGTTGATTTTGTGGGTTTTTGTGTTCGAAAATTGAGATGTAAATGTTTGAAATTTGTGGTTGTGTTGGGGTCGAATCCTTGCTTGTTGTGGGTCGATTTTCTTGCTGTTTTGGGGGCTTGATTTTGGATGTTAATGGCTTGAAAAATCTGCTATGGTTGAGTTTGAAATTCTTGATAATTTTGTTGGATTTTAGATTGATTTAGAATCATAAATTTGCTGCTGTGTATTTGAGTTTGTGGTGTGTCTATGACATGATTTCTATGTTAAAAATGGCCCAATATCTTGCTGAAAATTGGCTGACTTGTTGGGGGTGTAATGGCCAAAAATTGAGGATGGTTTTGAGCTTAAAATCATGCTTTTAAGGTGTTTGATAATATGCTTAAATGTAGTTCAATTGTTGGTCAAAAGTCTTGCTAGTTGTGTGGTGAAAACTACTTGTATGCCTTGTAGCATTGTAGTGTTTGGTGGGCATTGGGCTATGGTTAAAGATGTTTATATCTTCAAATAAGTATTATCTTATGATTAGAGTAAATGGATACATGCTAATGAGTGCTTCAATGATGTTGAAGACTTAGCAAAGAACCTTGCTAATTGTATAGTAAAATATGCCCATGTGTGATTTTAAACTTTGTAGAATTCTAGATTTGGGTTTAACCTTGACATGGAGGAACTTAGCGGCCGAATGTTGCTGCGTGTGCGTGTGTACACCTCGGTGAGGGCGGGTGAGTGTTGTTTGGGTGATAAATGGTGCACTAGTGAGTGCATGAGTGTGATATACCCATGTATGCATGTTTTCCTAGTATCTATTATAACATGGAATATAGTTATGGTGATATTTATGCTCATATGGATAACATAGCATGTATTATTGATTTATGGCACTTTATTGAGTTTCAAATCTTAATAGTGAGTCTAAATCAAGAATTTGGAATCCAATGCATCTTTAATTTGTTAAAGTTGAATTTAATCAAATAAATGACTTTATGTTGGGATTAAGGGAATTGGATTTAAAGGGTAGAATCTCTTATCTACATGGATCCTTTCTTTCTTATCTTGGTATGAATAACTTCGATGTTTGTTTGGATGTTGGAACATGTTAATTGGCTAAATTTAGTTTTGTTTTTGGGTGGTTGGATTATGTGATATTATGGGCGTAACTTTATGAATAAATTAATATGAGATTTTGTGCATCAAACATTGGTTATGAGATAACCCTTATATCCTTAAGTTCATGTAGAGCCTTTCTTGAGCTCTCGGACAACAAGGAGGGTGACTTGACGGTAAAAACATATTATAAGGTACGTGGTGACGTACGAGCAGGTATACCCAGTATTTATATATTCATGTATACATGTATTTTGAATGTGATGTTTGAGGCTAAGTGATTGAGTCTGGTAGTTGAGTTTAATGTACGTGGAATGGTGGATACGTAGAGGTACGTGATCTGGGTATATGAGTTGAACATTGATGCATTTGGCATAATCGATATGAGAAATGGTTGAGAATGAGATTAACGTACAGGCAGAGTTGCCTTCGATATGAGACTTGTTATGATTGAGCATAAATGATGAATTGTGATTATATTGAATTTATTGCATTGATGAGTTTCATGTTGTGATTAACGATACTGAACTTGATGTTTATGAAAGCATGTGAGACTGAACAGGAACAGCTAGTGGAAGCTATACGGATTCCGAACTGTACAGGGAGTATATTTTTATAGATTTTAAATACTCTTAAATTGTTATATTATGAATTAATTATAAGTGTTATGCATCGTCATGAATAGGAGTATCGTGACAAGGTATGCTCACCCGTGTGGGGGCTGTTTCTGTTGAAACAGGTACAACAGGTACTAAACTACTTTGGGATATTGGTTCGAGCTTTGTTGGATCATGCCGCTTCCAGAAGCAGAAGCGTATATGAGAGTGGGTAAATAGGATACGCTAATTATTCAGTTAAATGATATTCATTTATTTGTTGCTCGTATGTGAGCAATTGGAAGCATTTATATGGACTGTATAAGGGTGTTGAAGCCCACTTCTGATGTCTTCCTAGTATGGTGTTTTCCCTGGCTGGGAACTTATTTAGAGTATTGTTTTCTTTTAAGTATTGTGTTTTTCCCTGGCTGGGAATTATATTGGTGATGTGTATTATTTTGGGATAGCTCAATTTGTGGGGAGACTCTGCCCAAATTTTTATAAAAACCCACAATATAAAAAGTGGTGTAATGGGGATGGTAATGGGCGAAATCTTTGAGTCTATTTGTTGGTATAGATGATCATATAATGTTGAACATTATTTATGTCATGGGATTATGGGAAACATGAAATGATTCTTTTTAAAGAATGAAAAGAAAATGAAAAATTTATACACATACGACGTCATAAATGAACTAATGACGGGTTTTACTGTTGGGGCCTTACATTAGTGGTATCAGAGCAGTGGTTGCTCTTTGGGGCTGTTAAGGGCCTAGGAAGTTATTGATAGCACATATTTATACATGATGGTATTAATGTTATGTGACACAACTAATTGCTTATGTGCTTTTAGGATATGGAAGTGGCATTACTAATCATTGTCATTGCAGGAATCGTGTAGAATGCGATGGGATTGCATTAATGGTGATGTCTGGCACTTCATGCATTATGTGTTAAGGGATCTGATTTTGTAGGAAAATCAGGAAATGTGAGACGTACGGGCTTCGGACGGTAAAACGTATTACAACTTTGATTATGTATATCGTGGATAGTGAACCCTTACATGTGATGGTATATGTGAAATGATAGTGATATATATTGTGATAATGGAATCAACTGTTGTGTTTGATTATTGTGGTAGAATTGATGAATGTTCCGGTAGCCTTTATCTCCGAGCGAGGGAGGTACTTGCCGCTGTCATATGAAGCGATGGTAGTATGGTATTTGCCGCTGTCATGTCTAAGCGAGGTAACATGCCGCTGTCATTGTGGAAGCGAGGGATATCATATGATGCCGCTATATGTCGAAGCGAGGGGTCCTAAAATTCCGCTGTTGTATTGGGACCGGAACAGTCACAATTCTAGTGATTAATGTGGAATAATGTGGTTATAACTGGAACGTGGTATCGATCATTATATTGTGAACTGTTGTATTAACCTGGATGCAGGTACATGGAGCTAGTGGAAGTTCCGGTAGTTGTTATATTCGAGCGAGGGAGGTACTTGCCGCTGTCATATGAAGCGATGGTAATATGATATTTGCCGCTGTCATGTCGAAGCGATGTACATGCCGCTGTCATTGTCGAAGCGAGGGATATCATATGATGCCGCTATATGTCGAAGCGAGGGGTCCTAAAATTCCGCTGCTATAACAAGACCGGAACAACCACATTATCGATATTGATAGCGATGTCTCATTCCGCTATATTGGTTGGCAATGGTTCATGCCGCCAGGTATATTGATAGCGATGTCTCATTCCGCTATATTGGTTAGCGATGGTTCATGCCGCCAGGTATATTGATAGCGATGTCTCATTCCGCTATATTGATTGGCGATGGTTTATGCCGCCGGGTACATGTATAGCGATGCCTCTTTCCGCTATGTCATTGGCGATGGATCATGCCGCCAGACATGTGTTTAGCGATGGTGCATTCCGCTGATTCCATGGCGATGGTTCTTGCCGCCGATTATATATATAGTGACGTTTCATTCCGCTATCCTGTTGATGGTGAGTATATCAATTTGTGTATTGATATGAAATCATATTTTGTGGAATATTTATGTTGAGAGCAGGGATAATTTAAAGGATCAAGTGTGGATCAACTGTGTACAGTAAGTGTTATTACATCTTGTTGTTTCAAGAATGTATATTCATTGTGATTATGGATATTATATGTATGCCAGTAGTGGCGATGAGTATCATGTACCGCCGTAGGGCGATGAAGATTGATGCATTGCTATTGTGTTAGCAATGAATATGTTTAGTACCGCTATTGTGATTAGCGATGAATGCTGTTGTACCGCAATTGTGTTAGCAATGAGTATTGATGATGCTTTGATTGCAGATGGCAATAGAAGTTGTGCTATGTACAATTATGTTATTGCACATTGGGTATATGTGATTTAGGCCCTAGAGGATATTGGATCGATTCAGGAGGACGAAGTATCGAGGTAAACCGTTTCAGTTGGTTGAACATATTGATATATGTTGATTCGAGTTATTTTGTTGATTTATATTGATTTTGAAATCATTTACATGTAGAAAAGTTGATAATGGAATTGAAATGGAACCTAGAGGTGTCGTATTCATATTTTGTTGCGGTAATGAGGCAAGAAGGGGTGTAACCTCTGTGATAACACTCTCATATCTACGGTGTGTAGTGATGAGATATTGAAAATAGATGTTAATCATTTTGTGATGAAATTATTGTTGTGAAAGCATGCTAGTTTTGTATGTGGTAGGATTAATAATTGATTAATCACCTATTATGTTGAATGGAATACAATCAGATAGACATGAGTTTAATGAGCGTGTCACGGGATGACATGAGTATGTCGCGGGATGACGCGTGATTACTACGAATGTCGTGTGTGGACATGTGTTTATTGTGAATATTCATGATTAATGAATTATTATGTTTCGAGGATGAGTTGAAAATTGATATAAATTGCGTCATTGAGGCATGCAATTAATTCTTATGTTAAATTTCAATCACCCTATGAGACAGTGTGTTGTAACATGTTGTGTATAGAACTGCGTGAAACCTTTGATGCAGGGAATTAATGTTTGATGACAGAAACATTATGAATATCAAAATGCGTAAATGACAAGGTACGTGTTATCTTATGAGTATTTGAGAAATACTAACGAATTTATTTTGTACTTGCCCTATGACAGATACTAGTTGGGTGAAGTAATGTGGAAATGTTGATACTTAAGAGTATGTGAGTGCTGTGATTAACATGATATTATGATGCCATTGTGTATTGTAGATGATTCCGTCTATAAAAGTATGAGAAGAATTATTTGATATTGATGATCTTTGGCTATTGGTGCGTATAATGTGGAAATATGTATGTGAGAATGACTAACGAGTTTTCTAGTCATTACCTTGCACCAAATAATAGCCAGGAGATGATATATGAAAGATTGGTGCGTAAAGGCTCAAGAGTACCGTTACTTCATACGGATGATGGTGGTAATGTTGGTATAAGTTGCATACATTTGCAACAACACAGGTATGAAGTTATTTATACGATGAAGGTTGGTGTATTATCATACATTCTTTTATACACATGATATGCATGGATTCATGATTTAGCAATTTTATGATGTGCACTATGATGAAAGTAAACTGTGACGGATTTAGATCTTGTGCAAGGAAACTATACCGATGCGAGTACACAGGTACTGAAGTATGACAAAAAGTGCTTGATTGATAAACACTGTAAGTGTTGGCTTTATGAACTGTTAGCAATTTCTTGATAAGTTAATTATGGGAATGAGCTTTTGGAATGTAAACAAAAATCCTGAAGATTTTATTTTCCTTTTTTATCGTGATTGTGGGGGGTTTTTAAGCGGGAGTTGATTCATTCCAAAAGAGAAGAGCATATCAGACGATTTTTCTGGACCAAAGAAGAGCCCTAGCCGCCGCCCAGCCGCCGCCAAGGAGATCCGTTCTTCCGGTTCTTCGCCCGAGCCAAAGCTAATCAATTCCGGAGTGCAAGGAAGGAGCAAGAGAAGAGATTTCGGTGCTACGCACGGATTCATTCCGCCGTTTATCGTATTTCTGGACTTTAATCTATTTCATATTAATTTTCAATCGATGTTTTTGAGGTCGAGAGACGATTAAACTTCTTTTGTATTTGATTTGAAACAATTCTAGTTTATTTTATTGAGATTTAGTATCATTGTGTTTGATATATTGATTCAATTGTGTTTGAGTGTATTGATGTCTATTGTTCATGATTTAATCGATTGTTAAGATCAAAGCCTAGCTAACTTTGATTGATTCTGAGAGTTATAACCAAGATCGAGAGATAACGTTGTAACACGCTCTTTTAATTCATGAAGTATGTTATGATTGAGATCGAGAGATGATATCGCATACGTGAGAACTTGGAATCGAGAGATTTAGAGTTATAAGGTTTTGATAATTTATGCAACTTTGAATTAGTAAATAGGTGTACGAGAGTGACTTATTCTAATTTATTGTTAGTTTCTTTACAGCTCAAGAGAGTGTATTGAATAATAGCGAAAACCTTTCACCCTTAGAATCAATTGGTTGATAATTTGCTTATTCAAATGAATCATTAAAGATATCACAGTTGAACGAAGAGCTTGATAAATTTCTTGAGCAACTTACCTTCGCATTTCCGGAACCATTCACTTTATTGTTTCTTGTTTGAGTTTCATTTCTTAGTTTAAGTTTGCTTTAGATAATCACATTTGTTAATCGTAGGCTAAATATAATCTTATTAATCTTATTTGGTACTTATACGTTAGTCCCAGTGGATTCGACAACCCGTACTTAATTTTCACTATACTAAAACTTGACAATCGTGCACTTGCGGTAGAATCGCTTCACAATATTCTTTGAAATATCTTTTGTTTAAAAATAAAGCGGTCAAGTTTTTGGCGCCGTTGCCGGGGACTAATCTGTATAATATCATACGAGATTAGTTAATTGTAATTTAGCCAATTCTTTTATTATTGCGTTTTTGTTTTTCTTTTCTGTTTTCTTTTGTTGATCTTTGTTAATAATTTTTGTGTATTTTGTTGTCTCCTTTTGTCTGTTTTGTACAGGAATCGTTTCTTTAGTGCATGCTCAGAAGAGAGGAGCCTATTCTCGAGCCTTTCGATCCGGAGATAGAAAGAACCCTACTTAGGCGATTACGAGAAGCTCGAGCAATGGCTGATAATAACGAAGCACAGAACCCTAGATCGATGATGGACTTTGCGCAACCGGCATTTCATGGATCGTTGTCTAGTATTACGAGGCCGACGATTCAAGCGAACAATTTTGAGATCAAGCCGGCAATCATACAAATGATTCAGCACTCGGTTATGTTTGGGGGAGCAGCTACGGATGATCCGAATAATCACATCTCCAACTTTTTGGAGATTTGTGACACATTCAAACATAATGGCGTCTCTGGCGACGCCATCAGGTTAAGACTTTTCCCCTTTTCATTACGAGACAAAGCTAAGGCATGGTTGAATTCACTACCTGCAGGTTCTATAACAACATGGGAGGGGATGACAAAGGCGTTTTTGTCAAAGTACTTTCCCCCTTCCAAGACGGCGAAGATGCGGAATGATATCACGACTTTTGGGCAGTTTGACCCCGAGACTTTATACGAAGCGTGGGATCGTTTTAAGGAGTTGTTGAGGAGATGCCCACACCATGGTCTACCCATATGGCTGCAGGTACACACGTTCTATAACGGTTTATTTTCTTCTAACCGTTCCATGATTGATGCAGCATCTGGGGGATCCATAATGAGGAAGACGCCGGAAGAGGCATATAACTTGTTGGAGGAAATGGCGTGCAACAGCTACCAATGGCAATCAGAGAGGAGCACGCCACAGAAGCCAATGGGAGATCAAGTGGACGAGATCACTGCTCTTTCGGCTCAATTAGAAGCCATGAACCGGAAGATTGACAGCATGGGAGCAGCAGCAATGCAAGCCCAAGCTATCTTCTGTGAGCTGTGTGGAGGCGGTCATCCTAGCATCGAGTGTCAGGCAGGTAACCCATTCTTGCAAACTAATGAAGTGGTGAATTTGTAGGTAACAGGCCACCCAACAGTCCGTACTCAAACTCATACAACCCGGGGTGGAGGATTCATAACAATTTTAGGTGGTCCAACAAAGAAAAAATGTTAACTCCACAGCTACAACCGGGAGGATCGAATAAGCTGAGTATGGAAGAGTTAATAGCCAAGTTCATAGCATCAACTGAATCCAGGATGACAACCCAGGATGCAGCAATAAAGAACTTGGAAGTGCAAGTGGGTAAGCTCGCATCATTAATTTCAGGAAAAACGTAGGGCACAATCTCAATTGGAACAGTGAAGAATCAAAATGAGCAAGCAAAGGCCATTGAGTTAAGAAGTGGAAAAGAGTTAAGACCGCAAGCTGAAGCTGAAGAGAGTCATGGAGAGACATCTGAAGGCAAGGATATGACTGAGAAAAAGGCAACAGAGAAAGGTAAGAATTCTAACACTACACCGATCACACACATTGATAGGATAGTAATTCCTCCACCATTTCCCGCAGCATTGAAAAAAGCTAAGATGGACGCAGAATTTGGTAAATTTCTTGAAGTTTTTAAGAAACTACATATTAATATTTCATTTGCTGATGCTTTACTTCAAATGCCTAGTTATGCTAAGTTTTTGAAGGAAATCTTGTCGAATAAGCGAAAGTTGGGCGAATATGAGACGGTAAGTTTGACGGAGGAGTGCTCAGCAATTGTGCAAAATAAAATGCCTCCAAAGTTAAAAGACCCAGGGAGTTTTACTATACCATGCACTATAGGATCAGTATCTTTTACAAAGTCATTATGTGATTTGGGTGCTAGTATAAATTTAATGCCATTTTCTATTTTCAGGAAGTTGGGGCTAGGAGAGCCAAAACCTACTAAGGTTTCACTACAGTTAGCAGATCGATGCATCACATACCCCAGGGGTATCATCGAAGACGTTTTGGTCAAAGTGGATAAATTCATCTTTCCAGTTGATTTTCTGGTACTTGATATGGAAGCAGATTCAGAAACACCACTGATTTTGGGTCGACCATTCTTAGCAACTGGAAAAGCAATAATCGATGTACAACAAGGGAAGTTGGTCCTCCGAGTAGGGGAGGATCAAGTTACTTTTAATGTTTTCAAAGCACTTAAACATCCACACGACGAAAACATGTGTTTCAGTATAGATATTATTGATATTCTGACAGATGATTTGCTGCAAGATACATTCAAGGATAACATGGAAGCATGTCTAGTGGAAGCTGATGAGCAACATTGCAAAGAAGACATTGAGAGTATAGCTTTTATGAACAACACCAGCCCATACATGAAGCGAGCCACTGAGAATCTTGGAGAGTTGGGAAAAAGAGATATTAAACCTCAAAAGCCATCAATTGAAGAGTCACCTAATCTTGAACTCAAACCTCTTCCATCACATCTTAAGTATATTTTCTTAGATGCTGAAAAATCTTTACCAATCATTATTTCTTCGTCTTTGACAGGTGATAATGAGGAAAAGCTTCTGAAAGTCCTTCAGGAGCACAAGAAAGCATTTGGATGGAAGATATCAGATATCAAAGGAATTAGCCCATCGGTATGCATGCATAAAATTCTTATGGAGGACACATTCAAGGCCGTGGTTCAACCTCAACGTCGTCTTAATCCAAAAATGCAAGAGGTAGTCAAAGCTGAGGTGATTAAGCTTATGGACGCAGGTATTATCTATCCTATTTCTGATAGCTCATGGGTAAGTCCTATTCAATGTGTACCAAAGAAGGGAGGTATTACTGTTGTCCCTAATGAGAATAATGAGTTAATACCCACAAGAACAGTCACAGGGTGGAGAGTGTGTATTGATTATAGGAGGTTAAATGATTCCACTCGTAAAGACCATTTCCCCCTTCCCTTCATTGATCAGATTGTAGAAAGGTTAGCAGGATATGATTTTTATTGCTTTCTAGATGGATATTCGGGATATAACCAAATTGCTATTACGCCTGAGGATCAAGAGAAGACCACCTTCACTTGTCCTTATGGCACATTTGCATTCCGACGAATGCCATTTGGATTATGTAATGCACCTGCTACCTTTCAAAGATGTATGGTGGCTATATTTCATGACATGATAGAGAAGTTCCTAGAAGTATTCATGGATGATTTTTCTGTGTTTGGTTCTTCTTTTGATATATGTTTAGCTAACTTGACTTTGGTATTGGCAAGGTGTGAAGAGACAAATCTTGTACTAAATTGGGAGAAGTGTCACTTTATGGTCCAAGAAGGAATAGTCTTGGGATACAAGATATCTGAAAAGGGTATTGAAGTGGATCGGGCTAAAATTCAAGTGATACAACAATTACCACCGCCGACAACAGTGAAAGGAATCCGAAGTTTTTTAGGACATGCAGGATTCTATCGACGTTTCATTAAGGACTTTTCAAAAATTTCTAAACCTTTATCTCATTTGTTAACTAAAGATGCATCTTATGAATTCGATTCTGATTGTATGCAGGCGTTCGAGGCACTCAAAGAGAAATTGGTAACTGCACCAGTATTGGTCGCACCTGATTGGGAGTTACCTTTTGAACTAATGTGTGACGCCAGTGACACTGCGGTAGGAGCAGTCTTAGGTCAAAGGAGGAACAAGGTATTTCATACAATTTACTATGGTAGTCGCACTTTGAATGAAGCACAACTTAACTATGCCACCACTGAAAAAGAGCTTCTAGCCATAGTTTTTGCTTTTGATAAGTTTCACTCCTACCTATGTCTTGCTAAAGTTATTGTGTACACTGACCACGCTGCACTTAAATACTTACTTGCAAAGAAAGATGCCAAACCACGCTTGATTAGGTGGATTTTATTATTGCAAGAATTTGACTTAGAGATAAGAGATAAGAAAGGTGTTGAAAATGTGGTTGCAGATCATTTATCGCGAATTGAGAACATGACTGATACAAGTGACAATGAGGTAGTTGAGATTAATGAGAATTTCCCTGATGAGCAATTATTTAGTGCTGAATTGTTACCTTGGTATGCACAGTATGCAAACTATATTGTTAGTGGTATCCTCCCACAAAATCTGACTTTTTATCAAAAGAAAAAATTCTTTTCTGAGGTTAAACATCTGTTGTGGGAGGAACCATACTTGTTTAAAGTCTATGCAGACAACATCATAAGGCGTTGTGTCCCCAAGGAGGAGATACAGGATATTTTGCAGAAATGTCATGATGGGGATGCTGGTGGACATTTTGGAGCTACTAAAACAGCGGCTAAGGTACTTGCTTCTGGATTTTATTGGCCAACGCTGTATAAGGATACATTCAGGTATGTCTCTTCATGTGATAGATGTCAGAGGGTCGGAAATATTTCTAGGAGGAATGAATTACCATTGATCAATATGCTTGAATGTGAAATTTTTGATGTGTGGGGAATAGATTTCATGGGACCTTTCCCAAGCTCTTGTTCAAATAAATACATACTTGTTGCAGTAGATTATGTGTCAAAGTGGGTAGAGGCGGAAGCTTTGCGTACTAATGATGCTCGAGTGGTTGTACAATTTTTGAAAAGAAAATTTTTTACTCGTTTTGGCACCCCTCGAGCAATCATTAGTGATGGTGGCACCCATTTTCGTAACAAACAATTTGAAAAACTTTTGAGTAAATATGGTGTCACCCACAAAGTGTCTTCACCTTATCATCCACAAACCAGTGGGCAAGTAGAGGTTATCGAGAGTTGAAGAGGATCTTAGAAAAGACAGTGACTCTAAGCCGAAAGGATTGGTCCTTACACTTAGATGATGCACTATGGTCGTATAGAACTGCTTTTAAGACACCCATTGGCACATCACCTTATAAGTTGGTATTTGGTAAGGCATGTCACCTCCCTGTTGAACTTGAACATAAAGCATATTGGGCTATTAAATGGTTGAACTTTGACTGTCAGGCTGTAGGTGAGAAGCGTCTTCTACAATTGAATGAGATGGAAGAATTCAGGAATCAAGCATATGAGAATGCCAAGATTTACAAAGAGAAACTAAGAAGTGGCATGATTCGCGTATACAACAAAGGGAATTCAAGGTAGGAGATGCTGTACTCTTGTTCAACTCCAGATTGCGACTCTTCCCAGGCAAACTACGCTCTCGTTGGTCCGGACCATTCACCATTGCAAAAATCTATCCCTCTGGTGCAATTGAAGTTACTGATCCTAGCAGGGGAACATTTACAGTGAATGGGCAGCGCTTAAAGCATTACCACATGAGCAATGAAGTCCAAACGGTTACCTCTATAGTCTATCTTGATGACTAAGAAAGAGGAGATGACAGTCCAGCTTGGGACTATAAATCAAGAACTCTTTCTTATTCCCTTTGTTTCTTTTTCTTTTCTTTAGTTTAGTTTTATTGATTTTGTTATTTTATTTACTTTTGTTTTGCAGTATGAATCCATGTGTGTCAAGGAGCACCACTACCCAGTTCCCCCTCTGGAGCATGATGAGGACGACGATCAGTGACGATCGTCGTCATGGTATGTGTCTTTGCCTTTGCATTTATTTTTCTTGTTCATTGAGGGCAATTCACATGCTAAGTTTGGGGGGGGGTTTTGAGTATTTGTATATATCTTGCTTTTGCACATTCTGCTACTTGTCTTGTTTCTTTTCCTAGCATGACTGCATGATGTTGAGACTGATTCATCCTTGAGCATTATCAACAAAAAAAAAATTTTTATTGATTGAGTTATTCTTGAGAATTGATGAGTTGGAATTGCAACGGTAATACATGATGAAATTAATCCTCATCTAGATAGGAGTCATGGAAATGTTTAACTTGTTTGTATATATCCTTTGTTAACTATATGTCAAAACTGAGGAATAATTTGAGCACTTATTGAGTCATGATTGAGTGAAGTATGTATTGATTAAATTGAAAATTTGTGTTAACTATGATGAGTCTTGAGTATCTTAGATAACTCTACAGTTTAGTTGAAAGCACTTTGAGGCGAAATTTATAATTAGGAACTAGACTTGGAGATGATTTAGGCGATCTTTGGACCGTTTGTGCCTTTCAAGCCTACCTGGTATACATTATTCCTTAGTGTCCCCTTTTGAGCCTTATTGAAAAAGAATGGTATATGCATTGCATATGATTAGACCCCCATTCAACATTCTTGACAACCTCATTATACCACCCTTGGATTGAGCCTAAAAGAAAAATTTTACCCACCCCTAGGGGAGTATAAAGAATCTCATTCATTGCATTAAATTGTTATATGTTGATAAGTTCATTGTGAAAAAAATGAAATGAACAAAAGAATGAGCAAAAAAAAAAGAGAAAAGATGTAGAGAAAAAGCCTTGAAAAGAAAATTTAAATAAGACCCAAAGTGGCCAAGGCTAGAAAATGTGAAGGGAAGCGTAAAATAGTTGAACTGATTTTATTATACTCTCTTCTTTGAATTCATCCTACCTTTTCTTTGGAGCCGACACCAAAAGGCCTAACGTTATAAGCTTTTAAGACCTTTTGATCCAAGTCTAGGGAATAATTACATTAGTGGAGAAGTGCTGGATAGTAAATTTGTAGAGTAATTCAAAGTAATCTTGACTAGGAGTTGATATGGCACATTTTGATCTTAAAGATATGTACATTACTCATGTTTGACAATAGCACACACGCACGTTCCGATGTTGCGATGTATTGTTTAACTTAGGAGAAATTGCTTCTTGTTAAGTGTTGAATGACTTCTATTGATGTGTAAGTAGGATTTCTGAGATTTTACGTATGTTGTAAAGATGATTCATGCTTAGTATCGAGTTTAACTTTTCTTTTTGAGCTTATTGCTTGCTCGAGGACGATCAAGTCTAAGTTTGGGGGAGTTGATAGGCTTAGATTTTGAGTGTTTTTAACTGTAATTTCTTCCTACTTTTCGTATTTTTTCCTGGATGATATTATGTTTTTTGGTGTTTATTCGTTTGTTTCAGGAAAATAGATCGGAAGTGGAAGAAATGAGCCAATATGAATATAACGGGCGAAATCGAGGCGAGAAAGAACTAAAATTGAGGAAATGAGATTTTCGGAATCTCGATCGATCGAGATTTACTCTCGAATCTCGATCGATCGAGCCAGGCAGAGAGTTGAGCATCAAAGAATTTCAAGTCTCGATCGATCGGTACAAATTTCCGATCGATCGAGCGAGGCAGTGACTCCAGAGCAAATTTTATTAAAGTCTCGATCGATCGGTGGAAAATCTCGATCGATCGAGCGAGACAGTGAGTTTCAAAAGCTGGCATGAACAGTGCACCGATCGATCGGTAGAAAATCTCGATCGATCGAGACGCGAAATCCTGAAGATTTTATTTTCCTTTTTTATCGTGATTGTGGGGGGTTTTTAAGCGGGAGTTGATTCATTCCAAAAGAGAAGAGCATATCAGACGATTTTTCTGGACCAAAGAAGAGCCCTAGCCGCCTTGCACCATGTTGATTCTATCGAGCCAACTTGCACCTTTTCAATACTTTATCGAGCCAATAGAGTTCAAAACCCTAGATAGTGCGACGGCTTGACCCATGCTCGAGCCAGGGTCCGAACCCTAGCCCTTAAGCGGCGGCTGCTCGGCCATGCACGAGCCAATGGGTTTGAAACCCTTAGCTTGTGCGGCGGCCGTGAGCCTTGGGACTAGGGTTCGAAACCCTAGCCCTTTGGTGACGTCGGCCGTGAGCCATGGGACTAGGGTTCGAAACCCTAGCCCTTTGGTGGCTTCGGCCGTGAGCCATGGTGAGCTAACACCTCGATTTTATGCTTTCATGTATCGTATACAATTATTCGCCAATTATATCAAATACAAGTATACGATGATTTTCATAAACTAAAATTAATTTCATATCAAATATGAATTTAAACAGTTTTAAATAGCATGCAATATTAATTCTAACATGATTAAACTATTTAACCACATAAATCCGATATGAGCCTTGTACACGGCTCTGATACCACTGTAAGTAACCCCATGAGCATACAGCGCAGCGGAATAAAATTTTGGGATTACAAACCAGCGATCTATACATAGGGATTCATATCGGATTAGAGAATTACAAGTGTCTTACCCTTGTAGCGTGTTTGAAGCCGAATCCACGGAGCTGCACCACGTCCTACGCCTTCTCCGAGTCACTAAGCAAAACTCGATTGGTTTTGCCTCAACGGTATCCACACGATCAAATCGGGTGAAGGGATAGTTTAATATCAAGTTGCTAGACAAGATATTAAACCGGAACCAAAACACACTTTGATTCACAATCAAAATTGGCACAATATCACTCTTCCTCTTCGGCTATCAAGAAACCGAGAGCAAGATTGAGAGGCGGCCGTGTGTGACTTTCACAAGGTGGCCGAGAGCCCTTTCTTTTGGTTGCTAGGTTTTTGTTATGAAGTGTTATTCAAGTTGTCTTACAATTAAACACTTAATAATCATTAATTAAAGGCTTTCTCAAAGCTTCATGGGCTTAAGCCCATGATTTAATTAATCCTTATGATTATTAATTAAGACTCCTCTTAATTATTTAATTCATCCCATGAATTTAATTTCCCTTCTCGATTTAATCTTTTGTGCGACCCGATAGGATCTTGTAATGTTGGCAGTGACATAAAATCTCATTTTACGTCTCAAGCATTTAGCGGTATCTAGCAACACATCAATGCTCCCCAAATTACAAGAATGTCAATGACTCGACATAACCTTTAGAACTTGTGATAATATTAACCATGTAACTTAATCCCTTTGTCCTTTGTGTTTAGATTGAACACGAGTCATGGAATAGTCATACTCGTATATCCAATCTTTATTTCTTGATCCCCAAGTAGAACTAAATAAACGAATAAGCTCGATATCTCATATCGACTCATTCGAGCATGGCCATGCATTTTAGTTCTCACTTGATCAAGGGCCAAACACATCTCCTGTTATATAGGAGGGACAAATCCTATCTCGATCAGTCAACATCCCTCTACATAATTCGTAGTGTATCCAATAGTCGCCTTTATAGATTACCCTGTTACGGGTAACGTTTGACGATATCAAGATACATAACTCATTATGTTGGGATCTCTGATGATCACAAGTCGTAAGGATTGTATACATTATTATCACTATGAGAATTGCATATGACGATCATATAACTATCCATGTTGCATTCTCATGGTGGGTCTGTCCAGTACATCGTTCTCTAACATGTACCAATATGTTGATTTGATATCTCATATCAATGAACAATTCATCGATCAACATATACTAGTCTCTACGTATTATCATTATCCCTTTCATGATAATACTTGACTAGGAACATCTTTAAGAATAATACAATATTATTCTAAGGACATTAACATATATATTAATTCACAATGCACAGTTAAAAGAATAATATATAATAATGAATTGCCATTCATAAATCCATAAACATTGTATGTCTTAAACAATCATCTAATGACTTGTCTTAGGGCATATCCCAACAAATCTCCCACTTGCACTAAGACCACTCAGACATATACCTAATGCCTAGAGATCTAGTATGACGATCATGCTTCTGCTGTGACAGCGGCTTCGTCAATGGGTCAGATACATTATCATCTGTTGGTACTTTGCATATTTTAACATCTCCCCTTTCAACGATTTCTCGAATGAAATGGAAACGCCTAAGTATGTGCTTGGATCTTTGGTGAGATCTTGGTTCCTTAGCCAATGCGATCGCTCCATTGTTG
Organism: Haberlea rhodopensis; assembly: GCA_907163345.1. Classification (NCBI taxonomy): domain Eukaryota; kingdom Viridiplantae; phylum Streptophyta; class Magnoliopsida; order Lamiales; family Gesneriaceae; genus Haberlea; species Haberlea rhodopensis. The sequence goes on from CAJQUN010000364.1 coordinate 351,995, forward strand.
TCACAATAGAGTTCTATCGGATCTTTAATGCTAGGCACCACTCCAAGTTCAGAAATGAACTTCCTCATCCAAACAGCTTCCTTTGCTGCATCCGAGGCAGCAATATACTCAGCTTCCGTTGTAGAATCGGCTACTGTTTCTTGCTTTGAACTCTTCCAGCTCACAGCACCTCCATTTAGGCAATACACATATCCAGATTGCGATCGAAAATCATCTTTGTCGGTTTGGAAGCTTGCATCAGTGTAACCCATTACATTGAGCTCTTCCTCACCTCCATAAATCAAGAATGTATCCTTAGTCCTTCTCAAGTACTTCAAGATGTTCTTGACAGCAATCCAGTGACCTTCACCTGGATCAACTTGATATCTGCTCGTCATGCTCAAAGCATACGATACATCGGGACGAGTACATATCATGGCATACATGATAGATCCAATAGCTGACGCGTATGGAATCTTACTCATGCGTTGTCTCTCATCTGGTGTTGAAGGACACTGTTCCTTCGAGAGATAAATACCATCTGTCATAGGCACGAATCCTTTCTTGGATTCTTGCATGCTAAACCTTTTAAGCACTTTGTCTATGTATGTACTTTGACTTAGACCAAGAAGCCTTCTCGATCTATCTCTATAGATCTTGATTCCTAATACATAGGTGGCTGCTCCTAAGTCTTTCATCGAAAAGCAGTTCCCTAGCCAAATCTTTACAGATTGCAAGGCAGGGATATCATTTCCAATAAGAAGTATGTCATCTACATACAACACTAGGAAAATGATTACGCTCCCACTGACCTTCTTGTAGACACAAGGTTCATCTTCATTTTTGATAAAACCAAACTCTTTGATTGCATCATCAAAACGAAGATTCCAACTCCGAGAAGCTTGCTTCAATCCATAAATGGATCGTTGTAGCTTGCATATCTTTCCAGCATCCTTTGGATCGACAAAACCCTCAGGCTGTGTCATGTACACATCCTCGAGCAGATTTCCATTAAGGAAAGCTGTTTTGACATCCATCTGCCAGATTTCATAATCATGAAATGCAGCTATTGCAAGTAAGATCCTTATGGATTTAACCATGGCCACTGGTGAAAAGGTTTCATCATAGTCAATACCATGAATTTGTTTGAATCCTTTTGCAACCAGCCGACCTTTATAGGTTTGTACGTTACCATCCATATCGGTCTTTTTCTTGAAAATCCATTTGCACCCTATGGGTCGTACCCCTTCAGGTGGATCAACCAAAGTCCATACTTGGTTTACATACATGGATTCCATCTCAGATTTCATGGCCTCTTGCCATTTCTCAGAATCATTGCCCATAATAGCTTGTTGATAAGATGACGGCTCATCCTCATCAATAAGTAGTAAGTCACCTTGTTGAGTCACAAGAAATCCATATCTCTGTGGCTCCCGGTGTTCTCTTACAGACCTACGCTGGGCTTGTGTCTCTTGAGCAGGTACTTCTTCCACAACAGCTTGTGGTGCCTGCTCTGTTTCCATCTCAATCTCAGGTTCAGTGTTTTCTGGTGGTTGAACTTCACTAAGTTCTATTTTTCTCCCACTGGTTTTTCTAGAAATAAATTCTCTTTCAAGAAATACACCAGTCCGAGCAACAACTACTTTGTTCTCGGTGGGATAATATAAATAGTACCCTTTCGTTTCCTTAGGATACCCCACAAATAAACACTTATCAGATTTGGGTCCAAGTTTGTTAGTGGCTTGACGTCTAACGAAAGCCTCACAACCCCAAATCTTCATAAAAGACATACTAGGACGCTTCCCAGCCCATATCTCATATGGTGTCTTTTCCACTGATTTAGATGGAACACGGTTCAGTAAGAAAATTGCTGTTTCTAGAGCGTGTCCCCAAAACGATATCGGAAGATCTGCATGACTCATCATTGATCTAACCATGTCTAACAAGGTTCGATTTCTCCTCTCGGATACACCATTCCATTGTGGAGTATACGGAGGAGTGAGTTGTGGGACTATCCCACACTTCTTTAGATAGTCATGAAACTCTTGGCTTAAGTATTCTCCTCCTCGATCTGATCGAAGGATTTTGATACTTTTGCCAAGTTGGTTTTGTACTTCATTCTTGAAATCTTTGAACTTTTCAAAGGTTTCATGTTTATGTTTCATTAGGTACACATACCCATATCTACTGAGGTCATCAGTAAATGTAACGAAGTATTGAAAACCACCTCTAGCTTGCGTACTTATTGGTCCACATACATCACTATGTATTATTCCTAATAAAACATTTGCCCTTTCAACATGTCCCTTGAAAGGGGCTTTAGTCAACTTGCCCATTAAACAAGATTCGCATGTTTCATATGATTCAAAATCAAATGAATCTAATACTCCATCCTTATGAAGTTTAGATATGCGGTTCTCGTTTATGTGGCCCAAACGACAGTGCCAGAGATAAGTCGGATTACAATCATTATTTTTAATCCTTTTAGTATTTATGTTATAGATAGGCATATCAAGATTTAATACATAAAGACCATTCACCATTTGTGCACTAGCATAAAACATATCATTTAAATAAATAGAACAACAATTGTCCTTTATTATAAATGAAAAACCATACTTGTCTAAACAAGAAATAGAAATAATGTTTTTAGTAATTGAAGGCACAAAATAACAGTCTTTTAAAATCAAAGATAAACCAGAAGGTAAAGCTAAATGATAATCTCCTATAGCTAATGCAGCAACTCTTGCTCCATTTCCAACTCGGAGATCAACTTCACCTTTCGCCAATGTCCTACTCCTTTTGAGATCCTGCACATTTACACAAATGTGAGATCCACATCCAGTATCTAATACCCATGATGAAGAAGTAGATAAATTGACTTCTATAACAAAAATACCTGAAGCGGAAGTCACACTTCCTTTCTTTAGATCCTCCAGATATACTTTGCAGTTTCTTTTCCAATGACCGGTCTCACCGCAATGGAAACAGTTCCCTTCCTTTGCTATCCCTCCCTTTGGTTTCAGTGCATGAGACTTTGGCTTAGATTTAGCAAAGACCTTCTTTGCTTTCTTGTTGCCTTTAGCTTTGGCCCTTCCTTTGCCCTTATTCACAATAAGGACATTTGTGGCCTTAGTCTTCTTAGTATTTGCTTCATATGTTCTCAACATACCAAGCAACTGGGGCAGAGTCTTTTCCATATCAGTCATATTGTAATTTACTACAAATTGACTGAAGCTCTCCGGCAACGATTGCAAGATTACATCGGTGGCCAACTCTTGGTCCAATGGAAAACCTAGCTTGTCCAGATTCTCAATGTACCCAATCATCTTGAGCACATGAGTTCCAACTAAGCTTCCCTCTACCATCCTGCACTGGAATAACGCTTTAGAGACGTCATACCTCTCTTGTCTAGCTTGCTGTTGGTACAACTGCTTTAAGTGTTCGATCATATCGAACGCCTCCATTTCCTCATGTTGCTTCTGAAGCTCAGAGTTCATGGTGGCAAGCATGAGGCACCCAACATCAAGTGCGTCACTCTGATGCTTCTTGTAAGCATCTTTTTCGGTTCTTGTAGCCGTTAGGGGAGGTTCCTCAGCGGGTAAGGGTTCCTCTAGGACATATTGTTTCTTTTCTTGTTTGAGGACTATCCTCAAGTTCCTATGCCAGTCTAGGAAATTCGTCCCATTTAATTTGTCCTTCTCAAGGACTGATCGCAGTGATAAAGTGCTAGTAACGTTGTTAGTTGCCATGGATATCTACAATATAAATATGCAAAATAAGTTTATGATTTAAATCATTTAACATGGTCTTATATTAAATGATACTCCCACTATTTTGTTTGAAAAATATCAACCCTCGAAATCTTTAGTGGGCCAAGATCCATATTTCACTTAATCTTGAGTTAGCTTTGGCTAATCGCCCAAGACTCGGTTATTTAGGTAGACAACACTTTGTCAATTATATCACATATAATTCTTGGATAGTTGGACGAACAACACTTTGTTCAATTTATCAAATGAATTATAATCCAACCCATGCCTCTAGGTTCCCAATCCTATTGAGATAACCTAGTTAAGTCGTACCCAATTAAAGTATGACGGATATCACTTTTATCCTTTCGCGCCTTACTAAGATTGCCACGGTGCTTTGCTTTGGCAAACCCACACATGTACAATCGAAGTTATTGACGAGTACTTTTATTTGGAAGGCATCTAAAACTTAATATTTTAGAGGGATTTATTGATCTCATGATTAATTTGATAATTTAAAATATGTCCACTACATATAGTTGTATACATATCTACATATATGTGTAATACTATTATCAAACTAAAACATAAGATAAATCATGCATCAACATACATAATTAAAACGTGACATGGTTATAGCCCCTACTAATGAGTTTCTCAAGCCAATGAGAAACTCCTATGAGTCAACCTAAGGTAACTTCATAAGCTCCTTCCTTTGGCTCCAATTTGTGAATGGCCTCCTCATCCCGGCACGATGCTCCATCTTCATTGATCACCATCAATAAAATAAACTATACTATTTACAAGATATAGAATTCCTCGATTCACATTCGAGGGGAATATAGGGGAGGGATTACATTTAGAATAAAAAAGAGAAAGGCACGACTCGCAGGTCGTATTATAAATTACAATCATTCACAAATCCTATCTAATAGGTCAAAGGGCTATAACCACGCACCATGCTCAAACAACACATAAAGCATGCATTAACATTTAATTAATTAAATTCTAAACAATTTAAATTTAATTCTAATTAAAACTGTAATATAATTTTTCAAAAATTATCGTACGCTCGGGACATCACATGCCACGAACTAAAGCGACTAAAACACGAACCACCATGGTTCGAACCAAAAACCACGGCTGGACCAATAGTGGGCCTAGGGTTCGAAACCCTAGCCCATGGCCGAGCCATGGTCCATGCGGCGGCTTGGGTGCGGCGCTGCTAGGGTTCCAAACCCTAGCCGCCTTGCACCATGTTGATTCTATCGAGCCAACTTGCACCTTTTCAATACTTTATCGAGCCAATAGAGTTCAAAACCCTAGATAGTGCGACGGCTTGACCCATGCTCGAGCCAGGGTCCGAACCCTAGCCCTTAAGCGGCGGCTGCTCGGCCATGCACGAGCCAATGGGTTTGAAACCCTTAGCTTGTGCGGCGGCCGTGAGCCTTGGGACTAGGGTTCGAAACCCTAGCCCTTTGGTGACGTCGGCCGTGAGCCATGGGACTAGGGTTCGAAACCCTAGCCCTTTGGTGGCTTCGGCCGTGAGCCATGGTGAGCTAACACCTCGATTTTATGCTTTCATGTATCGTATACAATTATTCGCCAATTATATCAAATACAATTATACGATGATTTTCATAAACTAAAATTAATTTCATATCAAATATGAATTTAAACAGTTTTAAATAGCATGCAATATTAATTCTAACATGATTAAACTATTTAACCACATAAATCCGATATGAGCCTTGTACACGGCTCTGATACCACTGTAAGTAACCCCATGAGCATACAGCGCAGCGGAATAAAATTTTGGGATTACAAACCAGCGATCTATACATAGGGATTCATATCGGATTAGAGAATTACAAGTGTCTTACCCTTGTAGCGTGTTTGAAGCCGAATCCACGGAGCTGCACCACGTCCTACGCCTTCTCCGAGTCACTAAGCAAAACTCGATTGGTTTTGCCTCAACGGTATCCACACGATCAAATCGGGTGAATGGATAGTTTAATATCAAGTTGCTAGACAAGATATTAAACCGGAACCAAAACACACTTTGATTCACAATAAAAATTGGCACAATATCACTCTTCCTCTTCGGCTATCAAGAAACCGAGAGCAAGATTGAGAGGCGGCCGTGTGTGACTTTCACAAGGTGGCCGAGAGCCCTTTCTTTTGGTTGCTAGGTTTTTGTTATGAAGTGTTATTCAAGTTGTCTTACAATTAAACACTTAATAATCATTAATTAAAGGCTTTCTCAAAGCTTCATGGGCTTAAGCCCATGATTTAATTAATCCTTATGATTATTAATTAAGACTCCTCTTAATTATTTAATTCATCCCATGAATTTAATTTCCCTTCTCGATTTAATCTTTTGTGCGACCCGATAGGATCTTGTAATGTTGGCAGTGACATAAAATCTCATTTTACGTCTCAAGCATTTAGCGGTATCTAGCAACACATCAATGCTCCCCAAATTACAAGAATGTCAATGACTCGACATAACCTTTAGAACTTGTGATAATATTAACCATGTAACTTAATCCCTTTGTCCTTTGTGTTTAGATTGAACACGAGTCATGGAATAGTCATACTCGTATATCCAATCTTTATTTCTTGATCCCCAAGTAGAACTAGAATAAACGAATAAGCTCGATATCTCATATCGACTCATTCGAGCATGGCCATGCATTTTAGTTCTCACTTGATCAAGGGCCAAACACATCTCCTGTTATATAGGAGGGACAAATCCTATCTCGATCAGTCAACATCCCTCTACATAATTCGTAGTGTATCCAATAGTCGCCTTTATAGATTACCCTGTTACGGGTAACGTTTGACGATATCAAGATACATAACTCCTTATGTTGGGATCTCTGATGATCACAAGTCGTAAGGATTGTATACATTATTATCACTATGAGAATTGCATATGACGATCATATAACTATCCATGTTGCATTCTCATGGTGGGTCTGTCCAGTACATCGTTCTCTAACATGTACCCATATGTTGATTTGATATCTCATATCAATGAACAATTCATCGATCAACATATACTAGTCTCTACGTATTATCATTATCCCTTTCATGATAATACTTGACTAGGAACATCTTTAAGAATAATACAATATTATTCTAAGGACATTAACATATATATTAATTCACAATGCACAGTTAAAAGAATAATATATAATAATGAATTGCCATTCATAAATCCATAAACATTGTATGTCTTAAACAATCATCTAATGACTTGTCTTAGGGCATATCCCAACATAAACTTCTTTTGTATTTGATTTGAAACAATTCTAGTTTATTTTATTGAGATTTAGTATCATTGTGTTTGATATATTGATTCAATTGTGTTTGAGTGTATTGATGTCTATTGTTCATGATTTAATCGATTGTTAAGATCAAAGCCTAGCTAACTTTGATTGATTCTGAGAGTTATAACCGAGATCGAGAGATAACATTGTAACACGCTCTTTTAATTCATGAAGTATGTTATGATTGAGATCGAGAGATGATATCGCATACGTGAGAACTTGGAATCGAGAGATTTAGAGTTATAAGGTTTTGATAATTTATGCAACTTTGAATTAGTAAATAGGTGCACGAGAGTGGCTTATTCTAATTTATTGTTAGTTTCTTTACAGCTCGAGAGAGTGTATTGAATAATAGCGAAAACCTTTCACCCATAGAATCAATTGGTTGATAATTTTCTTATTCAAATGAATCATTAAAGATATCACAGTTGAACGAAGAGCTTGATAAATTTCTTGAGCAACTTACCTTCGCATTTCCGGAACCATTCACTTTATTGTTCTTGTTTGAGTTTCATTTCTTAGTTTAAGTTTGCTTTAGATAATCACATTTGTTAATCGTAGGCTAAATATAATCTTATTAATCTTATTTGGTACTTATACGTTAGTCCCTGTGGATTCGACAACCCGTACTTAATTTTCACTATACTAAAACTTGACAACCGTGCACTTGCGGTAGAATCGCTTCACAATATTCTTTGAAATATCTTTTGTTTAAAAATAAAGCGGTCAGATTCCAACAATCATATAATGTAATCTCAACATATAGAGGCAACATCACATCAATCAGTATTCAATACTCGTACGTCAACACGTACCTGTCGCGCTATACAATTATATAATATCAGGCATCGGTATTTAACAGTTTCTCTGTCCTGTCCCCTGTGATCGCTTGCTATGCTCTGTTTTTCTTATAAAGTGGCGATTTGCATGTAGCTCTTCCACCTTATACCATTTTTCCTACACTCATACCTCCAAAACCTCATACAAAACATATTAAGTCATGGTATGAACATGTAGTCAAAAAACTACAACTAATTCCTTGAATTCCATCTCATACCAATTCAATACATAACAATTACATAGCAATTGACCAACACTATTTTCACATGATTGAATTACCAACACATAAACAACATATATGCTAGAATTCTTACCAAATCCTAGTGATACTACTACACACAAGTTTGTAGTTTGATTCTAACCGCAACTGCAAGAACTCAACTTCAAGACAACATACAAGAGACAAGAGGTGGTGAGAGCTTTGGTAGAGATTTGTGGGTGAGTTGTGGTGTATCTATGTGTCTCCAATCTGATTTTGGTTATATGTACTAACCTCCAAATTACACACAAATGCAATTGCACATGCATGTGAAATGCATCCACTACACACCCCATGCATCTAAGGGCTCTTGACCACAGGCTTTTGGCTATGATACAACAAAACATGCACCAACATGGCACACTTTATGTTCTCAACTCAACATATATATATAATGTCTTAACGTACTTGTCATCATAAGACACTCGGTTCAACTCGAACTAGAGTCCATGTCAGACCGTAATCATCACACAATTACGTCATAATCATATTAACAGGTATCATCATATCGAGGCATTACACGTAGTCCATCAGTGATCTTACCATAGGTACTTCCACGGTTACTTAGTTGTCATTCATGAGTGTTCTAGGTGCGTTCGATTTCAGGGTCGAAAGGCTCAAGTGTAGGTTGTTCACTCCTTAGCAAAAATAAGGATAATTCCTACACGGTAGATCAAATAATAACAGTGGTGAAGAGTAGTAAGAAATAAACAAACTAAAAGAAATAAATGGCTCAATTACAATCAACTAATCTTGTATGATAAACTAATACTAGTCGCTGGAGACGGCGCCAAAAACTTGATTGTCACTTTTTTAAACAAATACCAGTTGTGAAAGATTAATCCGCAAGTGCACGATTGTCAAGTTCTAGTATAGATATATGAAATAGGGATGTCATACCCACAAGTGACTAGTAGTAAGTACCAAAATTAATCAGTTTAATTATATTAGCCTACCAAAAGTTGTTGAAAATATTGAAATAATAAAATTAAATTAAGAATTCAAAATCCAAATCAACAAGCGCGTTAAACGAAGAATTCAATAGAGAAGAATTATCAAAACTTTGGTTCACCTATATAATCCCCTACAATTATCTTGTTAGTATCGACTGATTATCCATATGATTCTAAGGTGACTAGTTCTTCGAGATTATCTAATATACTCTTCCAAGTTATGTTAAACCTAATATCAAATTGATGTAAGTCCGCATACTTATTTAACAATTAAATATTGCATGAAACTTTTTGAAAACTTCTATCTTTCGATTACTAGATATCTATGGCTATCACACGTGTATTTGATCACATCTTTCGATCTCAATCTGAAATCCACGGCATAATTTACTAGTTTATATTATAACTGCATCTTCTGATCTCAATTATAATAGCATACATCAATTCAATGGTGATCAATTCATGAAAGCATTAAAATCCTAAATCAAGCACAAATATTATATGGTATTAATAAAAAACTAACAATCAAACCATAAGTTCATCCATGGGATCCCCAAGTCTTGATAAACGATACTTAGCATATTTGAACGATGTCAAATTGTTCAATGATAAACCGTATCAAAAATCTAAGAATTAAAAAAGCAAAGGTTCAAAAATAGTAATAGACGCGATGAATTGACTCTGGATGTTATTCGTCTTTCCTTCTCTTGGTTGATTCTTGCTTGGCGGCTTGGAAGATGATAGGGAGGCTGAGTTCTAGGGTATAATATGGTGCCAAACTTTTTATGGTCCCATGATGTGACTAGAAATAGACACATCTATTGCGCTTAATTGTCTACGATTTGGTATATTTTGATGGATAAATAGATACATATGCTACATTATCGTATATTTGTGTAAATGTAGGAAAATGTGAAGAAATCAAGCTAAAAATGATGAAAGAATGACTAAAGTTGAAGAAAAGAAGAAAAAACCAGAATCCAAGACATATGTTGCTCATTTCTCCTCAAATTTCTATATGTTTGAGCCATGTTTTGGAAATGTGGTCCATAGAAAAGTTGTAGAACTTTGAGTTATCTTCGCGTGGACAGCTGATTCATCAAACTCGGAGTTTTTACGATAAAGTTAAGGCCAAAATACGAAACTCGTCAGAAAAATTGAAGACAGGCGTAACTACGCCATTTTTAGGCGTAATTACGCCAATGCTACGGCATGGACAGGCGTAGCTACGCAACTTTGACGCGTAAATACGCCAGAAACGCGGGAAGCCATATTTTTGACACGTCATCATGCGTCTTTACGCCATTTTCTGGCGTAGCTACGCCTGCAGAGTTTTGGAAAGTGTAAAGACTTGATTTCTTTCCTTCCCACATGGATTCTAACCTACTCCATCAGCCTCCCTATACATATATAGACGAAAATCAGACTAAAGAACATCTAGATAGTTAGGTAGAGTAGTTTAGGATAGTTTTACAATTTTTCTCTCAATTTTGTTGAAGAACGCTACGAAGATCAAAACGAAGGCGGGATTGACACCTCCACGAGCGGAGATCGGATTAGTTTTCTTTCCCTTGCTTTTATTTATTGTTTTTCTTAGATTATGTCTAGCTAGTTTTTAGTTCTTGGTTGAGGAAGACAAATCCTTGGATATTATTTATCTTGGGGAGATTCTTATGCTTTAATTATCAATTTTATTGAGTATCAAGAGTTTTTCTGATTTTATTGATATGATTGTTGTGTTTGTTTATTGGATTGACAACCTAATAACTTGCACAAAATCTAATGCTAAATTAGATATCAAATACGTAATTGTTTGATCCCTCTAATTTACGAAGCAACTAAGATTGATGAATTTTCGCTTGTGAGTTTGTTAAATTCTTAGGAAGAACACTTGACTAGATTAAACATAGACGCTTGGATTATGTTGTTTAGCTTCATCGATCTCACTAGTTCATATGCTATCATCGATTTAAATCTTAATCGCTTGTATTTTGATTGATTGTTTGATAAGGGTTAAACTAGAACGCTTGGGCTACTTAACTAAACGTAAGGTGAGATAGGACTTTGATTATTGGATCAAATGTCCAACGATGGATATTCATATGAAAAATTGAGTCTTTTGTGAATCGATGAAATAGATGATAATTCCAAGGAAGAGTCGACCGATACCAAGAATCGCTTTCATTAGTTTAATCTTTAGTTTTAATTTTAATTAGTATAATTCATTCACAACCCCATCCTTTATTTTAATTGTTTTGTTTTGATTTTCATTAACACAAATATTCACACCTCCTCGTGGGATCGATCCCTACTCACACTACTATATTATTGTTATCAATCTTGAGGATTGAGTGTGGTTAATTTGGGCGTACACGATGAGCGCACACCATCCCATCAAGTCTTATTTATAGTGTAACATAATTAAGGTAGGTCCCTTGTACGATACAAACTCTAAAAGGTATTTTTTTTTTCAGATTTCTCGCCTATCGATTGATCGGTATTTCTTCTAATTAAATCCCTTTAGCTATGGCATGTGACTAATCGATTAGAACATGGCTACCAATCAATCGGTAATTCTTCAAGTTTTAACTCGACCTACGTCATGACCAACCGATCGGTGTAACTCCACCGATCGATCGATGGCTTTTTCCTTCAAAAGTTGAATTTTTACCGTTTCTCCGATTGGTTCACTGCGTTCGAGCCCTTTTTCATCATTTTAAGCTCAATTCATCCACTTTCATATAATCGACCTTGATTCCTGAAATATACAAAAACAACAAGAAAGCGCATAATATCGTCCAAGAATCAACATAAAAAGTATTTAAAATCCTAGAAATATATTTGTAAAAATCACACTTATCAATATCCTTGAATATTATCAGCCACAAGGTCAAGGGAATCACAATACCCTCTAGGATGAATGCCTAGAAGTCCAGAGAATGAAATATATTATGGGGGATCATCGAGTTCAAGGCCAGGGAACTCACCATATCCTAGAGGATCATGGGCTATGAAGTTGGAGGGTCAAACATTTCTTCAGTCATCAACAGTTTTAAGGCTGGGATCAGAGGTCACCACGAAGGATTTCAGAGTCATGGCGTGGAGAATCAGCAGTCTCCTCAAAGGAATACTCAAGCAAATGCTAATTCTCCTACCAAAATGACATAGGTAAGGGGACCGAAATCTATAATCTCTCATAAACCAAAGAAAAGTTGCAAGTGACAAGTGGTAAAAAACGTTGAAAGTTCCACTCACTAAGACACAAAAAAGGAGAATGTTGAGGCAAAGCAACATAAAGGAGTAAGGAAGAGACATAGAAGAAGAGTGATCCTCCTACACAAGCTCAATATACGTTTGATATGTCAAAAATCTAAGGAGATCTTTGACTATTTGATCAATAAAAAATGGGGGATTTTTAAAAATGGCCTTTATGGAAATGCCTTAATCAAAATTAGCCTTAAATTAAGTTATTTTATGAAATTAGTCTTCTAATTAAGTTAAGTTCCAAATATATCCTTTAACCTACTTTTCTTCTTCCATCATGAATTTTTTCCACCATTAATTTCTCATTAGGTTGGCTCACAATCCTATAGGAGTTTTCTCTCAAGGTATTCTTGTTTCTTTAACGTTTTTTCTCTGTTTTTTTGTTTTATGAATTTTGACAATCATTTTAGCCTCCCTTTTTTTTCTTACATTTGATTTATGAATTCTTTCTCTGTGTTGGGAATAGTCATTTGGCTAACTATTATATGCGTACATAATTCAATCACAATCAGACAGTGATACTTATAAGATTTATTGTATATATGTGTGTTTTTTTTTGAATTTGATGTATTGAATAACATTCTAGGATTAAGTCACTTTATTGTATGTATTGTCATCATCAATATCTCAAATACTCCAATAGCAATAAGGAATCTCGCAATGAATTCAAAAACGTTAATAGATTTGTAAGCTACTAATAGCCCATATGATGATGTTCTCCATTTAATTAGTTAGAGGGATTCCATAGATTTATTTGGACTTGAAGTTATTTTGAGGATTATAGGCAGTGGACCATTGGATTCTTAAGTGTAGCCATATAGTCCCACAATTAAGGTATGATACCTTTCTGTGTATATTGTCAAGCTACATACATCACAACACTGAATTAAGAATGAATAGTTTATGTTAATCTTTTTGTGTTTAGAACAAAATGATGTTCATATTTGAAGATGCATTCTACGTATTAGAGAGTGTAACATTTTCAAAAATGGTGCAGGTATGGATTTACTTAAAAGATTGGTTATTTCTTATTTTGGAAAATTTACTGAAAACACGACCGGCCACTGGATTTTGAATGGAAAATATACAAAGTCTTTGGTTGTGACAACTACAATTTCATACATGGAGTTGTACGATAAGGTTCGAGATCTTCTCAATATTGATTGTTTGACTTATAAGATCGTGATGCAATTTATTGTCCCGGGTATGGTACATGTTTCTGTTTCTCCAGTTGAAATCACATCAGATGATGAGTTACAATGGTATATTTCTATTCATGAACAAGTTCCTCTATGCATATCTCTTGAACCCAAGACATCAATTGATTTACCTTCAGTTACAGAACCAATTATTTCTGGTACTCATTCATCTCCTTGTGTTAAGCATGCATTACAAAATCCTGGTGATAGCTATGCACAAAATTTGGATTTTGAAGAAAAAGAGACGTTGAATCATGTTTCAAATATTGGTCATGATTTTGAAATACAACAGAATTATGAAGAATTTGAAGGTACAGATATTTTCAACGGCAGTGCAGACAATTATTTTGTTGGCTGTGTGATTGTTTCAGATGACTACCAAAATACCATTCGTACTTCTATACCGGTTTCAAGCAATGAAGAAATCATTGATGATTTATCTCAAAATAACTGTGAAAATGCAGTACACAATTCTATACCAATACCAATAAATGAGAACCTTGTTGGAGCTTCATAAAGTCACTCAAAACCATGCAGAAAGTCGGAGAAAGTGGGGGTATTCAAATCACTTCATGAAGTATATGATGTTGAAGTAAATCAATTATTTCAGAACAAAAAAGAGATGCAGTCGAAGTTACACATGCTTGCCTTGAGGAAGAAATTTGAATTCAAAGTTAAAAAGTCTAACAAGACTGTATTTACAATTGTATGTGTTGATGATAACTGCAAATGGAGAATGAGGGCGACAAAGCTAATGGATTCGGACTATTTTCAGGTTCGAAAATATATATCTGAACATACATGTTCATTGGATTTCCAATATGATGGACATAGGCAAGCAAGTAGTTGGGCAATTGGTAAGCACATAATGTCAAGGTTGCAAGATCTTAACCAAGCATATAGGCCATCTACCATCATTGGTGGTATGCGCAGAGAATTCGGTATTAACTTAAGCTATCAAAAGGCATGGAAGGCCAAGGAGCAAGCACTTGAGCTTATTAGGGGGTCACCTGAACAGGGCTATGGAAATTAGCGTCATATTGCTATATATTGGAGAAGAATAATCCTGGAACAGTTACATGCATTCATACAGATCAAGATGACCATTTTTTGTACTTCTACTTGTCTTTGGGTCCAAGTATTTGTGGTTTCCATTCATCAATGAGACCTGTTATATGTGTTGATGGTACCTTTTTGAAATCTAAATATAGAGGAACATTGATAGTTGCAACATGTCAAGATGCCAATAGGCAAATTTATCCTATTGCTTGGGGAATAGTGGATTCTGAGAATGATTCATCATGGTCGTGGTTTATGTCAAAGTTGAAAGATCAGATTGGTGACTCCAACCAATTGGTATTTATATCTGATCGGCACAAGAGTATTGTTAAAGCCATAAAAATAATATTTCCACAATCTCATCATGGTTTTTGTATGTGGCACATGGAGCAGAAAAAGTCAAGTTTCATACAAAGGGTCTCATACCTTTATTCAAATCTGCAGCAGAAGCTTACCGGATGTCTGAGTTTGAAAGTTCCATGGCAGAAATATATAGAAAGAATGAACAACTTGGAAAATACTTGGAGGATGCAGGTTATGATTCTTGGTCACGAGCTCATTTTAAAGGGAACCGCTACAATATTATGACATCAAATAATGCCGAGTCTATGAATTCTCTGTTAAAATCCCAACGTGATTATCCAATCACTGCTTTGATTGAACATATCCGATCAATTATGCAAAGATGGTTTTATGAGCGTCGTATAGAAGCAGAATCGTGTACGACCCAGTTGACCCCAAAGCTTGAAGAAATTTTACGCAAGACGCTTGATGCTTCTTCAATTTTTAAAGTGAACCCTATAACAACACACGAGTTTCAAGTTGGTTTGGATACAACTAACATGGATGTTGTGAATATTGCACAACGGTCATGCTCATGTAAGAAATTTGACATATTGGAAGTTCCATGTAAACATGCAACTATAGCTGCTAGGTCAAGAGGTATTTCGATTTACAGTTTGTGCTCCAATTATTACCAAACTACATGTTGGAGAACCTCCTATGCTGAGCCAATTCATCCTATGGATAATGAGATAGATTGGTTGATGCCAAGTGAAGTTCAAGAAAGGGTTATCTTACCCCCATATGTGAGGAGACCATGTGGAAGACCACGAACGAGAAGGATAAAATCCATGGGTGAAATATCTCTAATGCGTCGTTGTTCTACGTGTGGCTCTACTGGGCACAACAAGAAAAGTTGCAAAAATCCTATTCCATGACATTATTATGTTTAGATTTTTCAAACATGATTATTATTTCATTAGGATTTAATTTATTATTGTTTTTATTTTGCTTTTTTGGAAGATCTTGTGACTTACTTTCTTGTTAAATTTATTTTATAATTGCTTTTATTTTGATTTTTTGGAAGATTTCGTGACTCACTTTCTTGTTAGATTTAATTTGTTATTGGGTTAATTTATTTCATTAGATTGTAGTGTCATATTATGGTTGTGGAATATACTAAGGTGATGGTTTTTCTACATTTTCTATATGTACTACATATAGTTTTTTATAATCATTAACAAAACTTGTGTATTTGTTATCATAAATAAAATAAGGACACTTGCTTGTACATTTTGTCAAATCCATATCTTATTGAGTATAGATATTTTAGAATTTTTAAAAATAGCCTTATCTACTAAAACAAAGGGTATTTTAGGATTTTTAAATTATAAAAGGCTATATTTTAAACAATTTAATAAACAAGGCTAATTTTAAAAATATGGGTTTAAGATGGGTTAGAATTCTTAATTTCTCATAAAAAATTCATTACCTTTTCTTCGTATCACAAATTACCTTCGAAGTAGGAACTCAAAGTGAATGATTATTGTAAGTATCACAACTCTTTCAATGTCCAACTAACTTATGTTGGACGTTTAGGAATGTGTTACCGGAAAGGAGAAACAAAGAGATTCTCAAGTTACCTGAAAAGAATACATGGCTATCGATGATGGTCTTTTCCCCGCGGTTGCCTCCATCAATGACAATGTTACTGATTTGCGGGCACTATTGAATGAGAAGAGGAAAAGAATATGGAACGTGTTCATTTGGAACCAAGGAAGGTGGTGAGGAAGTGTTGGGTGTCTAAGGATCAGATTTTTGTGGTTAGAGACGAGGGATTAAAGCATCAGATCAAGGAAGATCTGAGCAAAATGAGACAAAAACGTGAAAAAGTTGTGCAAGTCCTGGTAATGTTGGAGGATCTATGGCCACTAGGCCAAGAAATCATCATTTCTTTGACTCATGGGAAGAGCTTGAACACATAGGCAAATTGAGAAAGTACCTATGGGGGCATTTGTTGGCCCGTAAAAAATAAATTTGGCCTAGGAAGCATTATTGAATTCTAGCCCACATGTTTGAATGAAATATGTATCTTGCATTTTGCTGAAATAACTTCCTACGGTTCAGTAAACAATTGTAGGTTTGACTTGGTCATTGCCATTATATTACCCACTAACCCACAAACAAGGACATATGATACAAGGTGGGAAGAAACCAACGTTGAGGTGTTGAACAAAAGGAAGGAAGCCATGGAACTCTCTCTCTACACACGACTTAACAATCAATCAACAAACAACAATCTCTCTACAAAATTTCCTGCAATGTTTCTCTTTTAGATTTTAGTTCAATTCTTGTAATTTCTAGATTGTAAATTTTAGATCTTTCAAATTAACTCTCAAGTTCATCTAGCTTTTTCTAGTTTTATTTTACAATCAATTAGCTTGCAAATGATGTTTTCTCAATTATCAATAGCATAATCATGTATTCATGCTTATTGGTGAATTTTTTTTTTTTTTTTGCAATTCTAGTCAATACTTCAAGGTAATTCATGGTTTTGACTTGAGAATTCGCGTCGCTTTGTTTTAGAAGTCAGGTTTCACACTTTTTGTTAGCTTTGTACCTAGTACACCCACAACACAAATTCACGCCAAACAGATGGTAATAATAAGGATGGGTAAATTACACAAATAGTCCCATTGGATATAGTTAGTTGCAATAGTAGTCCCAAACGTTTAAACCAAGCAAATATAGTCCCGTATAAATTGTTTTTTTACAAAAGTGGTCCAAATTAACTTTTTGTTAAATAATCAAGGGAATCTGTTAAATAGAACAAATTTTACATGTATGCCCTCTTATATATTACTTTTCTCCTTCACCATCTCATTCTCACTTTCATCATCACACTCTCACGTTCAAAAAAAAAAAAAAGACCAAAGATAAACCCTAAACTAAACTTCCCTCTTTTTCTTCGGTTTCTTCCTACAAATGGAATCAAATATTTTGTTTCTTGAAACTAATTTATTACCGGCTGTTAGAGTAATCACAAGATGATATCACATCCAGAATTGAAGAATTTTAACCCATCTCGTGCGTATGGTAAGTAATTTTTAGTCTGAAGCTTTGATTGTTATAAAGATTTTAATAAAAAAAATATGATATTTGTGAAGGGATAGAGTATTTAATTTGTAAATATTTACTTAGTAGGATAAATTTTTTTAATTTTTCTAATGATTTATGCAAATAGAAATCTGCATCATTTGAGTTAAAATATACTATTTTTCTATTGTTTGGTAATGTTGGAATCTGTTTTATTTATTGTCTTGTTTGTTTTTAATGATTCTAAAAATAGATGTGGCCATTAATGAGGATGATGAAGGTTCAGATGGATTTATTGATACGGATGACTCACATGGTGTACTTGAGAGTGAAGATAACTTTGATAGTGATGTATGTTCTGATGAAGAAGATAGGGTGTCTGCTATAAAGTTCAATCCAAGTCAAATTTTTCATCCAAAATTAGAAATTGGAATGATTTTTAGCAAAAAAAAGGAGTTCAAGGATGCTATCCAATCTCATGCGGTGTAAACTAGAAGAAATATTAAGATAACAAAAAATGACAATAGAAGGGTCTATGCTAGGTGTTTAGGGGTTCATTGTGATTGGCGAGTGAATGCGCTGAAGATATGGGATGAGTGCACATATCAAATTAGGCAGTATGTGTAATATCCCCGAAATAATTAATTGCAATTTGGACATTAATTATGTTTATATGATTAATTATGGTGTTGATTTAATTACGTGTTGGAATTAATTATCTTGATGAAATGCTTAGTCACATGGTAGGCGTGACCCGGGGGTGCATTTCAGGGTGCATGTTGTGCATGTTGGGAAATGGGGTGTTAGCATGATTTAATTGTAAAGGTTGGCAATTATTTTGGAAAACATGAATTTATTGGGAGTTTGGTGCATTTTGTAAAATGCTTTTAAAATACCATGTTGGGGTGTTTTATACATCATGTTAATTAATGGGGGTACATATTTAATTATAACCCCACTATACCCACCTCACTTTATCCCTCACTTTTTAATCCCCAATTTCTCTCCCAACCCTAACCCCTTTCCCCCATTTTCGATTTTGGCTTCAAAGTGGAAGAGAAATCTTTGCAAAAACTCCATTGGTGTGATTCTTGTTAAGATTTGAGGTCTAGGAAGGGTATATATCCTTCCTTGTTGTTTTTGTAAGGATTTATTTTGATTTGGGTTGCTATTTTGAGTTTTTGAAATGGCTTTGTTGGGATTGGTATTATTTTGGTTGGGTGTTGGATTTTGGGTAGTATTGTGATGTTTGTTGAAAGTTTATAGTGTTTTTATGTTATTGGTTTGTTGGTGTATGTGTTGGTAGGAATGGGGAAGAATTTATGGCATAAAAATGGTGAAATCGCGTGTACAGGCTGTGGCGATCGATCGCCGTAAATGGCGCGATCGATCGCCGAAGGACAGTGCGAAAATAGAGTGTAGGCGATTGATCGCCATAAATGGCGCGATCGATCGCCGCGTGCCAGTGAAGTCTGGCGATCGATCGCCATGTCAAGGCGGTCGATCGGTAAGGCTCGCGATCGATCGCCTCGACGCAGCGATCGATCGCCAGCAGCAGAATTTTGGGAAATGGATTTTTTTGACGATTTTTTTTTTGGTATTTGGCTATTATTTGGCTTCTAATATAGGGTTGTGTGATTGTGTAGAACCATCCCAGGTGGCGACGCAACCAAGATAGTGAAGCCATATCAAATTCCACTTTTGAAAAGGTACGCAGAAGACGTACGGGCACCCAACGGTACATGTATCTATTATACTCATGGATTATGCATTGTAGATGCGAGTATATATGGAATTGTGCATTGTGGATGCAAATACATGTTGAGTTATGCATGATGATTGTATATGCATATAATGATTATTGGTGTACATCCCATGAGTCATGGTTATCACCTTGATGATTTTAATGCTTGCCGCTATTTATTTGGTGCCGCTAAATGTGAAGCGAGGGGTGGGAGTGCAGCATGTCACATTGAAGTGTGGTTATCATATGAGGCGAGGAAAGAATATTTTCCGCTAAAATGTGAAGCGAGGGGTGGGAGTACCGCATGTCCATTGAAGCGAGGTTATTCTATGCCGCTTATATGTGAAGCGAGGTGCATTAAAATACATTGTGATGAACAGACTAGGGATTGGTAATTGATGAATATGGAATGGTGTTATGTCATGACATGTGTGAACCATTAAATAATCTATTGATTATACTCATGAGTTATGGTACAGGGACAACCAAAAGGGAGCGTTTAAAATGCATGGGAAAACCAGGAAGTGATTTATTATGGTTTATGCATTTACGCCTTATATTCATATTGTGTTGGATAGGAATTATTATATGCTCATGATTTGGGGTTGTCCTTGTAGGTACATTTTGGCATGAAAAAGGGGCTAAGGCGGGTTGAGGCGGTGAGCTCGTGAAGAACGCTTTTGATAGGAAGGACATGATTATTTTTGTATAGTATCTACTCTAGGAGTAGTGTAAAGCTATAGGGGACAACATTCATTTGTTTAAGAATGTAATTAATCCATTGGATAGTCCTTAACTTGGCATGTAATTCTTAAGGCTCAAAGTATCAACACGAACTATTAAACTCTGATAATGCATGTTAGCTCTATTTATGCCTTTAATCCGCACTTAAGGAACTAGGGTCCTTACATTAGTGGTATCAGATTTGTGGTTAGAGAACCCGGGAACGAGTGAAGGGTAGCCTTTGCATGATTGGCTAGGTGCTTACATTTGGGGCATGTTTATGCATGTGGTGCATATTGATGTATATACTGTTATACTAACATGCTTATTTTCATTCATGTTACCTAACGGCATAACATATATATATTTGTTTTGGAGTTGTTGTTAACCCTTGTGTTACAGCATGGCGGCTATGAACTTGGGGAACCTCAATGAAGAGGTAGGTGATGTTGGCAGTGTTAATGCGAGCATTGGTCAGACAAACCCTTTACCTCCACCAGCTGTAGGTGTGGAACCAGTGGCTCAGTTGTTACTACCTGGTGAGATCAGTTTGACTCAGTTTCTGACTTTCCACCCGCCCCGGTTTGAGGGGACAGAGACAGGGCAAGAGGCTGAGGAATGGCTAGAGAGACTAGAACAGATTTTTGTGTCCGCTCCTTGTGCAAGGACGGCATGGCTAAGGTTGGCGGAGTTCCAGCTAGCAAAGAAACCTTCCATGTGGTGGAAGACCACGGTGATGGAACTGAGGGCTCAGGGTATGTTAATTGATTGGACTCTCTTCAGAACCCGGTTTCTGAACCGGTATTTTTCTGCTGCTGCGAGACAGATAAAGGAAGATGAATTCACAAACTTGAAGCAAGGAGGTATGACAGTATCAGACTATGCTATGCACTATTCTTCGTTGCTGAGGTATGTCCCTCATATTGCCACAAGCGGACATGCAAAGATGAGGCACTTTCTGAAGGGGTTACGGCCGGAGTTATTTGACCGGGTTATCACCAACAACGCCACTTCTTTCGATGATGCTCTTACTAGAGCAGAACTTGCGGAGATCGGAGTTGGGGCCTACCCTAATGCTGTACCCCCACACATGCCACAGCAGAGGCAAGCTACTGATAGCTTGAGGCCCCGAGGAGAGTCATTTAAGCCTCGTGGTGCTTCTTCATCCTCTAGGTTCAGTGGAAAGAAACCTTTTAATCAGAAGCAAGAGAATATGAAGAGCAATTGGTCGGCCAACCGGGGGCCTATGCAAGGGAATAGATCGGGGGAGACAAGGTGCGAGAATTGTGGAGGGCCACACTCTTCGAGCAATTGCCCTGCTTGTTACAGTTGTGGTAAGATGTGCCACATCTCTCGGTATTGCCCCACTCGGGGAGGACAGTCAGATTTCCAAGGGAACAGGCCGAGATTTGAGGACAGGACAATGCACCAGAGGCAGCAGATTATGCCTCGATCATCGGGAGGTCAGACAGTGGGACCGTCCCAAGGGCAGGTGTATGCACTGACCAGAGAGCAGGCCCAGGTAGCCCCGGAGGAGGTGATCACCGGTACGTGCCATTTATTTACGTACCCTGCTTTTATTTTGATAGATACAGGTGCCTCCCACTCTTTTGTATCTGTTGGCTTTGTGGAGAGACACCATATGCGCACGTCTTTGTTACCCACGCCTCTTATGGTCTCGACACCCACTGGAAGAAATGTTGTTGCCGATCAGTTTCTTGCGGATTGCCTCATTTATTTTGAGGGCAACGAGTTGAAAGCAGATTTGATTGTGTTGGGCATGTCATACTTGAAAGCAGATCGCTTTTATTTTAAACAGTATTTTGCAGTGTAGCGATTGTGTACCGCAAAAGTGCACGGTGTCAAGTTTTAGTCTAATGATATGAAAAGTACAGATTGTCGAACCCACGAGGACTAGGAAATAATTACCAAACTCTACTAGTTTAACTATATTTAGTCTACGATAACCAGTTGTGATTATAACGTGACAAATTAACTCAATATATAACCCAAACAATCAATGGTGAATAAGATTAATAATCAAAAGAAAGAATTATCAAGACTTTCGGTTCACCTATGTAATCCCCCATAATTTGACTATTAGTTAATAATCGAATTCAAACAATCTAAGGTGACTAGTTTTCCAAATTTATCTAATATACTCTCTCGAGTTATAGTAAACCTAATATCAAATTGCAGTAAGTCACTCTCGTGTACTTATTTAACAACACAATATTGTATTAAGATCCGTGAAAACTTCTAGCTTTCGATTACTAGATATCTATAGCTATCACACGTGTATTTGACTTCATCTCTCGATATCAATCTGAAATCCACGGCATAAATCACTATATCGAATCACAATTTTATCTCTCGATCTCGATTGTAATTTAAATATCATTCAAGGATGTCCAAACCCTTAAAAGCATGAAGAACAATTATCTATGCACTTAGATAATAAGAATCAATCAAAAACATTCAATTAAAATCATGGGTTCATACAAAGGATCTCCTAAGTCTTGATAACAAACCTAGCCAACAATCTCCATCAAATAACAATGCATAAACATGTTTTGAAACATTCTAAACATTAAAATCTAATGAAAATATAGAACTAGAGTTAGAAATACGGAAATAACGAGAGGCGTTGACTCCTTGCGTTGCTCCGCCGTCCCGTCTCTTCCGATGCGTCTCTTCTTCAATGGTTATGGTGTATGGATGGTTGAGGATGATTGAGAGTGATGGTGGCTGAGTATGTAGGGTTAATTATGAGCCAAAAAGTCCCAAAAACGTCCATGGTAATCCATATTTATGGTAGGAGGAGTTTCACCAAGTTTGGACACAAAATAACCAAGATGGAAACAAAATCCCGAATTTTTCGAGTCTAGGCGATCGATTGCCTCAAATGAGGCGATGGGTCGCCTCTTGCTACTGCCTGGAGGCGATCGATTGCCTCATTTGAGGCGATGGGTCGCCTCCTCTATTTTCTGCAAATTACGATTTTGCCCCTCCTTTTTCAGCTTTGCTCAGTTTGGTCCTTTTTCATCTTTTTAAGCCTATTTCCTCAATTTTATGCATTTAGCCCTGGATTCCTGAAATATACAAATATAAACCAAGAAAAGTAATATTTTCCGAGAATCACTACAAAAACGCCCCTAATCTTATATCAAATTAAGTGTAAAAATCACACTTATCAACTCCTCCAAACTTAAACTTGATCGTCTCGAGCAAGAAATAAGATCAAACAGTCAAGTCCAACATTGAAGATTCAAATAAACCAATTCATAGTCAATCTTGTAGCTCAGACATCTCACTTACAGACAAACAAAAATAAATCAGAAAGTTTAACAAGTTGTGTTTTCTCCTAGATCAAACAACATGTCTCCGAATCAGAACGTGCGTGTGTGCTATTGTCACTCTCAAATTCCATGCAAATTTCATAGATCAAATCATGCTAGTCAATGAAAAGTAAGATTATCCTTGAGCACCCTATAGTCCTATTTTCAAACACTTCTCCACTAATGTAGCCACTCCCTAGACTTGGATCAATAGGTCTTTTTAAGCTTATAGCGTTAGACCTAGGTGTTAGGCTTCAAAGAAAGGATGTGATAGCACAAAGAAGAGAGTATAAGCATGTAATGTTCATATTGCTAGCACAACTTGAGCTTCTCTTCTTTTTCTCTTTTAGCCTTGGCCACTTTGGGTCTTAGTTGGATAAATTTTTTTCTCAAGGCTTTTTCTATTCTTTTCTTTTCTCATTCCTCATCTTTTTTACAATAAGCTCATCAAAATATAGCAATTCATGTGCATCTAATGAGAATCATTATACTCTCTTAGGGTGAAGATAAAAATATTCAATTTAGGCTCAATTAGGTTGGCATAATGAGTTTGCCAAAGAATGTTGAATGGGGGCTAATAGTATGTTAAACATACTCCATTCTTTTTCAATTAGGCTCAAATTAGGATACTAGAGATTGATGTAAACATGGGAAGCTTGAAAGGCTCAAACGGTCCAAAGATCGCCTAAGTCATTTCCAAGTCAAGTTCATAACTATAAAATTTCGCCTCAAAGTGTCATCATCAAATAGTTTCTAAGGTACTCTAAGATGCTCAAAACAATTCATCAAGTTCACAAAAATTTTCACTACTACAAATGCAATTCACAAGATTATGACTCAAATGTGCTCAAAATATTCCTCATCTTTGACATGCTACTCAAAACAAGTATTCACAAACAAGTCTTACAATCATCAAAACTCAAGTTGACATGCATAGTGAGACTAATATCATCATGGAATAGAGACCACTACTATGATTTATTCTTATCTTACTAATTGAACTCAATTTCAAGAAATTTTTTTGTTGGTGCTCAAGAAACGATCAATTTCCAAATAAGAAGTATGACACAGTAATGCACTCCCCCAAACTTAATTCATGCATTGTCCTCAATGTAATAAGCATGGAAAGTAAGACAAAGCAGTTACCGTTGACAACGATCGTCAGTGATCGTTGTCCAATTCCTTGTCAGCTTGTGGGGCATATTGTTGGACAGATCACAGCACGCATGGAGTCTCACCAAAATCAAAAACAAAAACAAAACAAACCAAAATAAACTAAAAACAAAGCAAAGGGATATGAAAGACTTCTTGATTTATAATCCCAAGCTGGACTTATTACCACATTTTCTCAAAGGTTGGGATGGTGTGTGGAGCATGAATCTCCGTAATCAACTGGGTAATGCCTCAACCTCTCATCATTAACGACATAAGTGCCTAGAATAGGATCACTTACCTTAATGGCTCCATGCGGGTATATCTTGGTAACAGTGAATGGTCCAACCCATGAAGCCTTTCGCTTGCTTTGGAAAATGGAAGGTGGTGGCGCTTTATGCAATTGGACTGTCTCTCCCTACATAAACATCCTTTTATCTTTTTGCTTCTTCGACTTCCTTGGCTTCACCATGTCATGGCTCTTGCCTTCTTCAGTCTCTAGTTCGGTCTTCACCTTATCAGTATCTTGCACCACGTCATCAGGCAAAATATTAATTTTATCAATAATAAAACATGTGTGCGTGTTGTGTGCATGTGGTGAAGTTTGAAACATAGTAAAGGTAACATGATCCTCTCCTACACGGAGGATCAACTTCCCTTCTTCAACATCGATAATAGCTCTTCCAGTAGCTAGGAATGGGCGCCCCAGGATCAATGGCATACTCGCGTCCTCCTCCATATCCAACACTAGAAAATCCACCGGGAAAGTGAATTGATCTATCTTGACTGGCACATCCTCGACGATTCCTAGTGGGTAAGTGATAGACTTGTCCGCCATTTGAAACACCACCCTTGTGGTCTTCGGCTCTCCCAATCCAAGTTGCCTAAAAACAGACAAAGGCATTAAGTTCACACTAGCACCCAAATCACATAACGATTTAATGGAAGAAATAGGCCCAATAGTGCAAGGAATAGAGAAACTCCCTGGATCTTTTAACTTGGTGGCCGATTTCTTTTGCACAATAGCACTACATTCCTCAGTCAAAAAGACAGTCTCGTGCTCTCCCAATTTCTGCTTCTTAGACAACATCTTCTTTAAGAATTTAGCATAATTTGGCATTTCTCGTAAGGCATCAATAAATGGTATATCTATATGCAAATTCTTAAGCATGTCTAAAAATTTGGCAAAGTTTGAATCAACCTTTGCCCTATTAACTGCTGCAGGGAATGGGAGAGGAATGTGTACCTTTTCTTGTGGTGTGATAGGTGTAGTGTCTCTAGTGGACTTACCCTTGTTGCGTGGTTGCTCCTTCTCCTCTTGCTTAATAGGAATCTTTTCAGTCTCCTTCTCATCTCCAAGTTCTTTTCCACTCCTTAGGGTCACGGCATTGGCTTGCTCCCTCGGATTCTTCT
The DNA here is from genome assembly GCA_907163345.1 of Haberlea rhodopensis. Classification (NCBI taxonomy): domain Eukaryota; kingdom Viridiplantae; phylum Streptophyta; class Magnoliopsida; order Lamiales; family Gesneriaceae; genus Haberlea; species Haberlea rhodopensis. The sequence goes on from CAJQUN010000364.1 coordinate 378,383, forward strand.
CTGTGTCACTCGGTAGAGTTCCTTGTGCTCTCCCAGCCAAGATAGTTGCCAATTGCCCTACTTGGATCTCCAAGTTTTTGATAGATGAATCTTGCTTATTCATCCTTGTTTCCGTTGAGGATATGAACTTGGTCAATAGTTCCTCCATGCTCGGCGATGGTGGATAACCCGGTGGTGGTTGTGGTTGATACCTCAACCCCGTATTGTATGTATTTGGGTAGGGGTTGTTTTGTGGCCGGTTTCCTACATAATGCACATCTTCATTAGTCTGAACGAATGGGTTACCTGTTTGGCATTCAACGCTCGGATGATTTCCTCCACATAGGTCACAAGTAATCCCTTGAGCTTTCATCCCTGTCATGCTCATGCTATCTAGTCTCTTGTTCAATGCCTCAATTTGAGCGGCCAACGCAGTAACTTCGCTCACTTGATGAACTCCAGCTTGCTTCTTTGGCACGTTCCTCTCGGACTGCCATTGACAGCTATTAGCAGCCATCTCCTCCAACAGTGTATAGGCCTACTCCGGCGTCTTTCTCATCACAGTACCTCCTGATGCTGCATCAATCATAGAACGATTATCAGAAAATAAACCGTTATAGAAATTTTGTACCTGCAGCCAGATGGGAAGGCCATGGTGTAGGCATCTCCTCAGTAAGTCCTTGAAGCGCTCCCATGCTTCATAAAGTGTTTCAGGATCATGTTGCGCAAATGTAGTGATATCATTTCGCATCTTAGCAGTCTTTGATGGTGGGAAGTATTTGGACAAGAAAGCTTGCACCATCCCATCCCAAGTGGTAATTGACCCTGTAGGCAAAGAATGCAACCAAGATCTACCTTTATTATTTAAAGATAAAGGGAACAGTCGTAACCTGATGGCGTCGTCAGTGACGCCACTATGCTTGAAGGTGTCGCAAATTTCCAAGAAATTCGCTATGTGAGTGTTGGGATCATCAGTGGTCGCTCCCCCAAACTGCACCGAGTGCTGGATCATTTGTATGATAGCAGGCTTGATCTCAAAATTGTTGGCCTGGATGGTGGGTCTCGTGATACTCGACATCGATCCATGGAATGAAGGGTGGGCATAATCCATGAGTGACCTTGCCACTGGTGCTACTGGAACTTCCTCGTTATTGGCCATTAGTATTCTTGCTTGCCTTAGCCTCCTTTGACAAGTGCGCTAGATCTCGGAATCAAAAGGCTCAAGTGTATGGTTGTTACTCCTTAGCTTGTACCAAGAGATAGTACCCTGTAACAATCAACCAAAACAAAAAGAAACAGTAGAAGAGAAGAGAAAACAAAAAATCGAAAAATAAAAAATAACAAATGACTAAACTACAGTCAACTAATCTAGTTTGATATTATTAAAACTAGTCCCCGGCAACGGCGCCAAAAACTTGATCGCTTTTATTTTAAACAGTATTTTGCAGTGTAGCGATTGTGTACCGCAAGTGCACGGTGTCAAGTTTTAGTATAATGATATGAAAAGTACAGATTGTCGAACCCACGAGGACTAGGAAATAATTACCAAACTCTACTAGTTTAACTATATTTAGTCTACGATAACCAGTTGTGATTATAACGTGACAAATTAACTCAATATATAACCCAAACAATCAATGGTGAATAAGATTAATAATCAAAAGAAACAATTATCAAGACTTTCGGTTCACCTATGTAATCCCCCATAATTTGACTATTAGTTAATAATCGAATTCAAACAATCTAAGCTGACGAGTTTTCCAAATTTATCTAATATACTCTCTCGAGTTATATTAAACCTAATATCAAATTGCAGTAAGTCACTCTCGTGTACTTATTTAACAACACAATATTGTATTAAGATCCGTGAAAACTTCTAGCTTTCGATTACTAGATATCTATAGCTATCACACGTGTATTTGACTTCATCTCTCGATATCAATCTGAAATCCACGGCATAAATCACTATATCGAATCACAATTTTATCTCTCGATCTCGATTGTAATTTAAATATCATTCAAGGATGTCCAAACCCTTAAAAGCATGAAGAACAATGATCTATGCACTTAGATAATAAGAATCAATCAAAAACATTCAATTAAAATCATGGGTTCATACAAAGGATCTCCTAAGTCTTGATAACAAACCTAGCCAACAATCTCCATCAAATAACAATGCATAAACATGTTTTGAAACATTCTAAACATTAAAATCTAATGAAAATATAGAACTAGAGTTAGAAATACGGAAATAACGAGAGGCGTTGACTCCTTGCGTTGCTCCGTCGTCCCGTCTCTTCCGATGCGTCTCTTCTTCAATGGTTATGGTGTATGGATGGTTGGGGATGATTGAGAGTGATGGTGGCTGAGTGTGTAGGGTTAATTATGAGCCAAAAAGTCCCAAAAACGTCCATGGTAATCCATATTTATGGTAGGAGGAGTTTCACCAAGTTTGGACACCAAATAATCAAGATGGAAACAAAATCCCGAATTTTTCGAGTCTAGGCGATCGATTGCCTCAAATGAGGCGATGGGTCGCCTCTTGCTACTGCCTGGAGGCGATCGATTCCCTCATTTGAGGCGATGGGTCGCCTTCTCTATTTTCTGCAAATTACGATTTTGCCCCTCCTTTTTCAGCTTTGCTCAGTTTGGTCCTTTTTCATCATTTTAAGCCTATTTCCTCAATTTTATGCATTTAGCCCTGGATTCCTGAAATATACAAATATAAACCAAGAAAAGTAATATTTTCCAAGAATCACTACAAAAACGCCCCTAATCTTATATCAAATTAAGTGCAAAAAATCACACTTATCAGTGCACCAGAGGCAGCAGATTATGCCTCGATCATAGGGAGGTCAGACAGTGGGACCGTCCCAAGGGCAGGTGTATGCACTGACCAGAGAGCAGGCCCAGGTAGCCCCGGAGGAGGTGATCGCCGGTACGTGCCATTTATTTACGTACCCTACTTTTATTTTGATAAATACAGGTGCCTCCCACTCTTTTGTATCTGTTGGCTTTGTGGAGAGACACCATATGCGCACGTTTTTGTTACCCACGCCTCTTATGGTCTCGACACCCACTGGAAGAAATGTTGTTGCCGATCAGTTTCTTGCGGATTGCCTCATTTATTTTGAGGGCAACGAGTTGAAAGCAGATTTGATTGTGTTGGGCATGTCAGACTTTGACTGCATTGTGGGCATTGACATTCTGAACAGATATCAGGCAGTGGTAAATTGTCGACAGAGAACAGTAAGGTTCAGATCTGATTTGGGGATACAGTGGACTTTTTATGGAAACGGTTCTCGTGCGAAGATCCCGTTGATTTCGGCAATCAAAATGTCCCAGTTGTTGGAACGTTGTCACACGGGATATCTCATCTATGCCGTGGACACGTCGGGAAAGAATAAAGAGTTGAGAGTTGAGGATGTACCAGTGGTAGCAGAGTTTGCTGATGTGTTCCCGGAGGAGATCCCAGGATTCCCACCGGCTAGAGAAGTCGAGTTTGGGATTGAGTTATTACCGGGGACATCCGCTATCTCTCGTGCTCCTTACAGGATGGCACCGGCGGAGTTAAGGGAATTGAAGGAGAAGTTGCAGGAACTCCTTGACAAAGGATATATACGCCCTAGAGTATTGCCATGGGGCGCACCGGTTCTCTTTGTGAAAAAGAAGGATGGTTCGATGCGGTTGTGCATCGATTACCGGCAACTGAATAAGGCCACGGTGAAGAACAAGTATCCTCTCCCAAGGATTGATGATTTGTTTGATCACTTGCAAGGTACCAGACTATATAGCAAGATTGATTTGAGATCCGGGTACCACCAGATTCGGTTCAGAGAGGAGGATGTGCAGAAAACAGCATTTCGGACTCGTTATGGGCACTATGAGTTCCTAGTGATGCCATTCGGTGTGACGAACGCCCCAGCTGTCTTTATGAGCTTGATGAACAGAGTGTTTCAACCATATCTTGATCAGTTCGTCATTGTATTTATTGACAACATACTCATCTACTCTCGGAGTGAGGAAGAGCATGTGAAACACTTGAGGACAGTACTCCAGATTCTCAGAGATCACCAGTTGTATGCCAAGCTCAGCAAGTGTGAGTTTTGGCTGAGCAGTGTAGTGTTTCTGGGGCATGTCATATCTAGCAGTGGGATATCGGTGGATCCCAGGAAGATTGAGGCTGTGATGGACTGGGCCGCACCCATTTCTGTGCCCGAGATACGGAGTTTTATTGGTTTGGCTGGCTTATATCGACGCTTCGTCGAAGGATTTTCAAAGATCGCCAAGCCAAGCCGTTGACACAGTTGACCCAAAAAGGAGTACCATTCGTTTGGTCAGAAGCTTGTGAGAAGAGCTTCCAGGAGTTGAAACACCGGTTGACGACGGCGCCTGTGTTGGTAATTCCTACGGAGAACACTAGGTTTGTCCTCTATACTGATGCATCACTTCAGGGCCTTGGGTGTGTATTGATGCAAGATATGCATGTGGTAGCTTATGCATCGAGGCAGTTGAAGCCGCATGAGACTAGATATCCAGTCCATGACTTGGAATTGGTGGTTATCATCTTCCCCTGAAGATTTGGAGGCATTATTTGTATGGTACGTCGTTTACCATTTACACGGATCACAAGAGCCTGAAGTTCTTATTCACTCAGGCAGAGCTGAAATGAGGCAGAGAAGATGGATGGACTTACTCAAGGACTATGATTGTGAGATTGAGTACCATCCTGGAAAAGCTAATTTGACAGCAGACGCCTTGAGTCGGAAAGTAAGGAGTACTGCTGAGGAGGTCATACATTTGTCAGCCATGATGACTTCCTATTGCCATCTAGGCTATGACTTCGACATAGATGCATCACATGTGCATGTATCGACCCTTTTAGATGAGCCAGATATCTATGAGAATATCAGGAGAGCTCAGAAGTCAGATGATGAGGTTCAGAGGTGGTTATCATTAGTACATCTTGGTCAGCCATCGAAGTTCAGAGTGGCTGAGGACGGGGTCCTTGAGACTGGGTAGCCGTTGGGTGGTTCCGAGTACGCCAGAGTTGCGTAGAGGGATATTGGAGCGAGCTCATAGTAGCAGACTTAGTATCCACCCAGGCGGGAAGAAGATGTATAAGGATCTACGTGATTAGTTTTGGTGGAAAAGAATGAAGTGTGATGTCGTCGCTTTTGTTAAGAGGTGCTTGATCTGCCAGCAGGTTAAGGCAGAGAGGCAGAGACCTGGCGGCGAGTTGAAAAGCTTGGAGATACCAAAGTGGAAGTGGGAACACATTTCCATGGACTTCGTGACTCACTTGCCGAGGAGTGCCTCGGGTTTTGATGCCATTTGGGTGATTGTGGACAGATTGACCAAAGTGGCTCACTTCATTCCTTATAGCATGACCTTCACATATTTGAGGATGGCTCAGTTGTATATTCGAGATGTGGTAAGATTGCATGGGATCCCCATTTCCATAGTGTCAGATCGAGATCCACGATTCACATCTCATTTTTGGGAGGGTCTTCAGTCAGCTTTGGGAACTGAAGTTAGGTTGAGCACTGCATATCATCCTCAAACGGATGGTCAGACCGAGCGTACTATCCAAACGCTCGAGGACATGTTGAGGGCTTGTGTATTGGAGTTTGACGCTTCTTGGCAGGATTCAGTGGCCTTGGTAGAGTTTTCATATAACAATAGCTACCAGGCGAGCATTCAGATGGCTCCTTTTGAGGCCCTCTATGGCAAACGGTGTAGATCACCCTTGTGTTGGGATGACTTGGATCGTAAATCGGTCGGAGGACCGGAACTGGTTCGGGAAATAGAAAAGAAGATAAAGGTGATAAGGCAGAAAATGAAAGCAGCCCAGGACAGACAGGAAGCTTATGCGAATAAACGGCGGAGACCGTTGGAGTTTCAATTGGGAGATAAGGTCTTCTTGAAGATCTCGCCTTTTAGAGGTGTTGTGTGGTTTGGGATGTGCGGGAAACTGTCTCCGAGGTATGTTGGGCCGTACGAGATCTTGCAGCGCATTGGCACTTTGGCTTACCGACTGGCCTTGCCACCTTCTTTGTCTGGTATACACAATGTGTTCCATGTGTCTATGTTGCGGAAGTATGAGCCGGATCCGTCGCATGTGTTACAGCCTTCCGAGGTTCAGTTAGAATCCGATGTATCTTATGTGGAACGGCCTGTTAGAATTCTGGATCGAGCAAACCGCAGACTTAGGAATAAAGTGATACATATGATCAAGGTTCAGTGGGATCACAGGGGTGTCGAGGAGCCACGTGGGAGACGGAGCGGCATATGGTGCAGCACTACCCGGAACTGTTTTCTGGTAATTGATTATGTTTAGTTTCTTTTTGGGGTAAGTGCATGCGATTTCGAGGACTAAATCTTATAAGTAGAGGAGTATTGTGATATCCCCGAAATAATTAATTGCAATTTGGGCATTAATTATGTTTATATGATTAATTATGGTGTTGATTTAATTACGTGTTGGAATAAATTATCTTGATAAAATGCTTAGTCCATTGGTAGGCGTGACCCGAGGGTGCATTTCAGGGTGCATGTTGTGCATGTTGGGAAATGGGGTGTTAGCATGATTTAATTGTAAAGGTTGGCAATTATTTTGGAAAACATGAATTTATTGGGAGTTTGGTGCATTTTGTAAAATGCTTTTAAAATACCATGTTGGGGTGTTTTATACATCATGTTAATTACTGGGGGTACATATTTAATTATAACCCCACTATACCCACCTCACTTTATCCTTCACTTTTTAATCCCCAATTTCTCTCCGACCCTAACCCCTTTCCCCCATTTTCAATTTTGGCTTCAAAGTGGAAGAGAAATCTTTGCAAAAACTCCATTGGTGTGATTCTTGGTAAGATTTGTGGTCTAGGAAGGGTATATATCCTTCCTTGTTGTTTTTGTAAGGATTTATTTTGATTTGGGTTGCTATTTTGAATTTTTCAAATGGGTTTGTTGGGATTGGTATTATTTTGGTTGGGTGTTGGATTTTGGGTAGTATTGTGATGTTTGTTGAAGTTTTATAGTGTTTTTATGTTATTGGTTTGTTGGTGTATGTGTTGGTAGGAATGGGGAAGAATTTATGGCATAAAAATGGTGAAATCGCGTGTACAGGCTGTGGCGATCGATCGCCGTAAATGGCGCGATCGATCGCCGAAGGACAGTGCGAAAATAGAGTGTAGGCGTCGATCGCCATAAATGGCGCGATCGATCGCCGCGAGCCAGTGAAGTCTGGCGATCGATCGCCATGTCAAGGCGATCGATTGGTAAGGCTCGCGATCGATCGTCTCGACCCAGCGATCGATCGCCAGCCGCAGAATTTTGGGAAATGGATTTTTTGACGACTTTTTTTTGGTATTTGGCTTCTAATATAGGATTGTGTGATTGTGTAGAACCATCCCAGGTGGCGACGCAACCAAGGAAGTGAAGCCATATCAAATTCCATTTTTGGAAAGGTACGTAGAAGACGTACGGGCACCCAACGGTACTTGTATCTATTATACTCATGGATTATGCATTGTAGATGCGAGTATATATGGAATTGTGCATTGTGGATGCAAATACATGTTGAGTTATGCATGATGATTGTATATGCATATAATGATTATTGGTGTACATCGCATGAGTCATGGTTATCACCTTGATGATTTTAATGATTGCCGCTATTTATTTGGTGCCGCTAAATGTGAAGCGAGGGGTGGGAGTGCCGCATGTCACATTGAAGCGTGGTTATCATATGAGGCGAGGAAAGAATATTTGCCGCTAAAATGTGAAGCGAGGGGTGGGAGTACCGCATGTCCATTGAAGCGAGGTTATTCTATGCCGCTTATATGTAAAGCGAGGTGCATTAAAATACATTGTGATGAACAGACTAGGGATTGGTAATTGATGAATATGGAATGGTGTTATGTCATGACATGTGTGAACCATTAAATAATCTATTGATTATACTCATGAGTTATGGTACAGGGACAACCAAAAGGGAGCGTTTAAAATGCATGGGAAAAAAAGGAAGTGATTTATTATGGTTTATGCATTTACGCCTTATATTCATATTGTGTTGGATAGGAATTATTATATGCTCGTGATTTGGGGTTGTCCTTGTAGGTACATTTTGGCATGAAAAAGGGTCTAAGGCGGGTTGAGGCGGTGAGCTGGTGAAGAACGCTTTTGATAGGAAGGACAGGATTATTTTTGTATAGTATCTACTCTAGGAGTAGTGTAAAGCTATAGGGGACAACATTCATTTGTTTAAGAATGTAATTAATCCATTGGATAGTCCTTAACTTGGCATGTAATTCTTAAGGCTCAAAGTCTCAACACGAACTATTAAACTCTGATAATGCATGTTAGCTCTATATATGCCTTTAATCCGCACTTAAGGAACTAGGGTCCTTACAGTATGTGTCCGAACACAAGTGTGGTGTCACATATCATGTGTCAAATGTTAAATCTACATGGTTATCCAAAAAATATGAACCATCATTTACCACAGATCCTGACAGAAGTGTGAAAGGGTTTAGAAATGATGTCATAAGGGACATTAGAGTACATGTTTCCAAACATCAGGCTTATAGAGCAAAGGGAAAGGCTTTACAGAAAATTGAGGGTGATGCAAATGAACAATTTGGCAAGTTGTGGGACTATGCAGTTGGGTTGAGGAGGACAAACTCTGGTTCTACTGTTATTATGGTTATGTCAGATGATATTGGGGGTAAAAAATTTGAAAAAATTTATGTTTGCTTTGAGGCACTTAAACAGGGCTTCCTTGCTGGATGTAGACCAATTATAGGTGTAGATGGATGCCACTTGAAGAGTCCTCATGGTGGTATTCTACTTACTGCAGTGTCAATTGATCCAAATAACAGTCTGTTCCCTATAGCTTATGATATTGTCTCAGGAGAAACAAGAGAGTCATGGGAGTGGTTTTTAAATCTATTGAAGGAGGATTTAGAGATTGTTAGAGATGATGCCTACACATTCATTTCAGACAAACAAAAAGGCTTAATACCTGCTTTTGAAAATGTATTTCCAAGATCTGATAATAGGTTTTGTGTGAGGCATTTGCATGCCAACTTTAAGATTGCTGGTTTTAGAGGTTTAGCTTTTAAAAATGCTTTGTAGAAAGCTTCAACTGCTAGTACAGTGCCAGAATTTCAATCTAGGATGAAGGAGATGGGAGAGTTGGATATTAAAGCACTTGAATGGTTACTGATAAACCAGCTAGCCATTGGAGTAGATCACATTTTAGTGTTTTCCCTAAGTGTGATATATTACTAACAATGTTTGTGAATCATTCAACTCTTGCATTCTAGAAGCTAGGGAGAAACCAGTGCTGGCAATGTTAGAATGGGTTAGAGAGTATTTGATGCGAAGAATGCAGGAGAATAGGGACAAGGCAACAAGAAGGTGGAAGAGAACTTTGTCCCAGTATAAGAAAAATTTTGTAGAAACATGTGGGTAAAGCTGCTGATTGTATTCCAATTAAGGCCGATGATGCACACTATGAGATTTCTTGCTTTGATGGAAATAGGTTTACTTTGGACCTTGGGAGACATAGTTGCTCTTGTAGGAAATGGGATTTGTCTGGTATCCCTTGCAATCATGGGATGAGTGCCATTCTTAGCTAACACCATGACCCTGAGGATTATGTTAATGAGTGTTATTGGGTTACAACCTTTAAAAAGGTTTATGCTCCTGTTCTGAAGCCAGTAAATGGGCCTGACTTGTGGGCCAAGACTGATTTTATTGCACCAATGCCACCTAATTTTGGAAGAGGTGTTGGAAGACCTACAAGGGCAAGGAAGCTGGGGGCAGATGAACCAGCTAATAAAAAAAAAAGAAAGGTGTGAGAGTCTGAAATTTGTGACCAATTTAGCGAGACAACATTTCAAGGTTACCTGTCAAATATGTGGGGAAACGGGTCATAACAAAAGGACATGTTTGTTGCGACATAGTACAAATGAAGCTAGAGCAGCCATGGAGAGTCTAAGCAACATTGTTGATGCTCCAGTTCCAGAAAAAGTCTCAAACATAAGACTGGACATGGCAACAAGTAAAATGACAGTAACTATATTTTACTACCATTTCATTAACATCTATCTTGTTTATGCTATTATTGTTGACATTCGTTTCTTATTCCTTAGGCAAGAAAAATGGCAACTTCTAAACAAGGACAAAGTGTTGCATTCAATAAAGATGCCAACTTCTAAACAATTCCCACACGACTTATGATGCCAACAGTCAACTTCATGGAAGAAATTGGATCTCATAAGTGGGAAGAAATTATTGGTACTCTCAAATATGTGACACTTGTATAAAAAACTCAATTTCTTTACATTTTGATTATAATATTGAGTCTGTATTTGACTACTTTTAGAAATTGGGTCTTGATTTTGATTTTGAATACTTAGATATTTCTTTCTTTCCTTGTTTCTTTAATCTATTGCACAACTGATCTCTCACTCAATTACTCCTAAGTTACCATCTGAAATTGCTGGGAGAAGTGTGAAGGAGGTAAATATTTTTTAGCACGATACATGAAAAAATAATATTGTAGGTGGAGTGTTGTTTTTATGCTATTTAGCTCAATAGTCACACAAAAAATACACTTATACATATAACTTTTAGTAACATAAATTAGGTAAGTTTGAAAATTACATTACAAAGAAAGCAAAAAACAAATGTTCATACAAAAAAACTGAGAAGGAAGATTTAAAGGGATGAACGAGGAAGGGGGTGGTGGAGGGAAAGCGACGGGCAGCTAACTATAGCAGACAAAGTGATTTGTTGTTATTTAATAATTTTAATTATTTGTTTGCTGAGTTTGACTTAATTTTTTTTCAAATTAATTCAGGGTTTATCTTTTTGTTTTTTTTGGACATGAGAATGAGGTGGTAAAAGAGAAAAGTAACGTATAGGAGGTCATACATGTAAAATTTTCACACAATTATAATTATAGCGTAAACAGCGGAAGATTTGTTTAACATTTAGTAACATGTGGCCCTAAAAATTTTGGCATGACCTCGTCGCACGAGAAACATACCACCAATACCAATAGTCAAAATGTATATAGATACTATCAATTTCATCTCCATCAACACAAATCAAACTATGAAAGATATATCCATACAGAGCAAAATAAACTAAATATACATAAACTCCCTACACTCCAGGGACACACCACTGGTACATATACGACTGGGATAAGAAGGAAAATAAACATCTCAAGTGTGGCTTCCACCGGATGTGTACTCTCTGGGGTCCTGACCACCTGTATAACCTGCCATTGTCCACACACAAAGACAACAACAGCCCCCCTTGGGGTGAGCAAAAGCCCAATATGGAACGATCATGGAATATACATCATGTATCTATAAAATGATATATGAAATGAAATGCAATGCATGTCATGTCATGTCGGTATCATACACCCATCCACTGGGCATCTCGGAGCCAATAAATGAAAGTCCAAATAATACATAGCTGCTCGAGCATGTCAAGCAAAGGAATGTCTATATGGTGCGTCGTCAAAGCGTCACCGCATCCCAGCTCTTGACATCAGATCATATCATACAGATGACGTCAGCAAGGCGCCACCTTATAACAGTCTCAATAGGGATAATCCAGAGGATGATGTCGGCAAACGCCACCAATCCCCATATCAACAAATCATAGCAATCATAAGGGCCACGAATCCCTATGCCTTTCAGGCCACTTAATGTCAGTCATAGCACCGTGTACAACCCTTATGATTGATCGAATCCAAAATAATAGGGTATCAAAGAATCGTAGCTCAACATGTATGTCATGTATCGATGTATGTATAAAAACTGATGTGTGTTAACAAAACATTTATTTTCATACATCGATATGCAATTATGAATGCCATGAATGCCACATAATTTAAATAAAATCACGTAGCCACGTAAAATCAAGTAATTCACAGAAGTCATCAAATCATATACCAACTGATACAGATACCTGTTGTATGTTACCCGATCGCAACATACCTTTACTTCTCGATATCTGAGCTTGTAGAGTTGATGTATTCACTGTATATCAATGAAATTCACAATTCACTAAATTAATCATTACAAATTGGTTATCAATTTTAGTCACAGCTTAATCAATTTAGGGTAATTAAATTGATGTGATTATATCACAATTTAATTTGCTAAATTATTTTTCACCAATTCAAATTATTTTTCTACAATTATAGTCCAATTAACTGGTAATTATCGAAGCAAAGTCGGAAAAATCGAATATCAAATTTTACCCAAATTCGCGCACAGTACACACACGCTTTTCATCCGATTCCGGCGATCTCCGGCGGCGGTAGAGGCGGTGACCGGTGTAGAAACCTTCGTCAAGGTGAGGATAAGAGATTCGGTGCTTGGCTTCGTCCAATTTGTTGTAAACTCGAAGAAATCGAATCAAAAGCTCATCTGCACAATCTCGTCCGTTCCAGGGTAAAATCGAACACCAAAGTTTGATTATCTGGTATGTAAATGTGCGACTGGGAGTTAGAAACACGGTGGTAGGTCGGTATCGCCGAGAGGTGGTCGGACGGCGGCGAACGGAGCTGATATTTATACACGGTGGTCGGTGAATCGCGCTGAAACTGTGTGTTTTCGCACCTTTTAGTAGGTGTCCGCGATATCTGTATGTTTTTACGCGTTTACTATGTGTTTTTCGTCCTACACCGATATATATTAATTCTCGACCAATTATAAACATCAGGATGTCACCGGTGTACTGGTGCATGTACATTGCAAGTACAGTTCACACCTGACTTCGTGTCACTACTTCAATCACAAAATGAACTATATCATTTTAAGACAAATTTTATATTTACTAAATTAATTTAACAAAATTAAATGTACTTAACGTTAATAGAACATCGGGGCATCACATTTATCCCCCACAATAATTATTTAACAGATTTCCTTGATTATTTAAACAGAAAAGTTAATTTGGTACTTACTTTTGTAACAAAAACAATTTATATGGGACCATATTTGCTTAGTTTAAACGTATGAGACTACTATTGCACCTAACAATATCCAGTGGGACTATTTTTGCAATTTTCCCTAATAAGGATACATCTAATAGAATTCTGATCAAAATAATATTCGGGGCTTTGAGTTATATCGTTCTCACATATAATTTTTTTAATATATTCCTCATATGCTTATTTATGTTTTGATTTTTTATTTTAAAAGTAATCAACATTTGCAAAATTAATATACCTTCGAAAATTTATAAATGACTATTTTATCATGAATATATGTATTTGAATTTGTGGCAATTGCCACATACCGAAAATTAAAATTGAGTAATCAGATAAATGCACAAATGTAATCTAATAATAATAATAATAATAATAATAATATACATGTATACTTGTATATGTATGCAATGTATATTGTTTTAATACTGGGTGAGGAGAAGCCTCGAGCTCGAATGATGTGATCCTAAATTCTCTGTGTTCGGTTAAAGTGCGTGCAACAGAGAATAAATAAGCGACGCCACGTTTTTTAACGTGAAAAACCCAGTAAAACGAAGGAAAAAAAACACGGGACCTTGTCTAGTATAAAGTTTCCACTATAAACTTTGATGATTTTACAGAGTCTGGTACAATAGTTGAGCAAGAAGTAAAACAAAATTGAAAGACCGAACAGAGTAATTATGCTCTTTTCGTTAACTTTTGTGCCAGAGATTTCAACCCCCTTCAATGTGACTTTGGGCTGGTATTTATAGTGTCAACTTCGGCAGTTAATGTGCGTCAAATCCTGAGCATGATCTGCCTCTGATCGTTTAAATTCTTAGGGAAAACAATTGACTAAATTTATATAAACCGCTTGTGTTTATGTTATTTAGATTCATCACTCACTAGTTTTGTAAGGACCCTAATCCTTAAGTGCGAAATCAAAGCATAATAGAGCTATCATAATAATCAGTGTAAAAGAACGTGTTGAGTCTATGAGCTTAAGCGTTACATGCCAAAAATAAGGACTACCAAAAGGATTAATTACATTCCAATCAATGAATGTGTTCAATTATAGTTTTATACTACTCCTAGAGTAGATACTATCCAAAATAATCCTGTCCTTTCTGTCTCAAAAGAGTTCTTCACAAGGCTCACCACCTCAACCCGTTCAAGCCCTTCTATCATGCCAAAAAGGTACCTACAAGGACAACCCCCAAACATGAGCAATAATAATCATTCATATTCAACATAATATGAAGATAAAGCGTAAATGCATAATCATAATAAAACACTTCCTGTTTTCCCCATGCATTTCAAACGCTTCCCGTTTGGTTGTCCCTGTACCATAACTCATGAGTATAATCAATAGATTATTTTTAATGGTCTAAACATGTCATGACATATACCAGCTCATCAATACCAAATACTGATCACCAATCCCTAGTCTGTCCATCACAATGTATTTTAATGCCCCTCGCTTATTTACATATAGGCGGCATAGGATAACCTCGCTTCAATGGACTGCGGGACTCCCACCCCTCGCCTCTCATTGAGCGGCAAATACCCTTTCCTCGTCCTTTATGATAACCACGCTCAAATGTGACATGCGGCGCTCCCATCCCTCGCTTCACATTTAGCGGAAGCAAACCAAATAGCGGCAAGCATTAAAATCATCAAGGGATGACCACGACTCATGGGATATGCACCAATAATCATATGCATCAATAAACATCATGCATAACATGTATTTGCATCCACAATGCAATACCACATATATACTTGCATCCACAATGCATAACAATAAGTATATAAGATACATGTACCGTTGGGGTGCCCGTACGTCCACTACGTACCTTTCCAAAATGTAGGATATGGTAGGACTTCAATGCCTTGGTTGTGTTGCCACCTGGGTTGGTTCTACACATTCACAAATATCAATATTAGAACCCAATAATAGTCCAATACCAAAAATCCTACAAAAATAACCAAAAACACCATTTTTGGTGTCTCGCGATCGATCGCCATAAAGCCCCGATCGATCGCGAGACCTCACTGTCTCGGGCAACAAATTTAAACAATCCGCGATCGATCGCTGAGTTTGCGCCGATCGATCGCGGCCTCGCCGATCGATCGCGCCAAACTCGCGATCGATCGCTGAAGTCCACTGCCTCCAACATCGTTGCTCGCGATCGATCGCGGAAGGCGCCGATCGATCGCCGAGCCCTGGGCATCCGATTTTCGGGCACTATTCACCCATCTTCAACCCCAACTCAAACAAACTCAACTAATCTAACACCAACCATACAAAACCACTCAAAACCATCAATAAACATCTACATTAACTCATATATTTAACATCCACCCAAAATAATACCAAAACCACAACAACCCAACACAAACCCATTTTAAAATCCTTCAAACCATATCAAACTTAAACAAAACCTTACAAAAATAACCATGAGGTACCCATACCTCTTGGGGATCTCAAATCACCCAACAAACTCCACAAATCAAGGTTTTGCAAGAACTTCTCTTCACCCTTAAGCTCAAAAACGAAAATGAGGAGAAAAGGAAGGGTTTGGGTGTTTGTTTGGTAAAGTTAAAAAGTAAGAATGAGTGGATGAGGTGGGGTATAAAAGTGTTGAGTTAATTAAAATGCAAACCACAAATCATGGTGTATAAAACACCCCAACATGATATTTTCCAAGGCATTAAACCAAATGCACCAAAATATCAATTAAACACATGATTTCTAATTAATTGCTAACCAAGGCAAATAAATCATGCTTCCAACAATAAATCCCAACATGCACCCTGAAATGCTATCCCGGGTCACTCTAACATGTGACTAAGCATTTCCACATAATAATTCCAACACATAATTAATTACCACCATAATTAATCATATAAACACAATTAATGCACCAAATTGCAATTAATCATTTCGGGGATATCACAATACTCCCCTACTTATAAGATTTCGTCCTCGAAATCACATGCACTTACCCCAAAAAGGAAACTAAACATAAACACATACCAGAGAATAGTTCCGGGTAGTGCTGCACCATATGCCGCTCCGTCTCCCACGTAGCCTCCTCGACACCCCTGCGATCCCACTGAACCTTGATCATAGGTATCACTTTGTTCCGAAGTCTACGGTCTGCTCGATCCAGAATTCTGACAGGCCGTTCCACATAAGACACATCGGACTCTAACTGAACTTCGGAAGGCTGTAAAACATGCGACGGATCCGGCTCATACTTCCGCAGCATCGATACATGAAACACATCATGTATACCAGATAAAGAAGGCGGCAAAGCCAGTCGGTAAGCTAAGGTGCCAATGCGCTGCAAAATCTCATACGGTCCAACATACCTCGGAGACAGTTTCCCGCGCATCCCAAATCGCACAACGCCTCTGAAAGGCGAGATCTTCAAAAAGACCTTATCTCCCAACTTAAATTCCAACGGTCTCCGCCGTTTATTTGCATAAGCTGCCTGTCTGTCCTGGGCCGCTTTCATTTTCTGCCTTATCTTCTTTATCTTTTCTTCCATCTCCCGAAGTAACTCCGGTCCTCCGATCGATTTGCGGTCCAAATCATCCCAACACAAGGGTGATCTACACCGTCTGCCATAAAGAGCTTCAAACGGAGCCATCTGAATACTCGCCTGGTAGCTATTGTTATAAGAAAACTCTACCAAAGGCACTGAATCCTACCAAGAGGCATCGAACTCCAAAACACAAGCTCTTAACATGTCCTCGAGCGTCTGAATAGTGCGCTCGGTCTGGCCATCCGTCTGAGGATGATAAGCAGTGCTCAATCTGACTTCAGTTCCCAAGGCTGACTGAAGGCCTTCCCAGAAATGAGATGTGAATCGCGGATCTCGATCTGACACTATGGAAACGGGGATCCCATGCAATCTCACCACATCTCTAATATATAACTGCGCCATCCTCAAAAAGGTGAAAGTCATGCTATAGGGGATAAAATGAGCTACCTTAGTCAATCGATCCACGATCACCCAAATAGCATCGAAGCCTGAAGCACTCCTCGGCAAATGAGTCACGAAGTCCATGGAAATGTGTTCCCACTTCCACTTCGGTATCTCCAAGCTTCTCAACTCGCCGCCAGGTCTCTGTCTCTCTGCCTTAACCTGCTGGCAGATCAAACACCTCTTCACAAAAGCGACGACATCAGATTTCATCCTTTTCCACCAAAACTGATCACGCAGATCTTTATACATCTTTTTCCCGCCTGGGTGGATGCTAAGTCTGCTACTATGAGCTCGCTCCAAGATCCCTTTACGCAACTCCGGCGTACTCGGAACCACCCAACGGTTCCCCAATCTCAAGGATCCGTCGTCGGCCACTCTGAACTTCGTTGGCTGACCAAGACGTACTAAAGATAACCACCTCTGAACCTCATCATCTGACCTCTGAGCTCTCCTGATGTTCTCATAGATGTCTGGCTCGGCTAACAGAGTCGATACATACACAGGCGATACATCTATGTCAAAATCATAGCCCAGATGGCAATAAGAGGTCATCATGGCCGACAGATGAATGACGTCCTCAGCAGAACTCCTCACTTTCCGGCTCAAAGCGTCTGCTGTCAAATTGGCTTTCCCGGGATGGTACTCTATCTCGCAATCATAGTCCTTGAGTAGGTCCATCCACCTCCTCTGCCTCATGTTCAGCTCTGCCTGAGTGAATAAAAATTTGAGGCTCTTGTGATCCGTGTAAATGGTAAACGAAGTACCATACAAATAATGTCTCCAAATCTTCAGGGCGAAGATGATAGCCGCCAATTCCAAGTCATGAACTGGATATCTGGTCTCATGCGGCTTCAACTGCCTCGATGCATAAGCTACCACATGCTTATCTTGCATCAGAACACACCCAAGGCCCTGCAGTGATGCATCAGTATACAGAGCAAATCTGGAGTTCTCCATAGGGATCACTAACACTGGCGCCGTCGTCAACCGGTGCTTTAATTCCTGGAAGCTCTCCTCACAAGCTTCTGACCAAAAGAAAGGCACTCCCTTCTGGGTCAACTGAGTCAGCGGCTTGGCAATCTTCGAAAAGCCCTCGACAAAGCGTCGATAATACCCGGCCAAACCAAGAAAACTCCGAATCTCAGGCACAGAAGTGGGGGCAGCCCACTCCATCACAGCCTCAATCTTCTTGGGATCTACAGATATCCCGCTGCTCGATATGACATGCCCCAGAAACACTACACTGCTCAGCCAAAATTCACACTTACTGAGCTTAGCATATAACTGATGCTCTCTGAGAATCTGAAGCACTGTCCTCAAGTGTTTCACATGCTCTTCCTCACTCCGGGAGTAGATGAGAATGTCGTCAATAAACACAATGACGAACTGATCAAGATACAGCTGAAACACTCTGTTCATCAGACTCATAAAGACTGCTGGAGCATTCGTCACGCCGAACGGCATCACTAGGAACTCATAATGTCCATATCGAGTCCGGAATGCAGTCTTCTGCACATCTCCCTCTCTGACTCGAATCTGATGATACCCGGATCTCAAATCAATCTTGCTATACACCCTGGTACCTTGCAACTGATCAAACAAGTCATCGATCCTTGGAAGAGGATACTTGTTCTTCACTGTAGCCTTATTCAGTTGCCGGTAATCGATGCACAACCGCATCGAGCCGTCCTTCTTCTTCACAAAGAGAACTGGTGCGCCCCATGGCGACATGCTCGGGCGTATATATCCCTTGTCCAGGAGATCCTGCAACTGTTCTTTCAACTCTCTCAACTCAGCCGGTGCCATCCTATAAGGTGCACGAGAGATAGCGCATGTCCCTGGCAACAGCTCGATCCCAAACTCAACTTCCCTAGCCGGTGGGAAACCTGGGATCTCTTCTGGGAATACATCAACAAACTGTGCCACTACTGGTACATCCTCAACTCTTAGTTCTTTACTCTTCCCAGACGTGTCCACGGCATAGATGAGATAGCCCGTGTGCCCACGTTCCAACAACTGAGTCATCTTGATCGCTGAAATCAACGGAATCTTCGCACGAGAACCGTTGCCATAGAAAGTCCACTGACTGCCCAACTCAGGTCTGAACTTCACTGTCCTCTGTCGGCAATCTACCACTGCCTGATATCTATTCAGAACATCAATACCCAAGATGCAGTCGAAGTCTGACATACCCAGCACAATCAAGTCTGATCTCAATTCGTTGCCCTCAAAATAAATGAGGCAGTCTGCCATAAACTGATCAGCAACGACATTTCTTCCAGTGGGTGTCGAGACAAGGAGAGGCGTGGGTAAAGAAGACGTGCGCATATGGTGTCTTTCCACAAAACCCACCGATACAAAAGAATGGGAGGCACCTGTATCGATCAAAATAAAAGCAGGGTACGTAAATAAATGACACGTACCGGCGATCACCTCCTATGGGGCTGCCTGAGCCTGCTCTCTGGTCAGCGCATACACCTGTCCCTGGGGCGGTCCCACTGTCTGACCTCCCGATGGTCGAGGCCCAAACTGCTGTCTCTGTTGCACTGTCCTATCATCAAACCTCGGCCTGTTGCCCTGATACTCTGATTGTCCTCCCCGAGTGGGGCAATAGCGAGCGATGTGGCCCATCTTGCCACAGATATAACATGCAGGACACTTGTTTGAAGAATGTGGCCCTCCACAATTGTTGCACCTCGGCTCTCCCGGCCTATCCCCTTGTGAAGACCCTCGATTGGCCGACCAATTACCCTTCTTGCCATCCTGTTTCTGACCAAAGTGTTTCTTTCCACCAAATCGCGAAGATGAAGAGGCACCACGGGGTTTAAATGGCTCTCCCCGAGGCCTCAAGCTGTCATTAGTCTGCCTCTGTTGCGGTACCGGTGGTGGCATAGCACTAGAATAAGCTCCCACCCCAAGCTCGGCAAGCTCCGCCCTTGTGAGAGCATCATCAAAAGAAGTTGGGTTATTGGTAATAACCGGTCATAGAGCTCCGGTCGCAACCCTTTCATAAAATTCCTCATCTTGGCGTGCCCACTGGTGGCAATGTGGGGAACGTACCTCTGTAATGAAGAGTACCGTGTGGCATAGTCTGCCACTGTCATGTTCCGCTGCTTCAAACTTGTAAATTCATCCTCCTTCGTCTGTCTCGCCGCTGCGGAGAAGTATCGGTTCAGAAACCTAGTCCTGAAGAGTGTCCAATCAATCACAGCACCTAGTGCTCTTAGCTCCTTCACCGTGCTCCTCCACCACATGAGAGGTTTCTTTGCTAACTGAAACTCCGCCAGCCTCAGCCAAGCTGTAACAGCACAAGGAGCCGATACAAAGATCTGTTCAAGTCTTTCCAACCACTCTTCAGCCTCTTCTCCGGACTCTGTCCCCTCAAACCGGGGCGGATGGTCAGACAGAAATTGTGTCAGACTGATCTCACCCGGCAGTAATAACTGAACCACTGGTTCCATGCCTACGGCCGGTGGAGGTAGAGGGTTTGCCTGTCCGATACTTGCATTCACACTACCAACATCTCCAACCTCCTCATTAGCAGCCATGCTGTAACACAAATGTTAACAACAATTCCAAAGCAATATATATATTATGCCGTTAGATAACAGGAATGAGAATAAGCACGTTAGTATAACAGGATATACATTAATATGCACCACATGCATAAACATGCTTCAAATGTAAGCACCTAGCCAATCATGCTAAGGCTACCCTTCACTCGTTCCCGGGTTCTCTAACCACTGCTCTGATACCACTAATGTAAGGACCCTAATCCTTAAGTGCGAAATCAAGGCATAATAGAGCTATCATAATAATCAGAGTGTAAAAGAACGTGTTGAGTCTATGAGCTTAAGCATTACATGCCAAAAATAAGGACTACCAAAAGGATTAATTACATTCCAATCAATGAATGTGTTCAATTATAGTTTTATACTACTCCTAGAGTAGATACTATCCAAAATAATCCTGTCCTTTCTGTCTCAAAAGAGTTCTTCACAAGGCTCACCACCTCAACCCGTTCAAGCCCTTCTATCATGCCAAAAAGGTACCTACAAGGACAACCCCCAAACATGAGCAATAATAATCATTCATATTCAACATAATATGAAGATAAAGCGTAAATGCATAATCATAATAAAACACTTCCTGTTTTCCCCATGCATTTCAAACGCTTCCCGTTTGGTTGTCCCTGTACCATAACTCATGAGTATAATCAATAGATTATTTTTAATGGTCTAAACATGTCATGACATATACCAGCTCATCAATACCAAATACTGATCACCAATCCCTAGTCTGTCCATCACAATGTATTTTAATGCCCCTCGCTTATTTACATATAGGCGGCATAGGATAACCTCGCTTCAATGGACTGCGGGACTCCCACCCCTCGCCTCTCATTGAGCGGCAAATACCCTTTCCTCGTCCTTTATGATAACCACGCTCAAATGTGACATGCGGCGCTCCCACCCCTCGCTTCACATTTAGCGGAAGCAAACCAAATAGCGGCAAGCATTAAAATCATCAAGGGATGACCACGACTCATGGGATATGCACCAATAATCATATGCATCAATAAACATCATGCATAACATGTATTTGCATCCACAATGCAATACCACATATATACTTGCATCCACAATGCATAACAATAAGTATATAAGATACATGTACCGTTGGGGTGCCCGTACGTCCACTACGTACCTTTCCAAAATGTAGGATATGGTAGGACTTCAATGCCTTGGTTGTGTTGCCACCTGGGTTGGTTCTACACATTCACAAATATCAATATTAGAACCCAATAATAGTCCAATACCAAAAATCCTACAAAAATAACCAAAAACACCATTTTTGGTGTCTCGCGATCGATCGCCATAAAGCCCCGATCGATCGCGAGACCTCACTGTCTCGGGCAACAAATTTAAACAATCCGCGATCGATCGCTGAGTTTGCGCCGATCGATCGCGGCCTCGCCGATCGATCGCGCCAAACTCGCGATCGATCGCTGAAGTCCACTGCCTCCAGCATCGTTGCTCGTGATCGATCGCGGAAGGCGCCGATCGATCGCCGAGCCCTGGGCATCCGATTTTTGGGCACTATTCACCCATCTTCAACCCCAACTCAAACAAACTCAACTAATCTAACACCAACCATACAAAACCACTCAAAACCATCAATAAACATCTACATTAACTCATATATTTAACATCCACCCAAAATAATACCAAAACCACAACAACCCAACACAAACCCATTTTAAAATCCTTCAAACCATATCAAACTTAAACAAAACCTTACAAAAATAACCATGAGGTACCCATACCTCTTGGGGATCTCAAATCACCCAACAAACTCCACAAATCAAGGTTTTGCAAGAACTTCTCTTCACCCTTAAGCTCAAAAACGAAAATGAGGAGAAAAGGAAGGGTTTGGGTGTTTGTTTGGTAAAGTTAAAAAGTAAGAATGAGTGGATGAGGTGGGGTATAAAAGTATTGAGTTAATTAAAATGCAAACCACAAATCATGGTGTATAAAACACCCCAACATGATATTTTCCAAGGCATTAAACCAAATGCACCAAAATATCAATTAAACACATGATTTCTAATTAATTGCTAACCAAGGCAAATAAATCATGCTTCCAACAATAAATCCCAACATGCACCCTGAAATGCTATCCCGGGTCACTCTAACATGTGACTAAGCATTTCCACATAATAATTCCAACACATAATTAATTACCACCATAATTAATCATATAAACACATTTAATGCACCAAATTGCAATTAATCATTTCGGGATATCACAAGTTTTGAATGGTGTCATGATTTTAATCTTGAATATGCATATAAAGATTGATTGATTGATGAAAGTTAAATTAGGACGCTTGGACTAATTGACTATGAATAAGGTGATGGAGGAATTAGATTTCCAATTGATGAATATTCAAATAAAATTGAGTCTTTTGTGAATCGATGAAATAGATGATAATTCCAAGGTAGAGTCGATCGATACCAAGAATCGCTTTCATTAGTTTAATCTTTAGTTTTAATTTAATTAGTATAAGTCACTCACAACCCCATCTTTTATTTTAATTGTTTTGATTTTGATTTTCATTAACATGAGAATTCACACCTCGTCGTAGGATCGATCCCTACTAACGCAACTACATTATTGTTATCAATCTTGAGGATTGAGTGGGGTTAATTTGGGCGTAAACGATAAGCGCACACCAAATTTTGTCGCAGTTTCCGGGGAGGCATTGTATGTTTTTATGTTAATATTTTCTGTTTTTTTCTTTTCTCTTTCTTTATTTCTTTTCCCCCACCGCTACTCTTGTTTGTTCGTGTTTACTGGTTGATTTCTGAAAAATCGAATCTTATCATTGAGGACTACAGGCGACTAGACGAGTTGGAGTATCTTGTGCACCAACTTGGCGTAGGGAATGGACAAAGAACGTACAATTCAAGTTGGAGTGATCATCCCAATCTCAACTATGACAATCAATGGATGAGCCCACCTCCACCTTACATGAAGTCCACCCTACTACCATACATACCGCAATACTCGCCATTGCCACAACAACCTCAATACCATAACCCTAGTGAGTCTTTAGAGGATCTTGTCAACAGTAAATGATAGTACTTTGCAATTTCAACAGGAATTCAGGGCTAGCACTCAGAATTTGGGTAACCAAATGGAGCAACTAATAAGATCGGACGATCGGTAGCAGCACAAAGGGAAACCATGATTGCATTCGAATCATCGAGTGATGAAGAAGAGGAGACTATGGAGAAGTTGCATCATAATGCCACCCGAGCTAGTAGAGGAGACACATGTGCCAATAGAAAAAAAGGAGCTTGCACATCCTACAACTCCGCAAGGTATGTTTCCAACTGAGAGCTATGTTGAATATTTAGATGAACCCTGTGTTGTGGCAGAGGGGTCGAAGAAAGTGTACTGTGATGAAATGAATCCTTGGGACTATTTTTTCGAAGACAACATCGCCTTGGACAGTGACAAAGAGGTAGAAACTCCAGAAACAATGGTACTGAGGCCATCAATACTTGAAGAACAAACATAGGTCGAGGTGGATACAATGAATCTCACCAGAATGAGATTCTCAAAGGCGAGCATAAGGGACAACAAGTTAAAGGATGCCATGAGGTAGATCTTGATCGACCTCAACTGACTTCTTTGGGGGAATGCGACATAGTGAAAAGACAAAAACCATCCAAGAGGTGCAAGGCGAATAGGCATCGCCTTAAGCACGAGCACTGGCATCGGGCGACCGACGTTAAACAGAGGCGCTGCTTGGGAGGCAACCCAAGGGAAGTTAGTTTCATTTTTCCTTTTTATTTTTTTTATTGTTTTTTTAGTTAGAATTTTCTCTTTCATTACAATTTTGACTTACATTGGGGACAATGTAAGATTTAAGTATGGGGGAGGGATTAGTGGTGTGTTATTGCTTTTCTATTACAAAAATAAAAAAACTCAAAAAAATTGAAAAATTTTGAGCTCATAGTTAGTAATGAACGCATGCTTAGAATCACTAGCCCATGATGAAACCTAATTGATGGCATGCATGTTTTTGAACATAGGTGAATTGTTAACCTTGAAACACTTTGAACTCTAATGCAAATTTTGCTTTGACTTAGTAGTTGAATATTTTGAGCACGAATCAGTTATGACTTGTGAAGTGTGCATAGCTTAGTGAATATTGTGTGAATTTTGTGATAGTCTTAAAAAGTCTCTAATACATGCTAGAACTTAACTACATGCTCTTTGAGGCGTATGTCTAGACTACTTGCGAATATGAAAGTGATATAGGCAATCTTTGATGCGTTTAAGCCTTTCAAGCCTACCATGTAAATAAAATTAATCACTAGTACCCTTTTTGAGCCTTAATGTAAAAGAATGGTTGTATGCTAAGCATAGAAACAACCCCCATTTGACATTATTTGACTAGATTATCCTCCGTCCCTAATAAGCCTAAATGTGATTTTAACAAAATTTGGTCGCGCTTATCGTGTACGCCCAAATTAACCCTTCTCAGTTAACAACAAATTAATGTAGCAGTGTAAGTAGGGATCGATCCCACAGGGAAGTGAGTATCTTTGTGCAAATCAATTAGAGAGAGATCTTGGTTTCGGTCGACGCTACCATTGGAATTCGTTTATTCATTCATCGATTTTCTCACATATGTAATTTTTATGCATGAATATTCACCATTGAAGATTTTACTCCTATCTCACCTTAAGTTTAGTTAAATCAAAAACAACATCCAAGTTTAACCCTTTATCGATTAATCAATCATAACAACATCTGTTAAGATTTAAACTAACAATAGCATATGAACAAGTAGGATTGGTGAAGCTAAACAACATAAACAACAACCGTTTATGTTTAATCTAGTCAAAAGTTTTCCCTATGAATTTAATAATCTCAACAGCAGAGAATTATCAATCCTAGTTGCTTTCCAAATTCAATTAATAAAACAATTACGGATTTGATATCAAACTTAGCATTAGATTGTATTAAAAAATATTAGGTATCTGATCTAACAATCAACAACACAATCATGGCATGAATAAAAGAAAAACTTATGATATTCAATAAAAATCACCAATTCAAAACAACAATCTCTTGAATAAATTAAATCCCAATGGTTTTGTCTTCCTCAACCAAGAGGATGAGTTTAGCTACTCATAATCAATGCAAAAATAACAAAATCATGTATGTAAATCATAAATAAAAACTAAGAGAAACTAGAATAGTCGCCACTCGTCGAGGTTGCAATCCCGCCTTTGTGTCGATTCTTCAATCCGTCTTCAAAACTTCAAAGTAAATTTTAATTCTAAGTCTAAGCTATGAATAATAGTCTGAATAATGGTCTAAGAGGCTGATATTCTCGAGTTGTAGAGGTTAGGAGGCTGATTAGTAGGTTAGAGTCCAAGCAAGAAGGAAAGAAATCAAGACTCCAATATTTCCAAAACACGGCTATCGATCGATCGAGCACTTCTCTCGATCGATCGCCAAATTTCTGCCACTCTCGATCGATCGAGATCTTCTAGTCGATCGATCGAGCTCGTCTGGGCGATTGATCGAGCTCCTCAAATAATTTTAATGCATTTTTTTTGGTCCACTTTGATCCCTTGTCAACTCCAATGCATTTCTTGATCCTTATTCGCCTTCGTTAGCTTGATTTCTTGGATTTCCCTACAATTACACAAATATACGATTAGGTAGCATAGGTATCAAATTATCCATCAAAACATGCCAAATTGTAGACAATTAAGCGCAGTAGATGTGTCTATTTCTAGTCACATCAAATACCCCCCATACTTAAACTTTACTCGACCTCGAGTAATATCAGACAAAACTACAATCTTTTTGCTGGCTCATAGCATCATAACAAATTAATTTGTCCTCACTTTTAATGCCTCAACAATGTTAAAACATGCATAGTAATGAAAGGCGGTGAAAAGTTAACAGTGGAACAAGTTCATTCCCTAAACATTTCATACTTAACAAAGCAGTGAACGTGCGTGTGTGGTCATAAACAAATGTCACATGCAAATTATAGATCCAATAAATGTAACCATACAATACTTCAAGTTGTACACCAACACAAGTATAACATCACTTGCACACTCTTCTCCACTATCTTAGCTACTTGCAAACACAAATCAAGTAGGTTTTTATTAGCTTGTAGCATGGCCTATGTATTGGCTTATGAAAGACAGGGAAAAGTGTATCAAACAAGATAGTATAATGATATGCACAATAATTAGCTTCTCTTCTTGCATGATTATTGTAATGTAAACTTTAATTATTTATTTTTTCTTTTGTGCATTGGCTCCCCTTGGAGTTATATTTATATTAATTCTTTTCAAGGCATCCATTTTCTTTCAAGCATTCCATTCTTTTGACGATGAAGCTCACAAAACATAAATGAATCATTGGTATCCTAAGTGCTTGTGAATGAAATACATCATACTCCCTTCAGATGTGTGGATTAAAATCACATTTAGGCTTATTAGGAAGGATGATAAGCTAGTCACAGAATGTCAAATGGGGGTCTTTTGTATGCTTAGCATACAACCATTCTTTTGTATTAAAGCTCAAAAAGGGTACTAGTGATTGATTTTCTTTACATGGTAGGCTTGAAAGAATCAAACGCATCAAAGATTGCCTATACCACTTTCATGTTCGCAAGTAGTCATGTAGTTAAGTTCTAGCAAGTATTAGAGACTTCTTAAAACTATCACAAAATTCACACAATATTCACTAAGCTATGCACACTTCACAAGGCATGACAGATCCGTGCTCAAAATATCCAACTACTAAATCAAAGCAAAATTTGCATTAGAGTTCAAAGTGTTCCAAGGTTAACAATTCACCTATGTTAAAAAAATATGCATGCCATCAATTAGGTTTCATCATGGGCTAGTGATTCTAAGCATGTATTCATTACTAACTATGAGCTCAAAATTTTCAAATTTTTCAAAGCAGCGCCTCTGTTTAACGTCGGTGGCCCGACTCCAGTCCTTCATGAATAGTCGACCCCAGGTGGGTCTTCGAGTGCCAATTTAAAGCTCCCTCATCTTACATTCCCTCGTAATAGTGTTTCAGTCGATGGCCATTCACCGTGAATTTCTTCATTGTGTTCAAGCTTTGAATTTCCACTGCACGAGAAGAAGAAACATTGGTAACTAGATAAGGCCCATTCCATTTAGAACGTAACTTACCCGGAAAGAGTCGAAGGCGTGAGTGGTAGAGTAGGACTTTTTGACCAACTTCGAATGTCCTTCTCGAGATCATTTTATCATGAAATTCCTTTGTCTTCTCTTTATAAATTTTTGAACTTGCATACGCATCATTTCGGATCTCTTCCAATTCTTGCAGCTGCAACTTCCTATGCTCACCAACTTGCATCCAGCTTCATGTTCAAGTTCTTGATAGCCCAATAGGCCCTATGCTCCAATTCTATAGGAAGATGGCATGGTTTTCCAAAGATTAATCGAAAAGGAGACATACCTATGGGTGTCTTATATGCTGTGCGATATGCCCATAGCGTATCGTCCAAACGTAAGCTCCAATCTTTCCTCGTAGGGTTTACAGTCTTCTCTAAGATGGATTTGAACTCTCGATTGGACACTTCGGCTTGACCATTTGTTTGAGGATTGTAGGCAGTGGAAACCTTATGTGTTACATTATATTTCTTCAACAAACTTATCACCGTCCTATTGCAAAAATGAGTGTCTCTGTCACTGATGATTGCCTTTGGGATTCCAAACCTAGAGAAAATGTTGTGTTTCAAGAATCCTGCAACTACGATAGAGTCATTAGTCCGGGTGGCTATGGCTTCCACCCATTTTGTAACATAGTCGACTGCAAGCAAAATATATATATTACCATAAGAGATAGGAAAAGGTCCCATGAAATCGATGCCCCATACGTCGAAAATTTCACAAATGAGAAATGAGTATGGGTTGTTGGGGCATCTCCTTGCGTTAAGAAATGTTACATGTCTTTTGGCATTCAGTGCATGACTTGCAAAAGGTATATGTGTCTCAAAACAGGGATGGCCAGAAGAAACCACATTCAAGTACTTTTCTTGAAGTCCTCTTTACTCCAATGTGTCCTCCACATGCATAAGCATGGCAAAATTTAAGTATTGAAATTACCTCATTGTCAGGGACGCATCGTCTAATGACTTGGTCGGCACAGTGCTTCCAAATGTATGGATCGTCCCATACATAATACATAGCATCGCTTTTGATCTTCGCTTTCTTGTCCCTAGATATATCAGCAGGAAATTGATTAGTGGCCAAATAATTAACAATATCAGCGTACCATGGGAATTTCGCATGAATGGAGAAAAGATGCTCGTCAGAAAATTCTTCTTTTAGGCAAAGTTCATCATCGATGTGTGGTACACGACTCAGCTGGTCTGCTATGGTGTTTCCAGTCCTCTTTTTGTCTTGGATCTCCAAATCAAACTCGTTCAATAGTAAAATCCATCGTATCAGCCATGGCTTTGCTTCTTTCTTCTTCATCAAATACCTTAGTGCCGCATGATTAGAGAAAACAACAACTTTAGTACCAAGAAAATATGATCTAGATTTTTCAAGAGCAAAAACAACAGCTAAAACTCATTTTCCATAGTGGTGTAGTTGAGTTGGGCTTCGCTCAAAGTCTTGGATGCGTAGTAGATAACATGAGAAACTTTTCCAATTATTTGACCCAAGATAGCTCCCACAGCATAGTCACTAGCATCGCACATTATCTCAAATGGCTTGGTCCAGTCAGGTGGTTGGATGATGGGTGCGGATCAAAGATGTTTTCAATGTGTCAAAGGTCGTCTTGCATGCTTCATCAAACTCGAATATCACTTCCTTTTGCAACACTTTGCACAATGGTGATGCAATCTTTGCGAAGTCCTTCATGTATCTCCTATAGAAACCTGCATGGCCAAGAAATGAACGCACATCCTGCACACAAATAGGGTAGGGTAAAGTTTGAATTATGTCAATTTTTGCTTTATCTACCTCCATACCTTTGGAGGAAACAACATGGCCCAACACTATACCTTGCTCCACCATAAAATGACATTTTTTTCAGAATTAAGCACAATGTTAGTTTCAAAACAACGCTTAAGGACAAGTGTAAGGTTAGTTAAACAGGTATTGAAGGAGTCACCATAAATAGTAAAGTCATCCATAAAAACCTCTAATATATGCTCGGTGTACTCGGAAAATATACTAACCATACACCGAAAAGTGGCCGGTGCGTTGCAAAGTCCAAAGGGCATGCGTCTATAAGCGAAAGTTACAAAGGGGCATGTAAACGTTGTCTTTTCTTGATCCTCCAGGGCGGTAGCAATCTGAAAATAACCAGAAAATCCATCAAGAAAGCAATAGTAAGAGTGACATGCTAACCTTTCAAGCATTTGATCAATGAAGGGTAAAGGAAAGTGATCCTTGCGGGTCATGGCATTCAGCTTTCAATAGTCGATGCAAACTCTCCATCCATTTTGAATGCGTGTGGTGACCAGTTCATTATCCTTGTTTTTCACCACTATGATGCCAGTCTTCTTTGGTACCAATTGGATTGGGCTCACCCATTGACTGTCGGAAATTGGGTATATCACCCCAACGGCTAGGAGTTTGAGGATCTCTTCCTTCACAATTTCCATCATCGGTGGGTTAAGTTTTCTTTGTGGTTGGCGTGTGGGTTTACTTCCATATTCAAGTAGGATCCTATGCATGCATGTAGAAGGGCTTATTCCTTTAATATCCGCAATTGTCCATCCAATGGCGGTTTTGTGATCTTTGAGCACTTGAATAAGTTTCTCCTCTTGGTCATCTCCCAACTTGCTAGATATGATCACCGGTAGTGTATCTCTTTCTCCAAGGAATACATACTTTAGGTGGCCTGGTAGCTGCTTCAACTCAATAGTGGGTGCATGTGATACAGAATATAGTGGCCTAGTGTTAGAAATGGGTAATGAAATAAATGAAAAGTTACCTTGTATCTCAGGGGTAGTATCCAAGGTGATGACTGCTTTCTCTACTTCGTCATCAAGTGACAATTCTTCCTCATGATGGGTGAGTGGTGTTGTTAGGGTTATCTCTAATTCCTCTTTACCTGCAAGCTCAAAGAAACCTTGGGACAAGTAATCAGTAATATCGATAGAATAAACAGTATCATCATCGTTACAAAGATATTTCATGGCGTCATGTATATTAAATTTAACAACCTCGCCATCAAATTCCATAGTGAATGTGCCACTATGAACGTCTATCTTAGTTTTAGAAGTCTTCAAAAAGGATCTTCCCAACAATATGGGGCTACTATTGTCACCATTTGCCATATCAAGCACATAAAAATCCGCGGGGGAGACCAAATCATTTACTTTCACCAATACATCCTCTAGAATTCCTTTAGGGTATGCATTAGACTTATCCGCTAATTGGACAACCACCCTAGTTTCACTTAAAGGTCCTAGGTTTAATGAAGCATAAAGAGAATATGGCATGACATTCTCCTAAATCTAGCATGGCTTTTTGTAGGCGTGTGTTACCAATTGTGCATGGGATAGTGAACATACCTGGGTCCTTGCACTTGGTGGAGATCTTCCTTTGAATAACAGTGGAGATGTTCTCCCCTAACTCAGCTTTTTGGCATCCCTTCAACGTTTTCTTATGCTTGGCAGTGCATAATTGCTTCAAGAATTTTGCGTAGCGGGGTACTTGCTTAATAGCGTCCAACAGTGGGATATTCACTTCGCATCTTCGGAAGGTGTTGTAGAGATCCTTGATGTTCTCATCTTTCCTACTATCCTGCAAATCAAGAGGAAAAGGGGGTTCATTTTTATATTCAAAAGGTGGAGGAGACTTACCTCGAGGTTCCTTCTCTTGTGTAGATTCATTTCCCTTGTGCTCAAGTTCTTGTTCCTCCTCTTGTGTAGTATACTGGATTGTGTTGTTCATTGTTAGATTAGCTACCTAATAATTTTCATACAATATAATGCTAAGTTTGATATCAAATCCGTAATTGTTTGATTAATTGAATTTGCGAAGCAACTAGGATTGATAATTCTCTGCTGTTGAGATTATTAAATTCCTAGGGAAAACATTTGACTAGATTAAACATAAACTGCTGTTGTGTATGTTGTTTAGCTTCACCAATCCACCTTGTTCATATGCTATCGTGTACGCCCAAATTAACCCTTCTTAGTTAACAATAAATTAATGTAGCAGTGTAAGTAGGGATCGTTCCCACAGGGAAGTGAGTATCTTTGTGCTAACAAGTATCAAAATAGGGGGATTTTGAGAATAGTAATTATCTAAAATTATGTAAGATGCAAGATTGAAATAAATTAAGAATAAATAAATTAAAGAGAGATTAGGTTTGCATTAGAGTTCAAAGCGTTCCAAGCTTAACAATTCGTGCTCAAAATATGCAACTACTATGTCAAAGCCAAATTTGCATTAGAGTTCAAAGTGTTCCAAGGTTAACAATTCACCTATGTTCAAAAGCATGCATGGTTAACAATTCACCTATGTTCAAAAGCATGCATGGTATCAATTAGGTTACATCACAGGCCAGTGAATCTAAGCATGCATTCATTAATAACTATGAGCTCAAAATTTTTGATTTTTTTGTATTTTTGTAATAGAAAAGCAATAACACACTACTAATCCCTCCCCCATACTTAAATCTTACATTGTTCCCAATGTAAGGCAAAAATATAAGAAAAGAGAAAAGTCTAACCATGAAAGCAATAAAAAATTAAAAAGGAAAAGAGAAACTAACTCCCCTTGGGTTGCCTCCCAAGAAGCGCCTCTGTTTGACGTCGGTGGGCCAATGCCAGTCCTCTCGATCAAGGTGGGTTATGCGGTGTCACTCCGTGCTTCTTCTTCCACCTCAATATCTTCTTGATTCCCGTAAACTTTGGTTTGTTTCCCTTTGAGTAGGCGTCCTCAGTCTTTGTTCATCCTCCATCGGTTATTGATTGATGTGGTCTATCCGGAGAGTGTGTCTCTTCAACAGTAGGATCCTATAAGTGAGAAAAGAGAGAGTCAGCAGTATCATGAGTCGATAAGGCAGCAGTACTATGAAAATTATTCACGAGACTGAAGTCCATACCTCCTTTGTCATCAAGGTTATCAGTAGTCTTTCCCATCTCCCACAATTCATCATTATCAAAATCATCATCAAATTCATCATTTATATCAATAGCGTAACTAGAATGCTCATGAGTTTTAATGGGTTCATAGATATTGAATTTTGCAATCTCACCATTAAACTCCATTGTTAACATGCCGCTATTCACATCTATCACCGATTTAGAGGTTTTCAAGAATGGTCTCCCTAAAAGAATGGGGCTAGATGGATCACCATTTTCCATGTCTAGGACATAGAAATCAGCGGAGAAAACCAAACTCTCTACGTTCACAAGTATATCCTCTACTACCCCCCCTAGGAATAACCGTGGATCTATCAGCTAATTGAATCATAGTAATGTCTCTTTTCAAAGGTCCAGGTTTCAGGTGAGTGTAGATTGTGTAAGGCATAACATTAATGGAAGATCCTAAATCGAGCATTGCCTTCTCAATTCTAGTGGTTCCAATCACACAAGGGATAGAAAACATATCAGGGTCCTTACACTTTGTGGGAATGCTTCTTTGGATGACCGCGGAAACATTCTCACCTAACTCAATCTTGGGGCACCCTTTGTCTTCCTTGTTCTTACCCACTTTTCATACCTCCTTCAAAAATCTAGCATATCGAGGCACTTTAATCATGGCATCATGTAGTGGGGCATTTGCCTCGCAGTGTCGGAAAGTGTCGTAGTGTCCCTTAAGTCCAGCTTCTTTCCTATTATCCTTCAATTCAAGGGGGAATGGAGGTTCAATTTTATATTCAGAAATTTTAGGGGACTTACCTCGTGGTTTCTGACCTCGTATAAGCTCTTCAACGTCCTTCTCTACCTTCATCTCTTCGTTCTTGGGTGGCGTCAGTACCACCTTCTCCTCAGCTTCATCTTCACTCATCTTCAAAGTGATCTCACATTTTCCCTTGGGTTTACCACTGGCTGTGCAGGAAGCCCATTTTGATATTCTCGCTTCAATCTTGTTGAGCGAAGTTGCTAGTTGTCCCATTTGCGTTGTCGATCTTTGAATGCTCGCCCACGTTTCCTGTTGAAATTGCAGGCTATTTTCAGCAATGACTTTAACAATATTCTCTAACCTGTCAGAAGGGGCGTGCACTGGCGGTGGTGAAGGTATCTGATATGGCGGTCTATAGGGTGGAGGTTGGTTCATTTGTTGATTCTCATTGCCCTGTTTTGGATGGTCCCTCCAACCTTGGTTGTAGTTGCCCGATTGATGGTCATAACTCCTTTGTGGGGGGCCAGGAAATCCTCCCGCTGCATTCACATGCTCAGTGGATATCTCTTGTAGGGATGGACATGCATCAGTGGATGGCTCACAGCTAGACAGATTCCACATGGCTTCATCTTCCCTACATTTCAACCTGCAAGATACGCATAAGAAACGTTAAGTCAATCA
This sequence comes from Haberlea rhodopensis, assembly GCA_907163345.1. NCBI lineage: Eukaryota > Viridiplantae > Streptophyta > Magnoliopsida > Lamiales > Gesneriaceae > Haberlea > Haberlea rhodopensis. The sequence goes on from CAJQUN010000364.1 coordinate 412,450, forward strand.
ATTGTTGTTCTAGATTGGATATATTTACCTCGTTTCTTGGCGGTTGTCCATGGCGCACATGTCCAAATTGCTGGGAGTTGGCCGCCATGTTTGCTATCAAGTTCCTTGCCTCCTCCGCAGTCTTGTCGATAAAAGCTCCTCCGCTTGTCGCGTCCACTAAGTTCATGTCACCAGAAAATAAACCTTCAGAGAAATATTGAATTAGAAGATGTTCACTTATCTGATGTTGTGGGCAGCTTGCACATAACTTCTTAAAACGTTCCCAGTACTCGTGCAGCGACTCCTCTTGGTATTGCTTCACACCGTAGATTTCCTTCCTTAGGTTAGTCGCCCTCGAATCTGGAAAGTACTTCTCTAAGAAGACTCTTTGTAAATCAGTCCATGTGGTGATTGATCCGGATGGTAGGTAGAATAGCCAATCTTTAGCAGCATCCTTTAGAGAGAATGGAAAGGCTCTCAGTTTTATTTGCTCCTCCATTACACCGGAAGGCTTCATAGTAGTGCATACCACATGGAATTCCATCAAATGCTTGTGCGGGTTCTCACCTGCAAGACCGTGAAAAGATGGCAATAAAGGGATTAGACCAGATTTAAGTTCAAAATTTACGTTATTTGCAAAGGGAAAGTGATGTAGAGAGGTTGTTGATCCAAGTTAGGATTCGCCAACTGTCTCAAGCTTTGATTCGCAGCCATGTTGTAACTCGCTTCTTCTTCCTCAAGTCTCCTTGTTTCTCTTCTTCTCCAATGTAGTGTCTCTCGATCTCAGGATCGTAGTGAAAATTATCTTCGTGATTGTACGATTCACCTGTACTCATTAACAAACCAAAGTAACACTAAAAAAATAAAAATCAAGTTAACACAAAAGTAAACGCCTTCCCTGGCAACAACGCCAAAATTTGGTAGCGCTTATCGTGTACGCCCAAATTAACCCTTTCTCAATTAACAACAAATTAATGTAGCAGTGTAAGTAGGGGTCGATCCACAGGGTATTGAGTATCTTTGTGCTAACAAGTATCAAAATAGGGGGATTTTGATAGTCGTAATTATCTAAAATTATGTAGGATGCAAGATTGAAATAAATTAGGAATAAATCAATTAAAGAGAGATCTTGGTTTCGGTCGACGCTACCATTGGAATTCGTTTATTCATTCATCGATTTTCTCACATATGTAATTTTTATGCATGAATATTCATCATTGAAGATTTAACTTCTATCCCACCTTAAGTTTAGTTAAATCAAAAACAACATCCAAATTTAACCATTATCGATTAATCAATCATAACAACAGTAATTAAGATTTAAACTAATGATAGCATATGAACAAGTAGGATTGGTGAAGCTAAACAACATAAACAACAACAGTTTATGTTTAATCTAGTCAAAAGTTTTCCCTAGGAATTTAATAATCTCAACGGCAGAGAATTATCAATCCTAGTTGCTTCGCAAATTCAATTAATCAAACAATTACGGATTTGATATCAAACTTAGCATTAGATTGTATGAAAAATTATTAGGTAGCTAATCTAACAATCAACAACACAATCATGGCATTAATAAAGGAAAAACTTATGATATTCAATAAAAATCACCAATTCAAAACAACAATCTCTTGAATAAATTAAATCCCAATGGTTTTGTCTTCCTCAACCAAGAGGATGAGTTTAGCTACTCATAATCAATGCAAAAATAACAAAATAATGTATGTAAATCATAAACAAAAACTAAGACAAACTAGAATAGTCGCCACTCGTCAAGGTTGCAATCCTGCCTTTGTGTTGATTCTTCAATCCGTCTTCAAAATTTCAAAGTAAATTTTTATTCTAAGTCTACGCTATGAATAATAGTCTAAATAATGGTCTAAGAGGCTGATTTTTTTCGAGTTATAGAGTTTAGGAGGCTGATTAGTAGGTTAGAGTCCAAGCTAGAAGGAAAGAAATCAAGACTCTAATATTTACAAAACACGGCTGTCGATCGATCGAGCACTTCTCTCGATCGATCGCCAAATTTCTGCCACTCTCAATCGATCGAGATCTTCTATTCGATCGATCGAGCACTAGTATATTTTGTTGGTTAATTTTTTGACTTGCTCGATCGATCGTGCTCTTCTAGGCGATTGATCGAGCTCCTCAAATAATTTTAATGCATTTTTCTTGGTCCACTTTGATCCCTTGTCAACTCCAATGCATTTCTTGATCCTTATTCGCCTTTGTTAGCTCGATTTCTTGGATTTCCCTACAATTACACCTTTGAAGGGAGTATGATGTGTTTCATTCACATGCACTTATGTATTCATTGATTCACATGTTTTAATCTTCATTGTCAAAAGAATGAAATGCATGAAAGAAATGGGATGCCTTGAAAAGAATTAATACAAATATGACTCCAAGGGGAGCCAAGGCACAAAAGAGAAAAAAATGATTAAAGTTTACATTGCAAAATCATGCAAGAAGAGAAGCTAATTATTGTGCATATCATTATACTCTCTTGTTTGATACACCTTTCCCTTTCTTTCATAAGCCAATACCGAGGTCAAGCTACAAGCTAATAAAGACCTACTTGATTTGTGTTTGCAAAGTGGCTAAGATAGTGGAGAAGAGTGTGCCAGTGAGCTTATAATTGTGTTAGTGTATGACTTGAGCTATTGTGGGATTACATTTATTGGATCTAGAATTTGTACATGACACTTGTTTATGACCACACATACACATTCGCTACTTTGTTAAGTATAAGATGTCTATGGACTGAACTTGTTCCACTGTTAATTTTTCACGCCTTTCATTACTATGAATGTTTATAATAGTTGAGGCATTAAAGTGAGGAAATGATAGTTTGTTATGATACTATGAGCCAACAAAAATATTGTAGTTTTGTCTGATTTACTCGAGGTCGAGTAAAGTTTATGGGGGTATTCGATGTGTCTAGAAATAGAGACATTTTATGCGCTTAACTTTCAATGATTGGCAATGATTTAATGGTTAACTTGATGTTTATGGTTCCTAATCATACATTTGGTAATATGTAGGAAAAGGTGAAGAAATCAAGCTAAAATGATGGAAAAATGAAGAAAGTTGAAGAAAAGAGGAAAACTGTAATACAAGACACATGTCAGTCCTTTATACTCAATTTTATTCATGTTCGAGACTTATTTTGGGAGTATGGTCAACATAAATTTGTAGAACTTTCAGTTATCTACCCGTGGACAGCTAATTCGCTTAATTCGGAGATCGTATGAAGAAGCTATGACCAATGCAAGTCTATCGCCAAAAGCTGAAAAGTGAGCAGTAAACATTCTAGTTTGGTCGATCGATCGAGCAAGGCTAAAAATGAGCGAAAATGTTATTGTCCAGCTTGATCAATCGGCCCCTTTTTCTCGATCGATCGCCCGAAGTTTTGAAAAATATGGAAACATGATTTCTTTCCTTCCAACTTGGATTCTATCCCACCTCCTAGCCTCCTTATATAATATACTCGAATTTCAGACTTGAAAATCATCTAGGTAGAGTATGAAGAATAGTTTAGACTAGTTTTATATTTTTCTTTCAATTTTGTTGAAGAAAGCTACGAAGATCGAAGCGAAGACGGGATTGACGACCTCGACGAGCGGAGATCGGATTAGTTTTCTTTCCTTTGTTTTTATTTATCGTTTTGCTTTAATTATGCGTAGCTAGTTTTTAATTCTTGGTTAAGGAAGACTAATACCTTGGATTTATTTATCTTGGGGAGATTTATACGCTTTTGTTTATCGATTTTATTGAATATCAATGTTTTTGTGATTTTATTGATATGATTTGTGTTTGTATATTTGATTGACAACCTAATAACTTGCATGTAATCTAATGCTAAATTTGATAATTGTTTGATTAATCAAATTTACGAAGCAACTAGGAATGATAATTGCCTGCTGTTGGTGTTATTAAATTCTTAGGGAAAACAATTGACTAAATTTATATAAACCGCTTGTGTTCATGTTATTTAGATTCATCACTCACTAGTTTTGAATGGTGTCATGATTTTAACCTTGAATATGCATATAGAGATTGATTGATTGATGAAAGTTAACTTAGAACGCTTGGACTAATTGACATGAATAAGGTGAGGGAGAATTAGATTTCCAATTGATGAATATTCAAATAAAATTGAGTCTTTTGTGAATCGATGAAATAGATGATAATTTCAAGGTAGAGTCGATTGATACCAAGAATCGCTTTCATTAGTTTAATCTTTGGTTTAATTTAATTAGTATAATTCACTCACAACCCCATCTTTTATTTTAATTGTTTTGCTTTTGATTTTCAGTAACACAAGAATTCACACCTCCTCATGGGATCGATCCCTACTCACACAACTACATTATTGTTATCAATCTTGAGGATTGAGTGGGGTTAATTTGGGCGTACATGATAAGCGCACACCACCCAACCTATAAATATGCGGTCATATCCTTTCATTTTCATCGTTTGCTTCAACTTGCTTTCGAGCTAGCATTATACGCACGAGCAATTTGTCTTTAGAATTTTCTAACACCCACTAACCAAGTATATCTTCCTCCTCTAATAATACTGCTGATTCCTCGATGCGGGAGATCAACCAATATGGCACATACATGGGGGAAAGAGCTTCAACTCTTCATCCTCTACCTTCCACGTCAAATAGCAAGGAGGCACTAAATTCTTCTAGTTCTTCGACCCTCCGGAGGGAGAATGAGCAGGATGAGACTGAACAAGCCATGGTGGAAGCCAAGGTCCCTTGGTTCAAAATTTTTAAATCGAGGATTCGTTCCAACCAAGATCTCCTCCGAATCCGAGATCGATGGTATATTCCTAAGGATATCTCTATCATTGCTCCTCCTCAAGGGTCTTTTCCTCACCTTGCTTCCGAGGGTTATTTCCTTTATAACTGGACCAGTTCCGGGGGTCTTCATTTTCCCTTCCATCCCCCGCTGCCCCCAAATTTTTTCTTGTTATACTAGGTACTTTACGGTTTCTTTGAGCCAGCTCTTCCGAAACAGCAATAGGCTAATGGCTGGTTTCTTTATTATCCTTTCTTTTTGGGTTTCTCCCCTACTCCAAACTCTTTCATTACTTTTTTCAGTTAAATAAGAAAGATCGGGCTCTTTTATTTTTTTTCATGAATTGGAGTCGGTTTTCTCAAAAACTTCCCTTCCTCAATAAAAGACTGGAAAAAATTCTACTTTTTTGCTCGTTCACCCTAGCCTTGGATTTCCCAATGGTATGGAGAGAGAGCTCCAGAGGGCCAAATCAATCAAGGGTCTTCTCGAGGCAGAACCATACATGTTTGTTCGTTGGAAACTTGGCGACCAGTGTTACAATCTGGCAGAGCTGATTGACGAGAGGCTATTGTACTTGTTCATGCTGAGCCCGAAGGGTGCATCACTACATATGGCCCTCGGTGAGCAGTTCGAACTCTTCGTCTTTCTAAAATTTTGACTATCTCGTTGATCGTCACTTTTTTAAACAATAAAATACCAGTTGTCAATTATTAATCCGCAAGTGCATGGTTATCAAGTTTTAATATAGAAGTAGGAATGTCGTACCCACATGGACTAGTAGTAACTACAAAATCTCAACCAATTTAATTATATTTAACTTACGAATAGTTGTTGAAAATATCGTAATATTAAAAATAGTAAAGAATTCAAAACTCAAAATCAACAAGCATGCTTAAAACAAAGAAATCAATAGAGAAGATTTATCAAGTTGGTTCACCTATGTAATCCCCTATAATTATTTCATTAGTATCGACTGATTATCCATATGATTCTAAGGTGACGAGTTCTCCGGTATTATCTAATATACTCTATCGAGCTATATTAAACTTAATATCAAATTGCAGTAAGTTACTCTCGCATACTTATTTAACAATTCAATATTGCATGAAACTTTGTGAAAACTTCTAACTTTCGATTACTAGATATCTATGGCTATTACATATGTATTTGATCTCATCTCTCGATCCCGAATTGAAATCCAAGGCATAATTTACTAGTTCATATTATAACATCATCTCTCACTCAATTATGATATCTCAAATCGATTCAATGGTGATCAATCCATGACAGCATTAAAATCAAAGATTATGCACAAAAATTATATGTAATCAATCAAAACTAACAATCAAACCATAAGTTCAAACATACGGTCCCCTATAAAAGAAACTTAGCATATAATCATCTTCATAGAAAGATGATTATAGAATTGTTCAATGATAAAACAACATCAAAAGTCTAAGAATTAAATAAGCAAAGGTTCAGAAATACTAATATACGCGAGGAATTGATTCCGGCTATTGTTCGTCTTCCGTCTCTTGATTGATTCTTACTTGGCAGCTTGGAAGATGATATGGAGGCTGAGTTCTAGGGTAAAATATGGTGCGAAAATTATTATGGATGTCCATCGAGTCTTATTTATAGTGGAAGGGAAATAAGGCAGATTCATTGTAGGACACAAACTAAAATTTATATTTTTTCAGATTTTCTCGGCTACCAATCGATTGGTAAGAAGCTATCAATCGATTGGTATTTTTTCGAACTTATTCCTTTAGCTATGGCCCTTGACCGATCGATCGGAACATGGCTACCGATCGATCGGTAATTCTTCAGTTTTCAACTCAACCTATGTGGGGTCCTTGTTACTTAATCCATTATGTATTCAATTAAAACATACATACGTGAGTCAGAATTAAGTAATTCATACACTGTTTAAGAGTTTCTTACTCATAGGTTGTTACAGATGTACAAGTATAAAACCACAATTACAAAAACCCTATTCACATATACATCACATGTATAACTAACAACCTAAGTCAGCACAATTCCTATGCAGTGGTTCACCTCGCAGCGGAATAAGACTCACGATTCCCACGTCTATGAAATCCTACAGAAACATTCACAACACGTGAGTATAGATAAACCATGATCTTAGTGTATTATCAAAACACAATATCAATGATAAAGCACAATAATCATATCCAATGTGAATGCTATGTCTCATGCATCAACAAATGCAACTATGTCATGACATGTCTCATCACACATCCTATTACCACGAGACTAAGATGATATGTCCATTTCCGCTCAATATGTCAGTGAAATCATCTCACATCTTCATATTAGCAACACATATCATTGTACCATCCTCACATGATAATAGCCAGAGCATATACCCAAAAACCGGCGTATATCTCTCATACCAAGTATATGTAGCATACCCGAGCATATACCCAAACCAGGCGTATATCTCTAATGCTAACGTCGCATACCCGAGCATATACCCAAACCAGGCGTATACCTCTAATGCTAACGTATATACCTCATCCACCTCAAATACATGATATCCATGAATGTACATGCATATGATACTACCAATCATATGATACCAACATAACACAATTCATATGATATCAATCGCATAACATCATCACACAATATATATACTCCGTACATCAACACGTACCTGTAAAGCGACACAAACGAGATAAATCAGTCGTCACTGGCTAAGTGCCTCATTGTCCTGTCCCCTGTGATGGTGCTACAACAATGCCAATAATATATCATGTTATCATAGGCAATAAAATCAAATTCTACAAATATATAACATTTTTCCAATTCTGGACCCTGGCGATCGATCTCATGTTTTGAGGCGATCGATTGCCTAAAGTTTTGGTCCTAGGCGATCGATCTCTTACTTTCACGCGATCGGTCGCCTCCCCTTTGGAAAACATACTGCCTCAAGGTGATCGATTGCCACATGAAGCGATCGATCGCTCAATGCACCGCCACTCTCATGTTTAGCCACAGGCGATCGATTGCCTCATACGTCGCGATCGATCGCCTCCTCTGTTTTCAGAAAAACCATGGCGATTTTCTACTTCTTTTCTTGGTGTTTCTCCTACACCTCACTTTCAACCATTTAAATAGATTTCATGCAATCACTAGTAACATATAAACATGTTTCTTTCATCATACAACTCATTTATTTGCATGATAACAAGTTTTAATTCAAAGCATACAACATATTAATCACATGCTTCAAGTTTCCACCAACTCATTTCATATGCATCATATGCTATACAATTCTTACCAAGAAAAGATGAAATCACTTCACTTAGCCTCCTAACTTGATTACCAAGTGAAACCCAAGCAAAAGATGGAAAAACAAGCAAGGGTTTGGAGAGGAGCTTATGAAGAGATTTGTAGGTGTGATTTGGTGTTGTATGTTTTTCAAATCTGATATTTCCTTCATATAAACTCCATCACCACAACACTAAATTCACATGTAATTCCCTTCAAACTCATGGCAAATGTCTATGGAATGCAACTCACATGCACATTCTAATGTACCTTCAAATGCATGCTAAATGGATACTATATTCCACTATACATGTATTTCCATATTAAATCCATCAATCATATGTTTATGTTATGAACTCATTGCTTTGATTCCCACATGTCTTTTATTTTCCAACAAGAAGTCATTCATACATGGCTTTAATCCTGCTCGGTTCAATCCGAACTCGAGTCCATCATATTGTAATTCATCATAATTACCCATAAACATATTACACATGTATACGTCATATCGAGACATGACATTTCTCCCCCACTTATTGAATTTCGTCCTCGAAATTAGATATATATAACATGCATATCTAGATACGCAACTCAACAATCCTACGATATGAAAATAGGAAACATAATCATGTATGCAACAGTATCATAAAACTGTAAAATCATACCAGTAAACAATTCAGGATACTGCTGTATCATATGCTGCTCCGTCTCCCACGTTGCCTCTTCGACACCCCTTCTGTCCCATTGTACCTTAACCATAGGAATCACTTTATTACGCAACCTGCGTTCAGCTCGATCCAAGATCATAACTGGTCGTTCCTCATACGATATATCTGTATCCAACTGTATATCAGGTAGTTGTAATACATGACTCGGATCTGGTTCATATTTCCTCAACAATGAAACATGAAAGACATCATGAATACTACTCAAGGCCGGTGGTAGTGCCAATCGATATGCCAACGTACCAATACGTTGCAATACCTCATACGGACCAACGTATCGTGAAGACAATTTTCCACGCTTACCAAACCGTACTACACCTTTAAAAGGTGAGATTGTCAAGAACACACGGTCACCAACTTGAAATTCAAGTGGTCTACGTCGCTTATTAGCATAAGCAGCCTATCTGTCCTGAGCAGCTTTAAGTTTCAATCGAATTAACTTCACTTTTGCTTCCATTTCATGAATCATATCCGGTCCATGTAAGGAAGATTGATCCACAGCATCCCAATACAATGGCGATCTACATTGTCGCCCATACAAAGCCTCAAATGGTGCCATCTGTATACTAGACTGATAACTGTTGTTATATGAAAATTCCACTAATGGCAATGACTCTTGCCACGAGTTATCAAACTCTAATACACAGGCACGCAACATATCCTCAAGTGTCTGTATCGTACGCTCTGTTTGTCCATCTGTCTGAGGATGATATGCTGTACTCAACCGTACTTCAGTTCCCAATGCTGTCTGTAAACCTTCCCAAAAATGAGAAGTAAATCTCGGATCCCTATCCGATACAATGGAAACGGGTATACCATGTAGTCTCACTACATGTTGAATGTACAACTGTGCCATTCTCAGATATGTAAATGTCATACAATATGGCACGAAATGAGATACTTTGGTGAGGCGGTCAACGATTACCCAAATAGCATCGCAACCAGAAGACGTCGGTGGCAAATGAGTCACAAAATCCATCGTGATATGTTCTCATTTCCACTGATGAATGTCCAATAATTCACCTCCTGGTTTCTGTCTTTCTGCTTTTACTTGCTGACAAACTAAACACCGTTTCACAAAGGTCAACACATCCTGTTTCATGCGTTTCCACCAAAATTGAGTACGTAAATCATGATACATTTTCTTTCCTCCAGGATGTATACTGTATCGACTACAATGAGCACGTTGTAGTAGTTCTTGGCGTAGTCCCAATGAAGCAGGTACTACCCAACAGTTTCTGTATTTAAGAATTCCATCACTTGCAAGTACAAAGTGAGATGTTTGTCCTTAACATATCCTTTCCTTCCAGTGTTGTACCTCATCATCAGTACCTTGTGCCATTCGGATTTTCTCAAAGATATCGGGTTCAACCAACAATGTTGATACCCGCACTGGTACTGTTTCCATATATAACCCAATGTACAACACAATGTCATTAATGCTGATAAATGAATCATCTCATCAGCCGTATGATGTACTTTTCGACTCAAGGCATCTGCTGTAAGATTAGCCTTTCATGGATGATATTCAATCTCACAATCATAATCTTTCAACAGATCCATCCATCTTCTTTGCCTCATATTCAACTCTGCTTGAGTGAATAAAAACTTTAAGCTTTTATGATCTGTGTATATGGTAAACGACGTACCATATAAATAATGTCGACATATCTTCAAGGCAAAGACAATGGCAGCTAATTCCAGATCATGCAATGGATATCGCATTTCATGTGGCTTCAATTGTCGTGATGCATAAGCCACTACATGTTTGTCCTGCATCAATACACAACCCAAGCCTAGTAATGATGCATCAGTATATAAGGCAAACCTGTCATGTTCCGATGGAATGATCAAGACTGGAGCTGTAGTCAATCGATGTTTCAATTCCTGAAAACTATGCTCACAAGCCTCTGACCATTGAAATGATACCCCCTTCTGTGTCAAATGTGTCAATGGTTTGGCAATCGCTGAAAATCCTTCAACAAACCGTCTATAATATCCAGCCAAACCCAAGAAACTACAAATTTCTGGCACAGAAGTAGGTGCTGACCAATTCAACACTGCTTCGATCTTTTTCGGATCAACTGATATACCCTCTTTCGAGATTACATGCCCCAAAAAGCCGACACTAGTCAACCAAAACTCACACTTACTGAGTTTGGCATACAACTGATGTGTCCTCAACAATTGCAATACCATATGCAAATGTTGAACATGTTCTGCATCACTCTGCGAATAGATCAGTATATCATCGATAAAGACAATGACAAATCGATCAAGGTATTCCTGGAAAACCCGATTCATTAAACTCATAAAGACAGCTGGAGCATTTGTCACTCCAAATGGCATCACCAGAAACTCATAATGTCCATAACGAGTTCTGAATGCTGTCTTTTGTACATCACCCTCTCTCACACGTATTTGATGATAACCAGATCTCAAATCAATCTTTGAATAGATTTTTGAGCCCTGTAACTGATCAAATAAATCATCAATACGAGGAAGAGGATATTTATTCTTAATGGTTACCTTGTTCAATTGTCGATAGTCAATACACAATCTCATTGTCCCATCCTTCTTCTTAACAAATAATACTGTAGCACCCCAAGGCGATACACTAGGACGTATGTACCCCTTGTCCAATAAATCTTGCAATTGAGGTTTCAATTCTTTCAATTCCGTTGGTGCCATCCGATAAGGAGCTCGTGAAATTACAGAAGTACCAGGTATCAAATCAATACCAAATTCCACTTCTCGACTCGGTGGGAATCCAGGTATCTCATCTGGAAACACATCCGCATATTCTGCAACCACTGGTATCTCCTCTACTTTCCTTTCTCTTTTCTGCTCAGTTACATCAAGGGCAAAATCAAATAACCCGCATGTCCACGTTCTAACAAACGCGACATTCGGATTGCTGATATCAAAGGAATCCTTGCCCTCGATCCCTGGCCATAGAAAAACCATTGATATCCAGTATCAAGCTGAAATCTCACTATCTTCTGACAACAATCCACAACAGACTGATATTTACTCAACACATCAATTCCAAGTATGCAATCAAAATCTGTCATATCTAACACAATCAAATCAGCTTGTAATCCATACTCAGTCTCAAACTGAATATCACAATCAGACACACTCTGACAAGCCATCACAGTAGTTCCCATGGGTGTCGAAACAGAAAGAGGCATCAACAGTGGAGACGAGCATATATGATACCGGTCAATAAAATTTTGTGCAACAAAAGAATGTGATGCACCTGTATCAATCGAAAGCTGGATAAGTAAACAAAGTACACTTACCCGCTATCACATCATCAGGAGCTGCCTCTGCTTGCTCCCTGTTCAATGCAAATACTTGAGCCTGAGGTCCTCCACCAGATTGTGGTGCACCCTGTGGTCTTTGCTGCACTGTATTCTCTGACATTGGTCCTCTCCTCTGTTGTCCACCCACTTGAGGACAATCACGGATCACATGTCCTGGTCTCCCACAACGGAAACAAACTACTGTATTCAATTGAGGACAATCTCGTTTCAAATGTGGTCCACCACATTTAAAGCATTGCACACCACTACCACTACTACTACCTTGGAATTGTCCCTTAGCTCTTCGGTCATCCCCTTTTCGTGGTCCAAAATGTTTCCCACTAAAGCGAGAGGAAGAAGCACCACCTCATGATGACTTAAATTGTTCTCCTCTCGGTCTCATACTGTCTGATGTAGGTATCTGAGAATGTCCCACATCCTGATAAACACCAACAGCAATCTCAGCCATTTCGGCTCTCATCAACGCTTCCTCATATGAACAAGGGTTATTAGACATCACTCTATCAAATAACTCTGGCCTCAAGCCCTTTACAAATTGTCTAATCTTTACTTTGGTATCAGCGGCAATATGTGGTACATATCGTAACAACGACGAATAGTGCACCGCATACTCAGACACAGTCATATTACCCTGTTTCAGATTTGTAAACTCATCTTCTTTCCTCTGCCTTGCAGCCACAGAGAAGTAGTGAGCAAGAAAACGAGTTCTGAAAACATCCCAGTCCACAGTCTGACCTTGAGCTCTCAGTTCAATCAATGTAGCTTTCCACCACATCATTGCTTTCTTAGCCAACTGAAATTCAGCTAAGCGTAACCAAGCAGTCTTAGAACAAGGTGCTGACACAAATATCTGTTCCACACGTTCCAGCCACTCCTCTGCCAGTTCCCCTGATTCAGTACCCTCAAACATGGGTGGCTGATAACTCAGAAATTGCGTCAATGTTAACTCGCCAGGTAACAATACCTGTTCCACTGGCCCTTGCCCAATCGATGGTGGTGGCACAGGCGCCATCCTCACACTAGCATTGCCACTCATGGCATCCCCAACATCCTCATGATACCCTCTGTCTGTCATAGCTGTAGATCAAAGGTTACCAATAACATTCACAAATATATAACATGTTAGAATAACCATCATAGTCCAACTCCTAACATGATATTACCATCCTCAACATGTTTTTAAGTGTTTAGGTAACTCCCTAATACACTTCCTATACCCATGTTCATCCCGTTCTCGAACCACTGCTCTGATACCACTAATGTGGGGTCCTTGTTACTTAATCCATTATGTATTCAATTAAAACATACATACGTGAGTCAGAATTAAGTAATTCATACACTGTTTAAGAGTTTCTTACTCATAGGTTGTTACAGATGTACAAGTATAAAACCACAAGTACAAAAACCCTATTCACATATACATCACATGTATAACCTAAGTCAGCACACTTCCTATGCAGTGGTTCACCTCGCAGCGGAATAAGACTCACGATTCCCACGTCTATGAAATCCTACAGAAACATTCACAACACGTGAGTATAGATAAACCATGATCTTAGTGTATTATCAAAACACAATATCAATGATAAAGCACAATAATCATATCCAATGTGAATGCTCTGTCTCATGCATCAACAAATGCAACTATGTCATGACATGTCTCATCACACATCCTATTACCACGAGACTAAGATGATATGTCATGTTGGGAAAACAATTTCTAAGTTTTGGTGATTACAAACACATACCGGATGAAGTCCTACCGGGTGATAAAGACCAACTGGATGAAGACTCCTACCGGATGTTAAACACCTACTGGATGAAGTCCTACCGGGTGATAAAGACCAACTGGATGAAGACTCCTACCAGATGTTAAAGTCCTACCGGATGAAGACTCCTACCGGATGTTAAACACCTACTGGATGAAGTCTTACCGGGTGATAAAGATCAACTGAATGAACACCTACCGGGTGAAGACACCAATCAACTGGACAAGACATCAATTGGATGGCTACCAACTGGATAGACATCAACTGGACAAGACATCAACTGGATGGCTACCAACTGGATAGACATCAACTGTACAAGACATCAACTGGATGGCTACCAACTGGATAGACATCAACTGGACAAGACATCAATTGGATGACCACCAACTGGACAGACATCTACTGGACAACTATCAACCGGATAGTCTCTCACTGAACAAAGACATCAACTAGTCATAAGAGGATGAACGACCAGTTGAACAAAGAAAACCAGCAGAAGTCTAAACTTCCAGTAAGAGCACTAAGCAACGAGACAAAATAAGTACAACATTCTCTGACAAAGGTACAACAGAGCGGCGCACTCTGCTATATCTCCGCCACCATTACCATCAGGGTTAAAAGAGCCGTTGCTTAAACAAAATAGGAAAGAAGACAATATGAATTTGGAAAGCTAATCTCTTCCATATACAGAAAAGCTACCGTTGGACAACCAAACCTATAAATACGTCCAAGCAGAGAATGAAGAGATGCTGAGCGATTTTCAACAAAGAGATATACTTCAAAGCAAAGAAAATCATATTACTGATATTCCAAACGTTCAGCAAAGAGCAGACAAGCAGTGAAACCGAATCTGTGATAGATTATTTCCAATTGAAGTCTGCTGCTCAAAAACACTCGAAGCTAGAAAGTTTATTCTGTAAGGAGTGTTATAGAATCTCTTGTAATCAAAAGTTAAGAAGATTGTGATTGCTAGGAGTTTAGGCCAAGTGTGTTAGTGTCTAAGAAGGTTGTATACTGTAAAAGTGTAAACCAAGTCTTCTAGTGAATCCTTCCTGCAAAGGAAGAAGGGGAGACGTAGAAGCGTTGTGCTTCGAACTTCCAGAAACAACTCTTGTGTTATTTGTTCATTGCTTTATTACCTCAGTTTTATTCCTCACAAGTTCAGTAGACGTATTCCGCACTATAACAAGTGTCTGCTGACTTGCCTGATATTGAGAAGCAACTGTAATACTTAACAGTTTACAGTTAACCAGAAAAAGAAATCGAGAATCTAGTGTTTATTCAACCCCCCCCCCCCCCCCCCCCTTCTAAACACTACCCCGATCCTAACAAGTGGTATCAGAGCTTAGGTCTTCTCAATCTTGAGAAATTACCAATTGCCAAAAACTGATGGCCTCATTCAGCAAGATTCCAATGTTTAAGAAAGACGAATATGATGACTGGAGAATCCGTATGCAATCACATCTAAGTGCTCAAGATGATGATATGTGGTATGTAATCACTGAAGGACCTATGAAGATCATGAAAATCAATACAGCTGCTTCTATCACAAGTGGTGATCCACAAATGGTAGAAAAGGAAAGATCTCAATGTTCAAACGAAGAAAAGAAAAAAGCAAATCTGGACAACGTTGCTAAGGACATTCTGTTCAAAACTTTGGACAAAAATATGTTCAACAAAATAAAAATGTGCTCAACAGCCAAAGAAATCTGGGAGAAGATTGCCCACTCTGTGAAGGAAATGATCAAACCAAAGAAAACAAGCTTACTGTGGCTTTACAGAAGTTTGAGCATATCAAGATGATGAATGGAGAAACTCTCAACGAGTATGATGAAAGAGTGACTGGAATAATTAATGAACTCAGCAGTCTAGGTAAGGAGTTACCCAACAGAGAAGTCACTCTCAAAGTAATGAGAGGTCTCCCAAGAGAATGGGATGTCAAGACCATTGCTATGAGAGAATTGAATGACATCAACAAGATAGATCTACATGATCTGTTTGCTGATTTAAAAGCCTATGAATTCGAATTAGGCATTCGGGTTGAAGATGAACCAAATACCAGTCAACCAACCAAAGCTCTCACTGCATCAGAGTCTCAGCCTACTTCTCCAGAGATGACTCCAGAAAAGATGTGTAATGATGCTATGGCAATGTTCGTAAAGAAATTTGGGAAATTCATGAAGAAGAACCAGAGATCTTATCAATCATATCCTCTAAGGCAGGGTTCCAAAGGAAATTCAGAAGAAGAAGAGCGAGTATGCTTCAACTGCCTCAAACCAGGGCACTTCATTGCGGACTGTCCAAAACCTAAAAAGGATGATCACAAAAGAGGATCCAAGGATCACAGAAAATCCAAGGAAACTAGAAGATCATCCAAAAGGGACAGAGATCAAAAGGTTTTGATGGCAGAAGAAAGCAAGAGTAGGTGGGCTGATTCTGAATCAGAAAATCAACCATCTCGTCCAGCGAAAGTGAAGACGAGGAAGTCCACTGCTTAATGGCAAATGATGAAATTGAGGTACACGAGTCTAACCTATCTGAATTCACACATAGTGAACTTACCAATGCTTTGCAGGACATGATCAATGAGTATCGGACGCTATATGAATCTTTTGAAAGCTATAAGACTGAGCACTCAATCCCAATTGAAACGCATAAAAACAAACTTGATTGTGAACAATCGAGGGAGTTGAACTGCTTAAGGGAAACAGCCAGTCTCCTAGTGAAAGAAAGAGATGAAGCCAAGTGTGCCTACCAGAAACTTAGCAAACTGGTTAGCACTTGGAATGCGTCCACTACCAGAAAGGATGAAATGCTTGAATCTATAAGGCTTGCTGGTGATTTAACCGGCATAGGCTATAATAGTAATGAAAGCAGTTCATCAGGTAATAAACCTCAACTGTGTATAACAAAAAGCAAGGTTCAATCAATGAACTTTGTAAGATCTAGCACAGTATATGACCCTTATGAACTGGTTAAAGAACCTGTTAAAGCAACACTCATCAAGGAACAGGCACAGCACAGGGGTATCGGTTATGTAGAACCACTCAAAGAGGCTAAACCGAGGCAAAAGTTCAGAAATGAACTTAAACCCACTGGTCGAGCAGCTAGAGAGGTTAAACCCAACTGGTACTACAACTGTAAGCCTGTCCATAAGAGATATATGCTCAATAACAGGAACTACAAACCAAAAGCACATGCATACACATATTATCACACTCCACAGTCAAGATCATCACCATCATTTATGAATGCACACACGTTTCAGAACACACACCGACCTAAGTCACTCAGGGTCATACAAGTGTGGGTTCCGAAAGGACTAATCCTACCCGGACCCAAGTAGGATTGGGTACCAATCATATTATCGCTTTAATTGCAGGAAACTAGAATGCATCAAGTTCGGAGCTCAAAATGGTTCCTGGACAGCGGATGCTCTAGACATATGACAGGAAATGCGAGCTTATTGTCTGAACTGGTGGACTCCACCGGACCCAGAATAACTTTTGGAGATAACGCGAAAGGTAGAACCGTGGGTAAGGGTAAGATTATCTACGGTAACATAGTCATTAAAGATATCCTTTTAGTTGAAAATCTATGCTATAACTTGATTAGCATAAGTCAACTGTGTGACAATGGTCATTCCGTAGAATTCAACCAGCATTCATGCACAATCAAATCTACTGATGGCAGTATATTACTTGTAGGAAGAAGGCATGATAACACATATAAAATTGATTGGAATCTTAATCAGCCTACCTCCTCTACTTGCTTAGCTGCCCTGAATTCTTCCAAAATTGCCTTTGGCACAAACGGTTGAGTCACTTAAATTTTAAAACTATTGCCACTCTGCGTAAACTTGATCTAGTTATTGGACTGCCCCAAATTGAGTTCTCAAAAGACAAGATCTGTGCAGCATGCCAACTTAGTAAGCAAATCAGATCCTCCTTTAAGAACAAAGGGAGTAAATCTTCTTCTCGGTGCCTAGAGTTGCTGCACATGGATCTATTTGGTCCTATACCAGTAACAAGTCTAGGGGGAATGAAGTATACTCTAGTGTTGATAGACGATTACACTCGTTTTACATGGGTCTTATTCCTAAGTGGCAAAGATCAGGCTACTCCAAAGCTGATCAAACTACTTAAAAGACTCCAAAATGAGAAATCGTGTGGGATAGATAGAATTCGCAGTGATAAAGGTACTGAGTTCACCAATCAATCACTCGAATCATATCTAGATGACCTTGGTATTAAACACGAATACTCTGCTGCTAGAACTCCTCAACAAAACGGAGTTGCTGAGCGTAGGAACCGCACTTTGAAAGAAGCTGCGCGAACTATGCTCGCCGAATCAGAAATATCGCAGAGATTTTGGGCAGAAGCTGTCAACACAGCATGTTATACGCAGAACAGATCAATGATTAATAAGCGAGCAAATAAAACCCCTTATGAGATCTGGAATGGCAGTAAGCCAAATATTTCCTATTTCCATGTGTTTCGTTGCAAATGTTTTATTCACAACAATGGAAAGACTCATCTCACCGCTTTTGATGGCAAATCTGATGCTGGAATATTCCTTGGCTATTCTACAGTTAGTAAGGCCTTCAGAGTATTTAATAATAGAACGCTTACTGTAGAAGAATCAGTGCATGTAAAATTTGATGAACCTACTGACTGTACTGTATCTAATATGCAAATCAACAATTTAAGTAATCGACTGGAAAGCACTTATATTGATGAAAAAGTTGATGATGAGATAGATTACAGAAGCAGGACTGACTGCTCCTTGGAACCAGAAGTTCCTGAAGCTCAAGCAGAGGAGTCTGCTGGCCAACAAGCACTGCAGCCAGCTACCAATGAAACAGTTGCATCTACCCCTACTGCAGTAGAAGGAACAAATGAGAAATATGAGTCTATCAGAACCTCTGATGTGCCCACTCATATCCAGCCAAGTGAAGAACTCAATCCTCATGGACCTTCGCTCCGGTGGAAGAAGGATCATCCACCCGAGCAGGTCATCGGTAACCCTCTTGCTCCTCTACGCACCAGAGGACAAATGATTAATGAATTTCTTCATGCTGCATTCATATCTCATATAGAACCTAAGAAGATTGATGAAGCTATATTAGACCCAAGTTGGGTAGAAGCAATGTAGGAAGAACTAAATCAGTTTGAGCGAAACAAAGTATGGCATTTAGTTCCACGTCCATCTCATCACACAATTATTGGCACTAAATGGGTATTTAGAAATAAGCTAGATGAAAATGTTATAGTAATTAGGAATAAAGCAAGACTAGTTGCACAGGGATACAGGCAGGAATAAGGCATTGATTTTGATGAAACCTTTGCCCCTGTAGCCCGATTAGAAGCCATTCGCATATTTCTTGCCTTTGCTGCATTTAAAGACTTTAAGGTCTATCAGATGGATGTTAAGAGTGTATTTCTTAACGGCAATCTCCAGGAAGAAGTATATGTTGAACAACCTCCTGGATTTGAAAACCATCTGCAACCATCTTATGTTTATCATCTGAACAAAGCTTTGTATGGTCTGAAGCAAGCCCCCCATGCATGGTATGAAACTCTATCAAAATATTTGATTGATCATGACTTCACCATTGGCACGGTGGACAAAACTTTATTTAAATTTACAAAGGGAGACCATACTCTGCTAGTTCAGATATATGTTGATGACATTATTTTTGGCAGTACTAACCCAAAATTATGTGAAAGATTTTCAAAGATAATGCAGGACCAATTTGAGATGAGCATGATGGGAGAATTATCATTTTTCTTAGGATTGCAAGTCAAGCAATCTAGTGAAGGAATCTTGATAAATCAGTCTAAATACACTAAAGAGCTGCTGAAGAAATATGGAATGAGTACCAGCTCAGCTGCTGCTACACCAATGAGCTCATCTGCCAAACTCGACTTGGATAATTCAGGAATACCAGTCGAAGTTACAATGTATCGAGGCATTATTGGATCTCTATTATATTTGACAGCCAGCCGACCAGATATTATGTTTGCAGTGTGTATGTGCGCCCGGTTTCAAGCAAATCCCAAGCAGTCGCACTTCACTGCTGTCAAAAGGATCCTCAAATATTTGAAAGGCACTGAGAATGTTGGTCTATGGTATCCAAGAGACTCAACTTTTAATCTTATTGGATACTCAGATGCTGACTATGCTGGATGCAAAATTGACAGAAAAAGCACCAGTGGGTATTGTCAATTCCTTGGTGATCGATTGATATCATGGGGATGCAAGAAACAGACATCCATAGCAACTTCCACTGCAGAGGCAGAGTATCTTGCTGCTGGAAGCTGCTGTGCTCAATTGCTCTGGATTCAGCAACAACTAAGAGATTATGGAATTGAATCCACAGAAGCATCCATATTTTGTGACAATACGTCTGCCATTGCTATAACATACAATCCAGTTCTTCATACTCGTACTAAACATATTGACATCCGTCATCATTTTATCAGAGATCATGTCATGAAGAAAGAAATTCGGCTAGAGTATATTTCTACCGAACAACAGGCAGCAGACATTTTCACAAAACCCCTACCGGAGGCTAAGTTTTCTTACTTTCGAAATATTCTTGGTTTAATTGAAATTACTCTCTGATCATTTTGTTTTAGTAATAAATTCAGGGGGAATTAGTTAGTTTATTTGCATAAATTTAGGGGGAATTTCAGTTATAATCCTTTCATGGTTATTTAAGCTCAGCTGGTAATACAATGGTCAGCTGCAGTAGGTGTATCCGTACCAGTAGGACTCTACATCCAGTAGATGCTTTCCTACCAGTCGAACCCTACATACCAGCAGATGTTACCAAATATGCTTTGACAAAAATAACCCTCGATATTTATTAACCTA
The DNA here is from genome assembly GCA_907163345.1 of Haberlea rhodopensis. NCBI lineage: Eukaryota > Viridiplantae > Streptophyta > Magnoliopsida > Lamiales > Gesneriaceae > Haberlea > Haberlea rhodopensis. The sequence continues at coordinate 433,242 of CAJQUN010000364.1, forward strand.
ATGAACGTCGGAATTCAAAATTACTTTTGTGTAAAATAAATTATTTCACTCCCGCCTAAATCCTGTCCTTTTATTTATTGGTTAAATTTTTTTTTAATCGTTAGATGATCGCCACGTATACATGTGTCCGCTCATCTACAGTACGACGTTACATATACTTTCATTTTCACCGCCATTAGTTTCACTACTCTTCATTTTCTCCAACAATTCACTGCAATTATCTTTTCTTTCAGACAATTTTACTCTAACAAGATTGCTGCTGTTTCTTCCTCATATTCATCCAAAATGTCAAAGAATATACAGCCAAGCTTCATCACCAATGCTGTTCACGTAGATTTTCATTCTATATACACATCATCTGATGAGGAGACAAAGGAGCTGATTCAAAAGCTGGATACCTCAGGACTCTTGGTAATCCTGAGCCAGGCCCCCTCATTCTAAAAGGACGAGCTACACGAGTTCTTTGCTACGGCCAAGGTTGTTGATGACACCGTGGTGGCATCCATATCTGGACAGTTGGTTACAATCACCCAACCTGAATTTACTACACACCTGTGCCTTCCCTCCACCGGACTTACTGATTTTTCCACTGTTCCAGTGGACCTACGAGAAGAGATGCGCCTCACAGCTTCTAACTCTGCTCATCGCCTTCAACGTCCCCCATTCAGGAAAGTATTAATGAAGAGTCACTATCGACAACTGGCTGACATCATCTCCAAGGGGCTCCTATGTAAAGCTGGATCATTTGATATGATCACCCCTGAAAAATTTGATGTTATGAGTGCAATATGCAAAGGATTGGAGATAAACTGGTCAGTTGTGTTATTTCAAATTCTGACTAGTCTCGTAGTCTCTGGCAAGGGTCAATCAGGCTTTGCTCTCCCGCTAAGCAGCCTTTTTGACAGCAAACACATTAAGACAGGGGCTCTCACCAACCTCCATCCGGGGAGACTTATCACTGCCAAGTATCTTCAGCTTCACAGGCAGAGAAGTGGCAGAGACGTTGGGGTAACTAAGCGCCGATTGACGCAAGTCATCAGCGACTCTGAACAAACCGTCTCAGAATCCGCTGAGTCTTCTCCTCCTCCTCCCCCTCCTAAGAAGCCCAGAACAAGAAAAGCTGCTCCTCCGGCTGTCCGACAGAAAGACATTGCAGCTTCTGATACCATCTCCTCCGTCGGTCCGACAGAAAACATCCCAGCAAGAGAACCCAACCCTGAAAATCCTCCACCTGCGGAACCAGCTGCTTCACTGGCCATGGTAATCGCTACCTCAGTGGCTCCCGCTGACAATTCTTCTGCAATGGTGAGTTCTTAGCAAGCACCAGGCTCTATCAGCTTTAGGACACCCAAGTCCTTGTGTCCTTACTGTCACCAAAGACCACCCCTGCTGGCAAAGGAAAAACTCTTATGGCTCCAGTGTCCACTCCTGTTGCCTTCGAGATCCAAATGGTCATGGATACAGTTGAAGCCAACCTGCAACCACAGCTAGATATTTTTGATCGTTGGGTAAAGGCTTGAGTAAAAGTTCGATTTGATGATTTTGATCCTATTCTGGATCAGGCCAGGGAAGATGAGAACCAAATCTTGGCCTACCTGCAAATCTCAGACCCCGAGAAAAGCCTGAAGCTGCGGGATGTTTTTCGCCTGATGAACTATGTGGGCGAACTTCAAGCCCTTGTTGAAACCCGCCTTCAACACTTCAACGGTGATTCAGGCACAGCGAATCATGATAGAGCCGTTCTAAATGCTCTTGGACCCAAGCTGGAAATGGCTGAGCTCGCTCTTCATGATATTCGCATATCCACTGAAATTCACTCTTGCTCCACTGCTGAGAATGTTGCAAGCTCCGACCAGCCGGATTTACAAATGGCTATTGCAAATTTGGCCCCTCTACTGTGGAGATCACTTCTCCTGTCCCGGAGACCACTCCCTCTGGAGCGGAGACAGCATCACCTGCCTTGGAGGCAGCCTCTTCTGCTAAAGAACTCTCCTCTGCTCCCAGCTCTTATAATGATCAACCGCCCCAACCGATGGTTGTTGATCACACCAATGTGGACACGGTGATTCAGACGGTAGTTCAGCAAGTTACCATTTCCTCTGGCAACCATAACCCAGTGAGTCTTCACATTCCAATGATCATACCCAGTCGTCTGTTGCTGCGATTGACCAAGACACTGCTGATATGGCTGCCCCACTAAATGAAGCAACTGCTACTATAACTGCTACTATCTCAGACTCCCCAGCTGCCCCACTTATTGAAGAAACTGGTCTACTATCCACTGCAGTTGTAGATGCTCATCCCGGTGTTTTTGTTCCTACTGCTGATACTCAAATGATTGCCGTGGATCCGTCCATGGCTCAAGAACTTCCAGATGATTTCTTTGTCTTTAAAAACCCTCTGGACGAGCCACCAAACATCGCTGCACAGATAGCCAATCTATCCAATGCAATTTCAGCACTAGCCAGCGATGTCAATAAACTCAAACAGGAAGAGCGCACTGCGACTCTTATTCTGGGAACCCATCAGCAACACGTTGACTCTCAGTCCAGCAAGTCTACAGAGACTTAAATAGTCTAACTACTACTGTCACCAGACTTCAGACTTTTGCTGAGACTGCAGTTGCTGACGCATTTTCTAGAATTGGCCAGGCTCATCTTCAGATTACTCAAAATAATGAATCTCTTCATGCTGCCACATCCCTGGCTCTTGGAGAAAAGATTGAAGACGCCATGAAAGTCTTAACCGATCAGTTGGCCACCATGCAGGCAGCATTTGCTTCTCAGATTCAAGATATATGCAACAGCCTGCCTGCAGCTCCTCAAATAATCCGCAGACTGCCTGAACCCAGCAGAACTGCTCCTTCATCACAGCGAGCTTCAAGTTCAGCTGGTCGTTCATCCCCTGCAACTGGAGCACTCACTCAGTCCAGATCAACTGCTCAGCCCAGATCTCGAAGTCCGCGCCAACCACCTACCGAAAAGCGCGACTATTCCCAACATTGGTTCGGGAGAAAATAGTATCATTTTCTGATCCCTCTTTAATTACTCTTATCTATTTACTGTTTTTAGTTGACTTTTTCTTCGCATTTATCGTAACAACATTAATGTGTTCACACTAAATGCCTTTCTTCTATAAATAGAGACTCATGTTTGCTTTCATAACTCACATTCACGAATCATGATTCTTTTCAATTCTTTGAAAATTTCTTGGTTTACATTTTACAATTGTTCAGTTTCATGGGTTTATTACTTATCTAAATCAACCCCTCATGGGTTGATTACTTATCTAACCCAGCTCCGTTAAGCTTCAGCGTTTGGATCCTGCTCTGATGCTCATCATCAGTCATGAACTGCTATCAGGAGTTATCTGGGTACTGATGACAAAAAGGGGGAAGACAGAGATAGAGTATTCTCAACAGAGATAGAGTATTTTCATTAGGTGAATCCATAAACCATGGAGGCCTGATGAATATACATTTGAACTCTTCCCGACTTCCTCTCTGAAACAAGGTAGACCGGAAGACAGAGTCATGGAGGCCAGATGCATATACATTTGACTCTTCCCGACTTCATCTCTGAAACAAGGTGGATCGAACTTTTCCTCTCTGAAATAAGGTGGATCGAGCTCTTCCTCTCTGACATTAGGTGGATCGAAGCTCCCCGGGTCTACAGTACTTGTTTAAAATTTTGTCATGTATCAGCTATATTGTGTAAAACTAGATTTGTCTTAGATTCTATTCAAGTTATTAGAATTCATCTTAAATAAAGATGAATCTCTCTAAATTGTCCAGTTTGATTACAACTTGTAATCTGCTTATATTTATAACAAATGAAAATTTCTTTTCCATTATGTCTTCAAGTAGTTTCAGGATTCACATCTTATTTACTCAAGTAGGAAATCGACTATTGCTTAGTTTTGTCATCACCAAAAAGGGGGAAATTGTTGGGAAAACGATTTCTAAGTTTTGGTGATTACAAACACCTACCGGATGAAGTCCTACCGGGTGATAAAGACCAACTGGATGAAGACTCCTACCGGATGTTAAACACCTACTGGATGAAGTCCTACCGGGTGATAAAGACCAACTGGATGAAGACTCCTACCGGATGTTAAAGTCCTACCGGATGAAGACTCCTACCGGATGTTAAACACCTACTGGATGAAGTCTTACCGGGTGATAAAGATCAACTGAATGAACACCTACCGGGTGAAGACACCAATCAACTGGACAAGACATCAACTGGATGGCTACCAACTGGATAGACATCAACTGGACAAGACATCAACTGGATGGCTACCAACTGGATAGACATCAACTGGACAAGACATCAACTGGATGGCTACCAACTGGATAGACATCAACTGGACAAGACATCAACTGGATGACCACCAACTGGACAGACATCTACTGGACAACTATCAACCGGATAGTCTCTCACTGAACAAAGACATCAACTAGTCATAAGAGGATGAACGACCAGTTGAACAAAGAAAACCAGCAGAAGTCTAAACTTCCAGTAAGAGCACTAAGCAACGAGACAAAATAAGTACAACATTCTCTGACAAAGGTACAACAGAGCGGCGCACTCTGCTATATCTCCGTCACCATTACCTTCAGGGTTAAAAGAGATGTTGCTTAAACAAAATAGGAAAGAAGACAATATGAATTTGGAAAGCTAATCTCTTCCATATACAGAAAAGCTACCGTTGGACAACCAAACATATAAATACGTCCAAGCAGAGAATGAAGAGATGCTGAGCGATTTTCAACAAAGAGATATACTTCAAAGAAAACAAGAAAATCATATTACTGATATTCCAAACGTTCAGCAAAGAGCAGACAAGCAGTGAAACTGAATCTGTGATTGATTATTTCCAATTGAAGTCTGCTGCTCAAAAACACTCGAAGCTAGAAAGTTTATTCTGTAAGGAGTGTTATAGAATCTCTTGTAATCAAAAGTTAAGAAGATTGTGATTGCTAGGAGTTTAGGCCAAGTGTGTTAGTGCCTAAGAAGGTTGTATACTTTAAAAGTGTAAACCAAGTCTTCTAGTGAATCCTTCCTGCAAAGGAAGAATGGGAGACGTAGAAGCGTTGTGCTTCGAACTTCCAGAAACAACTCTTGTGTTATTTGTTCATTGCTTTATTACCTCAGTTTTATTCCTCACAAGTTCAGTAGACGTATTCCGCACTATAACAAGTGTCTGCTGACTTGCCTGATATTGAGAAGCAACTGTAATACTTAACAGTTTACAGTTAACCAGAAAAAGAAATCGAAATTGAATCTAGTGTTTATTCAACCCCCCCCCCCCCCCCTTCTAAACACTACCCCGATCCTAACATGTCCATTTCCGCTCAATATGTCAGTGAAATCATCTCACATCTTCATATTAGCAACACATATCATTGTACCGTCCTCACATGATAATAGCCAGAGCATATACTCAAAAATCGGCGTATATCTCTCATACCAAGTATAAGCATACCCGAGCATATACCCAAACCAGGCGTAAATCTCTAATGCTAACGTCGCATACCCGAGCATATACCCAAACCAGGCGTATACCTCTAATGCTAACGTATATACCTCATCCACCTCAAATACATGATATCCATGAATGTACATGCATATGATACTACCAATCATATGATACCAACATAACACAATTCATATGATATCAATCGCATAACATCATCACACAATATCTATACTCCGTACGTCAACACGTACCTGTAAAGCGACACAAACGAGATAAATCAGTCGTCACTGGCTAAGTGCCTCGTTGTCCTGTCCCCTGTGATGGTGCTACAACAATGCCAATAATATATCATGTTATCATAGGCAATAAAATCAAATTCTACAAATATATAACATTTTTCCAATTCTGGACCCTGGCGATCGACTCATGTTTTGAGGCGATCGATCGCCTAAGTTTTGGTCCTAGGCGATCGATCTCTTACTTTCACGCGATCAGTCGCCTCCCCTTTGGAAAACATACTGCCTCAAGGTGATCGATTGCCACATGAAGCGATCGATCGCTCAATGCACCGTCACTCTCATGTTTAGCCACAGGCGATCGATTGCCTCATACGTCACGATCGATCGCCTCCTCTGTTTTCAGAAAAACCATGGCGATTTTCTACTTCTTTTCTTGGTGTTTCTCCTACACCTCACTTTCAACCATTTAAATAGATTTCATGCAATCACTAGTAACATATAAACATGTTTCTTTCATCATACAACTCATTTATTTGCATGATAACAAGTTTTAATTCAAAGCATACAACATATTAATCACATGCTTCAAGTTTCCACCAACTCATTTCATATGCATCATATGCTATACAATTCTTACCAAGAAAAGATGAAATCACTTCACTTAGCCTCCTAACTTGATTACCAAGTGAAACCCAAGCAAAAGATGGAAAAAAAAGCAAGGGTTTGGAGAGGAGCTTATGAAGAGATTTGTAGGTGTGATTTGGTGTTGTATGTTTTTCAAATCTGATATTTCCTTCATATAAACTCCATCACCACAACACTAAATTCACATGTAATTCCCTTCAAACTCATGGCAAATGTCTATGGAATGCAACTCACATGCACATTCTAATGTACCTTCAAATGCATGCTAAATGGATACTATATTCCACTATACATGTATTTCCATATTAAATCCATCAATCATATGTTTATGTTATGAACTCATTGCTTTGATTCCCACATGTCTTTTATTTTCCAACAAGAAGTCATTCATACATGGCTTTAATCCTGCTCGGTTCAATCCGAACTCGAGTCCATCATATTGTAATTCATCATAATTACCCATAAACATATTACACATGTATACGTCATATCTAGACATGAAAACCTACGTCTTTTGTCGACTGATCGGTGCAAGGCCACCGATCGATTGGTGGCTCATTTTCTTTAAAAGTTGAGTTTTCGGCGTTTCTTTGACTGGTTCCTCTTCGAGCCATTTTTCATCATTTTAAGCCCAATTCCTTCAATTTCATGTAACGACCTTGATTCCTGAAATATACAAAAACAACATAAAAGCGTATATCGTCCAGGAATCAATATAAAATGTATTAAAAATCCTACAAATATAAGTCTTCCATCACACTTATCACTCATCTAGACTAAATCTCTTATTTATTTCATGCAGAGGAGAAAAAATGATGAAATTGATGATGTTTGCCAATCTGAAGGCGAAGGCCCAGAAGGGCGAGGTCTCTGAGCAGGAACAAGTACAATAAAATAAAATTCCGAATAAGCTCAAACATTGTGAGCACAATTACTTAGGCAATTCTAGATTTAAACATGGACCAAACAACCCGATTCCATGAATAAACTAATAAATTCCAAACAAGCTCGAACATCTCGAGCACAATCACTTAGGCAATTTAGGTTTAAGCATGGACCAAACATCCGATCCCATGAATAAATAAATAAAATTACAAATAAGCTCAAACATCTTGGTCACAATCACTTAGGCAGTTTTAAGTTTAAACATAGACCAAACATCCCAATCCCATGAAAAACAAATAAAATTGCGAACAAGCTCGAGCATCCCAAGCACTATCATTTAGGCAATTTTAGGTTTAAACATGGACCAACATCACAATCTCATTAGTAAACTAATAAAATTCCTAATAAGAATGATAAACACAACCTCATTTTATTGATATCTTAAGTACATAAACAAAAGCAACAATTGAAACATCATATGAAGTACTTCTTGAGGTTATGAATATTCCAAGCCCTAACCAGCTCTCGGCCCTGTTGATCTTCCAATCTGTATGATCCTCGTCCGGTCACCGCCTTCACTTTATAAAGGTCTTCCCATTTTGGCTCTAGCTTCTTTACTTCACCAACAGGGTTGGTTTTTCATAGCACAAGGTCTACGAAATGAAAGGCTCTTGGTCAAACCCTTCGATTGTATGCATTGGTGATCTTTACTTTGTACATCTCGACCCAAGCGGCTGATTTTTCCCTTAGTTGATCCACCTCCTCTAACTCATACCTTCTCACTTCCCGGTTATGATCAGGATCATAGCATTGTACTTGAAGAGATTCGGCATCGATCTCTGCAGGGATAAGAGCTTCAGATCCATACACTAGGTTGTATAGAGTCTCTCCCGTGGGTACTCGTGGAGTTGTTTGGTATGCCTACAATAAACTAGGTAATTCATCAACACGTGCTCATCTTGCTCCTTCCAACTTGGTTTTAATTCCATGCACTGGGATCCAATTTGTCACATCTGCTTGTCCATTGGATTGAGGATAAGCCACCGAGGTGAAGATTTGCTTTATCTTCATATCCTTGCACCAATCTTGTAATCGTCTTCCCTGAAATTTTCTTCTCTTTTCAGAGATCAACCTCCTCGGGATCCCGAACCAATACTATGCTCCTCCATAAGAACTTGATGACTTAATCCTCTGCTATTTAAGCTAGAGGTTCAGCCTCTATCCATTTGCTGAAGTATTCCATCGCGACCAGAATAAACTCCTCTGTCCGGTTGCTAGAGGAAAGGTCCCACGAAATCCATTCTCCGCTGGTCGAATGGACAAGAAATAACACCGGTATTAAAAGCTTCCGCGGGTATGTTAGATAAATTGGCATGCATTTGAAATTATTGCATTTTTGAACTATGCCCTCGGCATCAACTTCCATTGTAGGCCCCTTTCCATTTTCTTCACCTGGGCTATCTCTTTTGGATCGGAGGGCACAACTTTATTTTTCAAGTATTCGATAATTTGTTCTAGCCAATCTCCCATAGTACATGGTTCAAGATTCATTATGATATTGACCGATATATGGGAGATCAAGAGTTCATGCACCAACACATATGTTCTTCCATTCATGTATCGAACTAGTCAACCTAGCCAATTCACCAGCTCGGCTATTTTCTTCCGTGGGTATTTGTTTTAATTTCACTTCTTGAAACTGACTCATCATTGCCAAGCAGTTTCGACATACCTCTTCATCTTCTCCTCTTTCACTTTATACACGCCATCCATCTGTTGAACCACGAGCATGGAGTCAATAAACGTTACTATTTTCTGAGCTCCGGCATCCAATGCGATTCGAAGCCCTATGATGAGAGCTTCCAATTCAGCTTTATTATTTGAGGAATGAAAACAAACTGCATGGCCACTTTTATTTCTTTCGCCTTCTAGGCTGATGAGGACAACACCTGCACCACTTCCGAGTTGGGTAAATGAAACATCCACATAAAGACTCCACTCCTCTTTGGGTTTATTAAGAATTGGATAATGCTTGAGTCTTAGTTCGGGGTTGGTACGTAATGTCGAACTCACATAGTTCGGTGGCTCACTTTACCATTCGTCCTAAAATTTCAGCCTTGGATAATAATTTCCCCAGCGGAGTGCTGGTCAGCCAGGATAGGGTGAGACAACAAGCATGGTTGAAGCCTCCTCGCTGTATTAATGAGGGCTAAGGCCAGCTTCTCGATCTCAAGATATATTTTGTCGGCTCCTTGCAGCGCTTGGCTCACATAGTATACAAGTAATTATTGCCCCGATTTTTCTTGACCAATACCAAACTGATGACCTCCTAGGCCACAGATAAATAGACGATAAACGTCTCATTGTGCTCGGGCTTATTCATTAGTGGGAGCTGGGAAAAATATTCCTTCAAATCCTCAAAGCCCTTTGGCCTTGATCATTCCACTCGAACTGAACTCCCTGTCTCAGTGCTTTGAAGAATGACAAGCTCATATCAGCTGATCGGGATATGAACCGGCTCAATATAGCTATCCTCCCGACCAATCTACATAAGTCCGAGGAGGACTCATCTCCTGGATCGCTCCTGGATCGGCTTCAACACCTCTTTCAGTGACCATATAACTCAAGAACCTTCCGCTATGTATCTGAACGTTCATATAGTGGGATTCAATTTCATGCCAAATCGGCATAAAGTGCCGAACACTTCTTCCATGTCATTGATTAAATTCGACGCTCTTTCGCTCTTGACGAGGACATTTTCTGCGTACACTTCAATATTATTCCCTACCTGCACAGTGACAATTATCCTCGTTCCCAGTATTCCTTGGTTACTTTCTTCTCCCTTACGCTGTTTCTCCTGCTTTAGTTCTTGCACATAACATTCCTCTAGGAGCTTTGGTTTCCCGGACTTGCCCAACGTTCACACCTACGAGGAATTTCATCCTTAGATTGTAGCTGGAAGCCACCGCCTGGAACGCTGCTAGGGCTGGTCGGCCATAAATTATGTTGTATGAGAAGGGGGCATCTACCACCAAAAAATTAATCATCTTTGTCTCCGTCCGTGGTTTTTTGCCCAATGTAACTGGCAAAGATACTTGACCCACAGGGCTAACGACTTCTCCAGCGAATCCATGAAGGGAAGTAGTCATCCTTTGCATGGGTATGCTTCTTAACTCCATCTGAGCCAACATATTTAGGAAGAGAACATCTGTTGAGCTTCATGTATCTACTAAGATTCTTTGAACAATAATTAGCCGTCGTGGCCGAGCTAACCAAAGCATCATCATGGGGAAAGTGCACCCCATGTAGGTCTTCGGGTCCAAAAGTAATGGATGGTCCGGTCGGCACGCTCCCTAGTGTGATTGACATTGTTTGTATCTCCGAATCTTGCTCGGTTCCTCGGTTGGGAGCAATATTGGGTCAGACTCTTCCATAGACCCAGCATCATTCTCCTCCTCTATTTCTCACTGTTTGAGGTTCCTCTTCATCTGTTTGGGTTACTTATCTTTCCGGATCACTTCTCCACAGGGATTTATGTCTTTCTTATGCTTTATCTTCTAGATCTATGAACCTCGTCCAAGAACCATTTTACAATCAGGTTTGGATGGAAAACCTTGACCATTGATTCAGCAAAAACAAGAACCTTGGTATATTTTACCTCAACACGTTGTTTAATGTGAAACAAGAACCTTGGTATAAGGAAGACGCCACAAACGGTACATGAACTTCGTTAGATAAGTCGATGATGAACGCCACGGAAAATTCTGATAAGTTCGAATAGGTCGTCAAAGAACCAAAGAGAATTTTAAACTCACAATTTATTGAATAATTGATGTGACTAGAAATGGACACATCCATTGCGCTTAATTGTCTACGACTTGATATATTTTAATGGATAAATTGATACATATGCTACATAATCGTATATTTGTGTAAATGTAGGGAAAGGTGAAGAAATCAAGCTAAAATGATGAAAGAAGCAAAAAAGTTGAAGAAAAGAGGAAAAAAACCGGAATCCAAGACACATGTTGCTCCTTTCTCCTCGAATTTCTATATTTTCAAACCATGTTTTGGAAATGTGGTCCATAGAAAAGTTGTAGAACTTTGAGTTATCTTCGCGTGGATAGCTGATTCATCAAATTCAGAGTTTGTACGAGAAAGTTACAGCCAAAATACAAAACTTGCCAGAAAAAATGGAAGATATGCGTAATTACGCCATAATCAGGCGTAATTACGCCAATGCTATGGCATGTGTAGGCGTAGCTATGCCATTCGGAGGCATAAATATGCCAGAAATGCGGGAAGCCATAATTTTGACACGTCAACAGGCGTCTTTAAGCCATTTTCTGGCGTAGCTACGCCAGCAGAGTTTTGGAAAGTGTAAAGACTTGATTTCTTTCCTTCCCACATGGATTCTAACCTAATCCATCAGCCTCCCTATACATATGGACGAAAATCAGACTAAAGAACATCTAGATAGTTAGGGTAGAGTAGTTTAGAATAGTTTTACAATTTTTCTCTCAATTTTGTTGAAGAACGCTACGAAGATCGAAACGAATGCGGGATTGACACCTCGACGAGCGGAGATCGGATTAGTTTTCTTTACTTTGTTTTTATTTATTTCTTTATCTTAGATTATGTCTAGCTAGTTTTAATTCTTGGTTGATGAAGACAAATCCTTGGATTTTATTTATCTTGGGGAGATTCTTACGCTTTAATTATCAATTTTATTGAGTATCAAGAGTTTTTCTGATTTATTGATGTGATTGTTGTGTTTGTTTATTGGATTGACAACCTAATAACTTGCATGAAATCTAATGCTAAATTAGATATCAACTACGAAATCGTTTGATCCCTCTAATTTACGAAGCAACTAAGATTGATGAATTCCGCTTGTGAGTTTGTTAAATTCTTAGGAAGAACACTTGATTAGATTAAACATAGACGCTTGGATTATGTTGTTTAGCTTCATCGATCTCACTAGTTCATATGCTATCATCGATTTAAATCTTAATCGCTTGTATTTTGATTGATTGTTTGATAAGGGTTAAACTATAACGCTTGGGCTACTTAACTATACGTAAGGTGATATATGACTTTGATTATTGGATCAAAGGTCCAACGATGAATATTCATATGAAAAATTGACTCTTTTGTGAATCGATGAAATAGATGATAATTCCAAGGAAGAGTCGACCGTTACAAAGAATAGCTTTAATTAGTTAATCTTTGTTTTTAATTTTAATTAGTATAAATCAACCTCACAACCCCATCCTTTATTATTCTTTTGTTTTGATTTTCATTAACACAAGAATTCACACCTTCTCGTGGGATCGATCCCTACTCACGCTACTACATTATTGTTATCAATCTTGAGGATTGAGTGGGGTTAATTTGGTCGTACACGATAAGCGCTACCAATAATAATACTATTTATTTCATTGCAAAAGAGCCATTTTATAGGCTGAAAATTAAACAAAAACTTCCTAAAGTAACTATCTTAATTAAGGCTAGATAATCTTGCCTAATTAAGGCTAAAACAAAGGAAATAAATCAGCTCCTTAAGTGGCTGAAAATAACAAACAAAAATTTACAAATAAAACAGGAAAGTCAATAATTTAAACTTCCAAGCATAATCTTTCATTGTCTTGCATTGCTTCAATTTTTCAATATTTTGATCTTCAATTTCTTCTATCATCGGCAATTCGTAAGCTTTGAAGATCTTTAATTTTTCACCAATAATTTGCTTATTGATCATTGTATGGATCACATCATTCTCCCTCTCTTCAAAAGGATTTGTCCTCAAATCTTGCAATAGAGTATAATCAAATAAATCAACCACAAATGAATTATCCATAGAACCATAATCACAAATCTCAAATTTCTCATCCTTCTCTCTTCTCTCTTTTGATTTGTTTTTTAATATGCTTTCTGTTTCTTCAATTTTCTTTTCTTTCTTCTCCATGTCTTCAATCTTTTGTTCTTTTGTTTTTTCTTCCTTCTCTTCTTGCATAACACACGCATCCTCATTCTCTTTGTCTTTATTTTCAAACTCCTCATTTTCTTTTCTCTCAAAAGTTTGCTCTAACACTTTCTTCTTTTTCTTCAAAAAACGCCTCCTTTTCAACCACTAACCCGCTCTCCTTTGTTATAACTTCTCGACTTTCATCTTCACGTCTTTTTTGAACTCTCAAAAAGTCCTCATAAACTTCAATAGGACTCAAAGGAATAAGAGTTACTCGTCTTCCATCCTTGATGAATGAATAACGATTAGTAACTTTATCATGTGTAGCCATTCTTTCTTTTTTCCAAGACCTACCCAATATTATGTGCTAGTAGTGATATGAGCAACATCGCAAAGTAACTCATCTGTGTATCTCCCAAGAACAAGAGAAATTTTCACTTTCTTCGTTACTTTATTTTCACCACAATCAGTCAGCCACCACAATTTATATGGCTTCGGATGCACAATCGTAGGCAACCATCTCAACGCTTGCAATATTCTTATTGATAAGATTATCAATAATCATAGTGAAAACCTTATCTTTGATGCGGCATCTCGTGTGAAAAAGGTTGTCATCATACCAATACACTATTGAAATAATCATGTTAAGAGATCTCACAATGGAAAGAAAGTGTATACGGAAAGAAATCAGTAAGTACGGAGAGTATTTTCAAAAAAAAAAGGTCAAGTTGATCTAGCAATTATGGAAAGAATAGTGGAGTATGGAAAGCGACTTGCATAGAATAGAAAATATTTATTTTATTTTTTTAAGAACTCTACAAAATCCTAATTCTATGTAAATTTGACTTCAGTCAGGTAACAATTTACAAATCGGTAACTTCTTACAAATATTCAAAACCATACTTTTCAAATCCTTCTAATAAGATAAATTCGAATTTATTTTTTGTACAATTTTTCTTTTACTTTTTTTTTTGTAATACCTTTTCATTTGAAAACGGAAAAAAAAAATGAAATTAAATATGATAGATAAACCTGAGACTAGAACTGGGGCTCTGATACCAAATGATATGAACCTCACCCAAGAACCATTCTACAATCAGGTTTGGATGAAAAACCTTGACCAATTGATTTAGAAAAAACAAGAACCTTGGTATATTTTACCTCAACCCATTGTTTAATGCGAAACAAGAACCTTGGTATAAGGAAGATGCCACAAACGGTAGATGAACTCCGTTTGATAAGTCGATGATGAACGCCACGGAAAATTCCGAGAAGTTTGAATAGTTCGTCAAAGAACCAAAGAGAATTTTACACTCACAATTTATTGAATAATAATCTTGTTTATTTCATTGCAAAAGAGCCATTTTATAGGCTGAAAATTAAACAAAAACTTCATAAAATAACTATCTTAATTAAGGCTAGATAATCTTGCCTAATTAAGGCTAAAACAAAGAAAATTAATCAGCTCCTTAAGTGGCTGAAAATAACAAATGAAAATTTACAAATAAAAAAGGAAAGTCAATAATTTAAACTTCCAAGCATAATCTTTCATTGTCTTGCATTACTTCAATTTTTCAATAGTTTGATCTTCAACTTCTTCTATCATCGGCAATTTGTAAGCTTTCTTAATTTTTCACCAATAGTTTGCTTATTGATCATTGTATGGTCACATCACTAGGCTTCTTCCAAGTTAATGTAATTAGAAGCTCTTCCCAACAACTCATTGTAATTGGATAGGGTTTTTTGGCCAATGATCCGAATAACTCTCCTTCTTGTAGCCCTTGAGTAAAGGCACTGGCGAGTGTCACCTACGTGACATGAGACACATCGAGACAGGCTTGATTGAACCTTCTCAAAAAGACTTGAAGTGATTCCTTCTCCAATTGTTTAACATCGATCAGGCTGACAACCATTCTCATGCAACTTATGCTGCTAGCAAACTGGTGTAAAAACAATGAGCTAAATTTTGAGAATGTTCTGATGACCCCTGGAGGTAATTGGTAGCTGCTCCTGCCAGAGTAGTCAAGAACACCCGGCATTTCATCACATCTGTAAGTTCATGAAGGAGCGAAGCATTCTCATATTTCGACAGATATTCTTCTGGATCTTTGTTTCCATCATAATTTCCGATCTTTAGGGTTTTAGAAATTTGATGGTAATCGATCGTCAAGGACTTCGGGTGAGAATGGGCTACCCTTTCTGATAGAATGGGTTTGGCCCTCCGTCTTATCCCGCATCTGCTGCAGCTCATCCTTTATGTCTTTCATTTGGTGATGCAAAGTAGTGCGTACATAATTTGCTTGAGCTGCTCCATTGGTATTCTCATGGTGGGGAACACTGGTGGATCGTTCTGAGGAGGGGCATTGTGTGGGGATTCCACATCGTCCGCCTCTTCTTCGTGCGTACATAAGTATTGCTTATGATTGGGGATAACCTTTTGATCCTTGTCCTCGACCTCAGCTTCCTGCCATTATATCAACAATATATCTGCCTGCTTCAATGTCTTAGTTCAAGACTTCCCACAGACGGCGCCAATGATGTGATCTTAAATTCTCTGTGTTCGGTTAGAGAGCGTGCAAAAGAAAATAAATAAGAGACACCACAACTTTTTACGTGGAAAATCCAGTAATGAAGTAAAAAACCACGGGACCTTGTCCAGTATAAAATTTTCAGTATAAATTTTGATGATTTTACATAGTCTAGTACAATATTTGAGCAATAAAGTAAAACAAAATTGAAAGACCGAACGGAATAGATAGTATGCTCTTCTCGGCAACTTTTGTGCCAGAGATTTCAACAACCTTCAATGTGACTTTGGGCTGGCATTTATAGTGCCAACTTCGGCAGTTAATGTGCGTCAAATCCGGAGCATGATTTGCCTCTGGTCGTGGAGTGACTGGCTTCAGACGTGTCTGAGAAATCCGCATACTATCAAACACATCTTCATCCACTTTTGTTGTCAGCTATGTCCAAGTCTTCCGCTGTTGTTTGACCAAACGAGCCGAGCAGGCATTTTTTATGCTCTAGTACTTTGTCCTCATCACTTATATGAGATTTTACCCAGGAAATTGTTTCATCCTATGACATCGTATATGTATTTATATATAATTGTATGTATGCAAATGAATATTATATTAATAGTGGGAAAGGAGAAGTCTCGAGCTCGAGATGCTCACAAACATGCCAAATGAAGCCATATTGCAGATCAAATATTTTCAACCAAAAAGACTATAGTAATCGGGAAAATATTTGTATGGACATGATTTGGATCAACTTGTGGGCCAACTCAAAATTGTTTTGTCTTAAATGGTTGATATGCTAGTTTATATATATTTTTTATCTAAAAGGCGTTCTAATTTAATATTGATTTGTTGTATAAGTGAGACATAAACCAGATACATACAATTATTTCTCTAATAATTATACGAATGTATTAATGGAATCAAACAAATAATCACTCACCATAAAATGTATATTATCAACAATGGTGTCGCAAAATAAAATAATAATTTATATTTTTTTTTTTGTAAAATGTCACAAATAGTTCTATTCCCACCTAGACATTACCACGGTTCGTGAACCGCCGGTTCGACGGTTCAAAAGAGCTCGACCATTAACCTTAACCTTCGTAGACGATTTCGGTTAAGGTTCGTGAACCGCCGGTTACGGTTACGGTTCGACCCTTATATTTTTTTAACTTAAAAAAATTAAAATTTTATTTAAAAAAATTTAAAAATTACTATAAAAGAACAAAGGAAATGTAAGGGGGAGGGGAGAGTTTGAACTTTTTAAGTTGTGATTAACTCTCTATATTCATATGAATCATTTAGCAATTTATATGTTGAGTTCCAACGTGTGAGTATATCTAGTGGAAATTTTCTAGGTCGCATGTCATTAATCTTACAAAACTTACCCCGTTTCATCAAAGTCGATAGGACCACAAATAAGATAATGTCATTTTTATTGATTGTAGCGATATTAATTATATATGAAATTTGTATGGAACATATACAATTTTGATACTAATTACAAATTATATTGGTATGAAACATGTACAATTATGATATTAATTACATATGAAATTCGTATGAAACATATACAACTTTGGTACTAATTACAAAAGAGTTTGGTGATAAGTGTGATTTTTACACTTAATTTGATATAACATTAGGGGCGTTTTTGTAGTGATTCGTGGAAAATATTACGTTTTTTGGTATATATTTATATATTTCAGGAATTTAGGTCCAAATGCATAAAAGTTGAGGAAATAGGCTTAAAATGATGAAAAGGGACCAAACCGAGCATACACGGAAAAGGAGGGACGAAAGTTCAAAATGTTGAAAATCAGCTGCAGCGATCGATCGGTAATATCAGGCGATCGATCGCCACAAAGCAGTGCACATTGGCGATCGATCGGTAAGGATCAGCGATCGATCTCCGAGTCGGAAATTTTGAAAAATAAAAAACAGAATAGTTTGGCCATCGATCGGCACATATTAGCGATCGATCGCCAAACCCGGAAAAAAATTGAGATTTCTTTCCTTACCAAGCTATTTTGTGTCCAAAGAATGCAAGACTCCTCTGACACAATATATAGAAGATTTCAGACGAAATTGAGGGACTCTTGGCTCATAATAAACTCTACAAACTCAGCCAACGTCACTCTCATCCCCAACCATCCATACACCATAACCATTGAAAAGAAGACAGATAGGAAGAGACGGGACGTCGGAGCAACGCAAGGAGTCGACGCCTCTTATTATTTTCATATTTGTAACTCTAGTTCTATATTTTCTTTAGATTTTAATGTTTAGATTGTTGCAAAACAAGTTTATGCATTATTATTTGATGGAGATTGTTGGCTAAGTTTGTTGTCAAGACTTAGGGGATCCCATGTTTTGAACCCACAATTTTAATTAAGTTGTGATTGATTCTTACAAATTCTTGGAGCTTGATTGATTATTTATTGCAATACGATATAGTAAATTAAACCGAGGATGTCAGACTGATATCGAAAGATGAAGTCAAATACACGTGTGATAGCTATAGATATCTAGTAATCGAAAGCTAGAAGTTTTCATAAATCAACTTGCAATATTGAGTGTTAAATAAGTGCATGATCATTGTCTTGTTGCACCTTAGTATTAGACTTGTTGTAACCGGACCAAGGTATAACAAGTGCATTAAGAAAACTCGTCACCTTAGAACGTTTGAATTTAATTCTTAACTATAGGCGAACTGTGGGGGGATTGCATGGGTGAACTGAAAGTCTTGATAATTGTCTCTATTGATTTTTAATTCTTATTCATCACTGTTTGCTTGGGTTAATTATTGAGTTAATTTGTCACTTTAGTTAATTAATCATAACTAGTTATTGTAGGCTAAATATAGTTAAACTAGTGGAGTTTGGTAATTATTTCCTACTCCTCGTGGGATCGACAATCCTTACTATTCATATCATTATACTAAAACTTGACACCGTGCACTTGCGGTATGCAATTGCTACACTCGAAAATACTGTTTAATAGCGATCAAGTTTTTGGCGCCGTTGTCGGGGACTAGTTTTAATAATATCAAACGAGATTAGTTGACTGTAGTTTAGTCATTCATTTTTTTCGATTTTTTCCCATTCTCTCTACACTTATACTGTTTGTTTCTTGTGTGGATCTTTGCAGGTTGTTATCTCTTGGTGCATGCTAAGGAGTAGCAACCCTACACTTGTGCCCTTTGATCCCGAGATCGATCGCACCTGTCAAATGAGAGTAAGGAAGCAAGAGTAGTAATGGCTAATAATGAGGAGATTCAAGTACCACCAGTTGCAAGATCACTCATGGACTACGCCCACCCTGTATTCCATGGATCATTGTCAAGTATCACGAGACCAATCATACAAGCTAACAATTTTGAGATCAAACCCGTTATCATACAGATGATCCAACATTCGGTCCAGTTTGGGGGAGCTGCTACTGATGATCCCAACGCCCATATCTCCAACTTCTTGGAGATTTGTGATACCTTTAAACATAATGGTGTTACTGACGACGGCATCAGGTTACGTTTGTTTCCCTTTTCTTTACGTGATAAAGTTAAATCTTGGTTACAATCGTTGCCTGCAGGTTCTATTACCACGTGGGATGGGATGGCGCAATTGTTCTTGTCAAAGTTCTTTCCACCATCCAAGACGGCCAAGATGCGCAAAAATATAACGACTTTTGCCCAATACGATCCCGAGACACTATACGAGGCTTGGGAGCGCTTCAAAGATCTACTGCGGAGATGCCCACATCATGGCCTCCCTATCTGGCTGCAGGTGTAAATGTTTTATAACGGTTTATTTGTTGATAACCGTTCTATAATTGATACAGCATCACGATGTACTGTGCTGAGGAAGACGCCCGGGGAAGCTTAACGCTGTTGGAGGAGATGGCTGCTAATAGATGTCAATGGCAGTCCGACAGGAACGTGCCAAAGAAGCAAGCCTGTTTGCATCAAGTGAGTGAAGTCACTGCCTTAGCTGCCCAGTTGAAAGCGCTGAACAAGAAGATTGATAGTTTGAGCATGCATGCAATGCAAGTTCAAACTGTTACATGCGAGCTTTGCCAAGGAGGACATCCGAGCACGGAATGCCAAGTAGGTAACCCTTTCGTTACAACTAATGAAGCTGTTAACTTTGTAGGGAACCGACCACTACAGACATATCCTTACTCGAAGACGTACAATAAGGGGCCGAGGAACTATCCCCGACCACCACCGGGGTATGCACCAAACCAAGCATGGAGGAGCTACTAACCAAGTTCATATCATCGGCTGAAGGGGATGAACAATCATGAGGCGTCAATAAAGAACTTTGAAGTCCAAGTAGGACAGCTAGGAAAAATCATAGCCGGACGAGCAGTGACACTGAGACGAACCCTAGAGAGCAAGTCCATGCAATCACGTTAAGGAGCAGAAAGGAGGTCGCTGGGAATAAGGATGCACACATTGAGTTGAAAGGCGAGGCAGACATCAAGAAAGAAGAGGATCAACCACGCGACAAATGTAAGTCTACTAAGACCCCTACACCCATCACACCTGTTAAGGTAGATATCCCACCCCCATTCCCCAATGCATATAAGAGAGCAAAGATAGATGCTAAATTTACTAAATTTTTAGATATGATTAACAATCTCCACATTGAGATGCCTTTCATTGATGCTATACGGCACATACCAAATTATGCTAAGTTTTTAAGGAGATTCTGTCAAAAAAGCGGAAACTGGGAGAGCATTAGATGATAAACTTAACTGAAGTGTGTTCTGCTGTCATTTAAAATGATTCACCTCCAAAGTTAAAAGATCCAGGGAGTTTCACTATACCTTGCAAAATTAACTCTATTTCTTTTAAGAAATCTTTATGTGATTTGGGCAAGTGTCAATCTAATGCCTTTGTCTGTGTACAGGAAGCTAGGTTTAGGAGAGTTGAAACCGATTCACTTGTCACTGCAGATGGCGGATAAGTCCATCAAGTATCCTCACGGGATAGTTGAGGATGTACCAGTCAAGGTTGATAAATTCACCCTTCCGGTGGATTTCATTGTGTTGGACATGAAGGAAGATGCTGACATGCCCTTGATCCTAGGAATACCATTCCTAGCTATTGGAAAGGCATTGATTGATGTCCAAGAAGGGAAGTTGATCCTCCGAATATGAGGGATCAAGTGGTCTTTGATATGTTCAAAACTTTGAACATTGTACGCACTGAGCACCGATGTTTTAATATCAATATTATTGATACATTATCTATTGATGCGACGCAGGTTAAGAGCGAGAAGAAGGTGGAGCTCCCATCGAATTACCATCAAAGAAGAGGCAAATTCCGTGAAGGTGACTTAGTTCAAATGAATAGGATAAAGATGCGACTATTTCCATGGAAGTCTGACGCACCATGGGCTGGACCGTTCAAAGTTGTCGATGTTCTACCATTTGATACCTTCAAACTGAGAGATGACCACGGGGCACTACTCACTGTGAAGGAAAAGTGGTTACGACACTACCACAAGGATGATGGGAAATCATCCTCCACTTCCCCTGGCGACACTTGAGCTTACATGGTAAAAAGTCCAGTTTGGGACTATAAATCAAGAACTTTTTATTATCCCATAGCTTTGTTTTTGGTTTGTTTTTGCTTTTATTTTTTATTTTGGCGAGACTCCATGCGTGTTGTGATATGTCCAACAATATGCCCCATGAGCTGACGAGGAATTGGACGATGATCACTGACGGTCGTGGTCAAAGGTACATGCTTTGTCTCATTTTCCATGCCAATTACTTTGAGGACAATGCATGAATTAAGTTTGGGGGAGTGCATTCCTGTGTCATGCTTTTTCATTGGAATTGGATTGTTTCTTGAGCTTGGACCGATTTTTGAGAACCAACAAAAAAAAATTCTTGAAAATGAGTTCAATTAGTAAGATAAGAATGAATCATAGTAGTCGTCTCTATTCCATGATGATATTAGTCTCACTATGCATGTCAACTTGAGTTTTGATGATTGTAAAACTTGTTTATCTTGTTTTGAGTAGCATGTCAAAGGTGAGGAATATATTGAGCACATTTGAGTCATAATCTTGTGAATTGCATTTGGAGTAGTAATAATCTTTGTGAAATTGATGAATTATTTTGAGCATCTTAGAGTACCTTAGAAACTATTTGATGATGACATTTTGAGGCGAAATTTTATAGTTATGAACATGACTTGGAAATGGTTTAGGCGATCTTTGGACCGTTTGAGCCTTCAAGCTTACCAATATATATATCAATCTCTAGTGTCCCATTTTGTGCCTAATTGAAAAAGAATGGAGTATGTTTAACATACTATTAACCCCCATTCAACATTTTTTCTTGGCAACTCATTATACCCACCTAATTGAGCCTAAATTGAAAATTTGTCCTTACCCTAAGGGAGTATAATGAATCTCATTAGATGCACATGAATTGCTATATGTCGATGAGCTTATTGTAAAGAAGTTTATGAATGAGAAAAGAAAAGAATAGAAAAAGCCTTGAGAAAAAATATCCAACTAAGACCCAAAGTGGCCAAGGCTAAAAGAACAAGAAGAGAAGCTCAACTTTGTACTAAAAATTTGAACTTTACATGTTTATACTATCTTCTTTGTGTTATCCTATCTTTTCTTTGAAACCAAACACCTAGGCCTAACATTACAAGCTTTAAAAGACCTATTGATCCAGGTCTAGGGAGTGACCACATTAGTGAAGAAGTTGTTTGAAAATAGGCCTATGGAATGCTCAAGAATGATCTTAAACTTTCATTGACTAGCATGATTTGATCTATGAAAATTGCATGAAACTTGAAAGTGACAATAGCACACACGCACGTTCTGATTTGGAGACATGTTGCTTGATCTAAGAGAAAACATGACTTGTTAAACATTTTGGATTGACTCTTGTTTGTCTGTAAGTGAGATGTCTGAGCTACATGATTGACTGAGAATTGGTTTATTTGAATCTTCAATGTTGAACTCTACTTTGTGATCTTATTTCTTGCTCGAGACGATCAAGTTTAAGTTTGGGGGAGTTGATAAGTGTGATTTTTACACTTAATTTGATATAAGATTAGGGGCGTTTTTATAGTGATTCCTGGAAAATATTATACTTTTTGGTATATATTTAAATGCATAAAAGTGGAGAAAATAGGCTAAAATGATGAAAAATGACCAAACCGGGCATACACGGAAAAGGAGGGACGAAAGTACAAAATGTTGAAAATCAGCTGCAGCGATCGATCGGTAATATCAGGCGATCGATCGCCATAAAACAGTGCACATTCACGATCGATCGGTAAGGATCAGCGATCGATCGCCGCGTCGGAAATTTTGAAAAATAAAAAACAGAATAGTTTGGTGATCGATCGCTATCGATCGGCACATATTAGCGATCGATCGTCAAACTCGAAAAAATCGAGATTTCTTTCCTTATCAAGCTATTTTGTGTCCAAAGAATGCCAGACTCCTCCAACACAATAGAATATTTCAGACGAAATTGAGGGACTCTTGGCTCATAATAAACTCTTCAAACTCAGCCATCATCACTCTACGG
The DNA here is from genome assembly GCA_907163345.1 of Haberlea rhodopensis. Classification (NCBI taxonomy): domain Eukaryota; kingdom Viridiplantae; phylum Streptophyta; class Magnoliopsida; order Lamiales; family Gesneriaceae; genus Haberlea; species Haberlea rhodopensis. The sequence goes on from CAJQUN010000364.1 coordinate 456,551, forward strand.
ATAGGAAGAGACGGGACGATGGAGCAACGTAAGGAGTCAACGCCTCTTGTTATTTTCGTATTTGTAACTCTAGTTCTGTATTTTCATTAGATTTTAATGTTTAGATTGTTGCTGCAAAACAAGTTTATGCATTATTATTTGATGGAGATTGTTGGCTAAGTTCGTTGTCAAGACTTAGGGGATCCCGTGTTTTGAACCCACAATTTTAATTAAGTTGTGATTGATTCTTACAAATTCTTTGAGTTTAATTTGTTGTGTTCATGCTTTCAATAGATTAATATCCTTGATTGATTATTTATTGCAATTGAATTGATCATAGGAGATTGCGATACGATATAGTAAATTAAACCGTGGATTTCATACTGATATCGAGAGATGAAGTCAAATACACTTGTGATAGCTATAGATATCTAGTAATTGAAAGCTAGAAGTTTTCATAAATCAACTTACAATATTGAGTGTTAAATAAGTGCATGATCATTGCCTTGTTGCACATTAGTATTAGACTTGTTGTAACCGGATCAAGGTATAACAAGTGCATTAAGAACTCGTCAACTTTGAACGTTTAAATTTAATTCTTAACTATAGGCGAATTGTGGGGGATTGCATGGTTGAACCGAAAGTCTTGATAATTGTTCTATTGATTTTTATTCTTATTCATCACTCTTTGCTTGGGTTAATTATTGAGTTAATTTGTCACTTTAGTTAATTAATCATAACTACTTATCGTAGGCTAAATATAGTTAAACTAGTGGAGTTTGGTAATTATTTTCTAGTCCTCGTGGGATCGACAATCCGTACTATTCATATCATTATACTAAAACTTGGCACCGTGCACTTGCGGTACGCAATCTCTACACTCGAAAATATTGTTTAAAATAATAGCGATCATTTGGTATGAAACATTTACAATTATGATACTAATTACATATGAAATTGGTATGTTTCAATTTTGATATTAATTATAAATGATATTGGTATGAAACATTTACAATTATGATACTAATTACATATAAAATTCGTATGAATCATATACAACTTTGATACTAATTACAAAAGAGTTTGGTATGAAACATTTACAATTATGATACTAATTACATATGTAATTGGTATGTAACATATACAATTTTGATACTAATTACAAATGATATTGGTATAAAATATTTACAATTATGATATTAATAGCATATGAAATTCGTATGAAACCTATACAACTTTGGTACTAATTCCAAAAGAGTTTGGTATGAAACATTTACAATTATGATACTAATTACATATGAAATTGGTATGAAAAATATACAACTTTGGTACTGTTGAGCCTTAAACGCATGGTTGTGTTTAATGCGTTAATTTATCTCCAGTTTACTTTTGAGTTTTGATGATCAACAAAACTTGTGTTTGTTATACTAATGTGTGTACTTAGTGTGCAGATTAAGTGATTAAAAGTGGATTGAATTGAAGAAAATCGAGTGTACACATTCTGGCATGGATCGCCCCAGGCGATGGTGATCATCGGCAGCCAGGAGGGGCATCGCCACGCACATCGACTGGAGCGACGCCGAGGCATGCGCGCAGGGGGAGTTTGCCCGAGGCGATGGCCTGATCGCCTGAGGCGATGGCCCAAACTCCTGAGGCGATGCGTGCATCGTTTGAGGCGATGAAGATTTTGGACATGCTGAGGCTACGGCATTGATTTGTGCTCTGGATCTCCTGAGGTGATCGACCCATCGCCTGAGGCGATGCGTGATTTTCGCTGACCGTTGGGGCGCGGCGATGGCTGAGGCGATCGACGAGTTTCAGCCTTTTGTGTAGCAACGGCTAGTAGGAGCCTAGGGGGCCTCCTACACTATAAATATTGATGCTTTGGAGCATTTTGAAGATAAGAAACAAGCCTACAAACTTCTACAAAGCTTTGCTAAGTTCAAATTCAAATAGCATTGCAATCTCCATACATTGTTGTTGTATTGGAGATTGTAATTCATTCTTTTTGTTAGAGTCTTGTTGTCTTCGTGTGAGTACACCGTGAAGGTGTTTGTTGGTTTATTGTAAAGGTCCTCCAACACCAAAGCAAGTTGGAAATTGTAAAGTCGCCAACAAGTAAAGTTGGTGCATGTGTTGTGGCTATCCTTGGAGCCCTTAAGGCCAAGAAGACTCGTGAAGAGTGTTGGTAGCTCGTGAAGAGCTTTGTGTACTCGTGAAGAGTATTTGTGCTCGTGAAGAGCTTTGTGTACTCGTGAAGAGTAGTGTGCTCGGGTAAAGCTTTGTAAACTCGGGAAGAGTTGGGTTGTGGCTAACTTGGAGCCCTCAACGCCAAGATCATTTATTCTAGTGGAACCTCGGTTGGAGGTTATCTAACCGGGAAGAGGAGACGTAGGCGATTCATCGCCGAACTTCTATAACAAATTCTTGTCTCATTTACCGCTTTATTACATTACGCATTTATTTATTTGTTTACTTCTTCTTTTCTTTTATTTATCGATTGACGTAAGGCTTCCGCAAGCGCAAACTATTTTGTTTTTGCAAACTCATTTTAAAAAGCTAAAGTAGCCAAGGAATCTCATTCACCCCCCCCCCCCCCCCATCGATTCCAACAAGTGGTATCAAAGCCATTTGATTTTTGTTTTTAAATCAAATCCTTTATATGGCTAATCTAGCAAATGAGTTTGCTCAAGGTCAATCGACAAATAGACCTCCGCTCTTCACGGGTGATAACTATGGGTATTGGAAAAATAGAATTTCTCTATACATCCAATCCGTAGATTATGACCTTTGGAAGATCATAGTGAAAGGTCCACATATTCCTTTAAAGGAAGTAGGGGGAATAAGTATCCCTAAAGAAATGGACGATTTCACTAGAGCGGATATTATTTTAATTTCACAAAATGCTAAAGCTATTAATATTTTGCATTGCGCTTTAGATATGAAGGAGTACAACCGGATCTCGATGTGCTCAACCGCTAAGGAGATATGGGACAAATTGCAAATTTGTCATGAAGGAACTAATCAAGTGAGGAGACCAAGATTGATTTATTACAACTCAAATATGAGACATTTGAGATGGACTCCAGAGAAGATGTAGATTCAATGTTTAGGATGCTCACTCAAATCATAAACGACCTTGCCCAACTTGGAGAGAAGTATCCTCCAAAGCAAATATGGAGGAGAGCACTAAGAGCCTTACCAAAGGAATGGGATGCAAAGAGAACCGCCATCATCGAGTCCAACAAAGGAGAGAATGCATCTTACGACCTTGATGAGCTTCATGGCACATGGATGACCCATGAACTTGAAGTATCTACAAGGAAAGGAATAAAGGAGGATGATAGATCTATGAGAAAGGGGATCGCCTTGGTTGGAAGAAAAGATCAATCCGAGGATGAAGATGATGATGAGGATGAAGAGATGATCTTGTTCACTAGGAAGTTCAAGAAGTTCTTCAACAAACATAGCAAACCAAAGGCCTCTAGTGCTACCAAACAAGATCCAAAACATGAGGTAACTTGTTATAATTGTCAAGAAAAAGGTCATTATGCTAACAAGTGTCCTAGGAAGAAGAATGAAGATAAAGACAAGAAGAAGGCTCTAATAGCTACATGGAGTGATAGTGACTCCGATGAAGAAGAAGCAACAAATCTTTGTCTAATGGCTCTTGGAGATGAAGGAGATGAAAGTGACGATGAGGTATCATCTTTTGATGAACTTTTAGATTCTTATCATGAGCTTATTGATGTTCTTGGCAAAACCAAGATGAGTAACAAATTACTCAAACTTGAGGTAGCCAAGAAAGATGAAGAAAATAATTCATTGAAAAATGAATTAAATTCTTTAAAAATATCTTTTTGCAAATTTAGTGAAAGTAGTCTAAAGAATGAGTTGCTTGGCTTGCAACGTTGTAGCTTTGATAAAGCCGGGTTAGGCTTCTCAAGCAAATCAAAAATATTTTCAAGTTTGTTAGCTAAAGCCAAGCATGATTCTCCTACTTGTAACTATTGTTGTAAAAATGGGCATACTAAGAACAAATGTAGGTTTGCAAGAATCCAATACCAACCTAACAAGAGGTGGAAATGGATTCCAAAGGTGCCAAAGGAAGTTAACCCTCTAGGACCCAAAAATCAAATGGGTACCAAAGATCCTCCTATTGTAAATTTATATGGACAACAATGGAATGGAAGATGAAGGCACAATCAACTCAAAGAAGGAGTTTATATTATTCACCACTATAGAAGAGGCGCGAGGCATATGACCAATGACAAGAACGCACTCTTGTCATCGAAGGTAAAATTATTTTATGCACTTTAAAAGAGCAATTCAAAGTTTAATTGGCACAAATTAATTGTGACCAATAAATGTGAAGCTCAATATTCATTGGAGTAAAATGCATAACCCCTTAGCATATGAACATATAAATTGTTTAATGCATGATGTATGCTTATCTTTTTATAGTAAGTATCTTGACATGCCTTGTATTCAAATTTGAATTTGCTATGTGGAAATGTGCAATTATATGTTTTGTCAACTTATCTAATGATGCTTTGATATTTTTAATGATAATTGGGCATAAGTGCATGAACTCATGGTAGAACATATGCACACCTTGCAACACTTGGAATTTATTGTTGATTGCCTTAAACACATGTTTGTGGTTCATCTCTATGATTCAATCTTAAGCTTGTTATGCTTATTACATACTTGATGAGGAACATGTGTATAGTGTTAAAATATGACTATGTGGCAACATATAATTATGCTATGTTTATTTAAATTTTGTGCTTTTTGATTATCACAAAAAGGGGGAGAATGTTGTGATAAACTTGAAGCTTGACTTGAAAACTTGAAACTTAACTCATGCATAGTTTAAGGGGGAGAGCTTGTATATGCATGGTTTGAGGGGGAGAGTTGTTGGGTATATGATTTACTTCGTAATCTTGTATGTGCTATGCAATTGTTAAGGGGGAGTCATGTTTACTCACATTTCATGCATAATTAAATATTCAAGTTTATCAAGTTTTGTGATCATCAAAAAGTGGGAGATTGTTGAGCCTTAAACGCATGGTTGTGTTTAATGCGTTAATTTATCTCCGGTTTACTTTTGAGTTTTGATGATCAACAAAACTTGTGTTTGTTATACTAATGTGTGTACTTAGTGTGCAGATTAAGTGATTAAAAGTGGATTGAATTGAAGAAAATCGAGTGTGCACATTCTGGCATGGATCGCCCCAGGCGATGGTGATCATCGCCCCAGGCGATGGCAGCCAGGCGGGGCATCGCCACGCACATCGACTGGAGCGACGCCGAGGCATGCGCGCAGGGGAGTTCGCCCGAGGCGATGGCCTGATCGCCTGAGGCGATGGCCCGAACGCCTGAGGCGATGTGTGCATCGTTTGAGGCGATGAAGATTTTGGACATGCTGAGGCTACGGCATTGATTTGTGCTCTGGATCGCCTAAGGCGATCGACCCATCCCCTGAGGCGATGCGTGATTTTTGGTGACCATTGGGGCGCGGCGATGGTGATCGCCTGAGGCGATGGCTGAGGCGATCGACGAGTGATTTCAGCCTTTTGTGTAGCAACGGCTAGTAGGAGCCTAGGGGCCTCCTACACTATAAATATTGATGCTTTGGAGCATTTTGAAGATAAGAAACAAGCCTACAAACTTCTACAAAGCTTTGCTAAGTTCAAATTCAAATAGCATTGCAATCTCCATACATTGTTGTTGTATTGGAGATTGTAATTCATTCTTTTTGTTAGAGTCTTGTTGTCTTCGTGTGAGTACACCGTGAAGGTGTTTGTTGGTTTATTGTAAAGGTCCTCCAACACCAAAGCAAGTTGGAAATTGTAAAGTCGCCAACAAGTAAAGTTGGTGCATGTGTTGTGGCTATCCTTGGAGCCCTTAAGGCCAAGAAGACTCGTGAAGAGTGTTGGTAGCTCGTGAAGAGCTTTGTGTACTCGTGAAGAGTATTTGTGCTCGTGAAGAGCTTTGTGTACTCGTGAAGAGTAGTGTGCTCGGGTAGAGCTTTGTAAACTCGGGAAGAGTTGGGTTGTGGCTAACTTGGAGCCCTCAATGCCAAGATCATTTATTCTAGTAGAACCTCGGTTGGAGGTTATCTAACCGGGAAGAGGAGACGTAGGCGATTCATCGCCGAACTTCTATAACAAATTCTTGTCTCATTTACCGCTTTATTACATTACGCATTTATTTATTTGTTTACTTCTTCTTTTCTTTTATTTATCGATTGACGTAAGGCTTCCGCAAGCGCAAACTATTTTGTTTTTGCAAACTCATTTTAAAAAGCTAAAGTAGCCAAGGAATCTTATTCACCCCCCTCTCTTCGATTCCAACAGGTACTAATTATAAATGATATTGGTATAAGACATTTACAATTATGGTACTAATTACATATGAAATTGGTATGAAACATATACAATTTTGGTATTTAATTGCAAAAGATATTGGTATGACACATTTACAATTTTGGTACTAATTACATATGAAATTGGTATGAACTTATACAACTTTGGTACTAATTGCAAATGATATTGGCATGAAACATTTACAATTATGATACTAATTACATATGAAATTGACGAGTATAACATTGAATTATTTGTTATTTATCTATAAAAAAAACAACACAAAAGTTATTGTTATGTTAAAAAAAGTCAGTAATAAGATTTGTCACTATCAATTTAAATAAACAAATGTTAGTAAAATTATTTTTATGATGATTCCATTGATTAATCATAAATATATTAAGTTAGAAGTTTTTAATTTATATAGTGAATTATCAATTCAATACGTTGTTCCCAAATCATTATAAGTAAATTATTAAAAGATTTATTAATTATTCAAATATTACATTACCGAGTTTATATTGTAAGTTATATTGTGATATACTAAGATATTTATTTAATTATTATATATATAATGTAAATCAAATAATGAACATAAAGTGCTTGTAGAATAATTAAAAGGTATATAATATATCTGTTTTGTAATAATTTGCTTCATTATTATAATATTTTATTTTGCAACCACTATTTACAGTTCTTATTAATTTATCCAATATTTTTTTGTTATATTTACTTTGTTATAGATATGTTTATATTATACAATATTTATTTAAGAGCATAACATCTTTTTTTAGATAATTTTTATTTGTCAATATAAATTATTGTATTACATATATAATATATATTGTGTTTTAGTATATATAATTATATTATATAAAATAAAACAATCAAGACAATAGCTTAGTGGTAAGAAGCTCTATATACATGATAGATGTCAAGATTTCAAATCTTCATCAACACACTTTAATTTTAAATAATAAATAATTATTAATTATTGAAAAAATTAAGGGGTGGAACCGATGGTTCCACGGTTCTTGGAAACCACGACGGGCCGATTATGGCTCGGAACCGTCGAATCGAGTCAACGAATAACCTACTCGTTGATGGTTCCACGGTTCTTGGAAACCACGACGGGCCGGTTATGGCTCGAAACCGTCGAGTCAACGAATAACCTACCCGTTGACTCGGTTCCGATCGAACCGGGCCGCGGTTATAAAATAACCTCGGTCATGTCTATCCCACCTCCCACCACCTCATCTAGGGGTGCTTATCGGACCGGGTCGATCCGGACCCGATCCGAAACAGGACCGGTTAGTCCGGTCCGAAACCAGAACCGGACTAACCGATTCCGAACCGGTCCGGAACCGGTAAGATACCGGTCCGGATCGGTTCTACCGTTCCGGAACCTGTATCTTACCGGTTCCGGATTAAACGGGTTCGGTTCCGGATTGAACCGGAACCGGATCCGTTAATTTTAAAAAAAATTACTTTTTTTTATATTTGATGTTAGTTTACAAACACAAAGGCCATTAGCTGAATTGGTTAGAGTTATAGAGTAGAAGGTGATGATTGCGTATTCGAATCCTCCACACAACAAGTTATACCATAATTTTTCGGAAAAAAAAATTAAAATTCTAAAATACCGGTTCCGGGTTGGAACCGGTCCAACCCAAAACCGGTGGTACCGGAACCGGACCCGATCCGGTTCCTTACCGGATCGGACCGGTTCCGTCCTTAACGGACCAGGAACCGGCCGGTTCCGGTCCAGATCGGGCCGGTTCCGGTCCAGATCGGGCCGGTTCCGGTCCAGATCGGGCCGGATCAAGCCAATAAGCACCCCTACCTCATCTCATTTTGTAAACTATATTAATTAATGCATTATGATTCATATATATCCTCATTTCTCTTCCCACTTTTCAGCTACACCACCACCCAAACTCCACCGAAGCCGCAGGAGCCATGACGGAGAAAGTCTGCAGCCACCACAAGAACAAGAGGCGCAGGTTCCTCAGCCGCTGCTGCGCCACCATACTCATCCTCGCGTTCATAATCCTCCTCACCATCCTCATCATGTGGGCCGTTCTGCAACCCAAGAAACCCAGATTCATCCTCCAAGACGCCACCATCTTCAACCTCAACGTCTCCGCCCCGAACATAATCTCCACCACCATCCAAGTCACCGTGTACTCCCGCAACCCGAACGAAAAAATCGGCATTTACTACGACAGGATGTACGTCTACGCCACCTACAACAACCAGCAGATCACCTACTTCACCTCTATCCCGCCGGTTTACCAGGGCCACAAGGACGTCAACGTGTGGTCGCCGTTTATCTACGGGACCAACGTCCCGGTGGCGCCGTACAATGGTCCCGACCTTACGGTGGCCCTGAATAACGGCGCGGCGACGATGGTGATCAAGATCGACGGCCGTGTGAAGTGGAAGGTAGGGTCTGTAAACACCGGCCGGTACCACCTCCACGTCGCCTGCCGGGCCAGAATTCCCACCGGAGGCAGCACGAACACCGGAGTTATTATCGGAACCGCAATTAAGTATCAACTTCAACAGAGCTGTAGTGTGAGTATTTGATGCTGATATATGTTATAGTTTAAAACAAAGGAAAAAATTTGAGGCAAATTTACAATATATGATAGTTTTATGAATCGGGATTGAAGTATTCCAATGAAAGTTTACTTTTTAAATATATTTTTTTGGGTTTATAGTTTATATGTGGAGCTGAAGAATTGTATATCTTGGTAAAAATAATGTATGATTATTGAATTAATCAAATAAATTATGCTATCATGCAATACTTGTTTATTTGATTAGAAGAAGTTATTATCTTATAGTGGTTATTAAGGTGTTAACTTCATTTCTATTTTTAGTTGACTATTGTTAAAAATCATTTTTAAAAAATTTGTACGTTGGTTAACCTTATTTTAAGATATTATTAAAAATTGCCAACACTGATGACATTGCTTATTAGTCTCAATTATATATAAGCTTCGTAACAACAATACATCCATTATTATTCAAATTAAGAGCAGAAATTATAATAAAGTTATTTAATAGGGAAACAATAACTAGAGATAAAACAATTATATTTATAGGATATGTATAATTTTTCCTTTTAATTATTTAGCATAGATTTTTATTCCTTCAGCATAGAGTATTGTATTATTTATGGTTGTTTAATGTAATTGAATTTCAAATCAATAATTGATCAATTTTTAAATGTATTGAGGTCCTTTAAGTCGTAGGTATTTGCAAGGAAACTCATTTAATTTTTAGTCAACTTAGCTAGCTCGCGTGAACTGCCAAATTAGAAGTTTTGTTATCGAATTGGACTATAAGTACAATATATTGTTTTGAAATTCAAAATTCTATGTTTTTCATTGTCTTTTTGTTTGTAGTAGCAGTAGGGCATATGAATTACATATACATAAAAAGTATAAAATACTTGTAAAATATCGAATAAAACCTTATATATTACAAGATTAAATAACTGAATTTCTTCATAAATTCAAAGAACGGTAAATAACGAGAGGGGAGCGAATCTAAGATGTACAAACAAACACTGATACAACGATACGAATTTTTAGGATACGACACGATTGAGATATATCTGTATGTTTTTTTATATATAGTATATATATAATATATTACAAAATACTAAAATTCACTTCTTTCAATTCTAAAACCATGTAAAAAGCAATAAAAATATTCTTACCAAATTCAAGAGGCATAAAAATAAATACATATCACTGTAATCATCATAGTATCACACATACTAATAAATACATAATACTTTCAATTAACATAAAGTTTAACAAGCACATCCACAAAAATATAACATCATATATATTCTTACCAAATTTAAAAAACGTATAAATAATTGAATGTGACTAGAAGCGAAAATTCAAAAGACCATGAATCCTTCCACGGAAAACTCATTAATATTTTAAAACCATATGCTATTCACATTTGCGTAATTATATTTCATCTTCCGGGGATTTATGCCTTGAAATTTATGCTCTTTTGATATAAATATAGGAATTTCTATAGGAATTTGACCGAGTGAAAAGAGTATTACTGAAATAGTATACTACGTTGGAGATTTAAGAACATTGTATATAGACCACTGAAATGATATCATGCCTTTGGAGATAAATTTTAGCATAAATAGCTGAAAATGACATTAGAAATGGCCTTTGATGAATTGTCATATAGTAATTATACATTTTATTATATACTTTTGTTTGACAATTATAATTCTATGTTTCTTTATCACTTAAATTAGATTAATTTAAGAGAAATGGACTAACAACAGAAAATGGACCAGCCATGTTATTTTTTGTATTTTTAAATTCTTATCTTACTGCAATTATTTTTATGTGTTTAGATTTTAACAAACAATTTTCATTTTAAAAAATAATAATGAATATCATTGGGACACGCATGCTTGTTATATGGAAACATAGGTTTTAATATCTTATTGACTTAGCGTAAAAGATCTAGTCTAATGATTGTTATCATCTTAAATTTGATATTGATTTAAGTTTGAGTTCCGTAAATAATAAAAATCCCCACGCTATAATAAAAAAAAACATATATTGTTGATTTACATAAAAGATTGCGGATGAAAACTATTCCTTTTACTTGATGTGTTATATTTCGACTATGATATGTAAATATTGTGATCAACATTTTAGTTTTTCTTTTATGTTAAAGAGTGAGGAATGAGAGGTCTTATATATGAGACTTTCGCCCTCATGTTGAGGGCAAATATCATCAAAGTCAATGGCTTGTGGCAAATAACCCCCTTGTAGTTTGCCAAATGGGCAAATTACCCACTGGGGTTTGAAAATAGGTATCCCCTTGTGGTTTGAAAATAGGCATTTTACCCCTCTTTGGTTTGAAAATAGACATTTTACCCCAGTGTGGATTGAAATAGGCATTTTACCCCCTGTTGTTTGTGAAAATAGGCATTTTATCATTTCATAGTTTGTGAAAAGGTGTGAAATACACCCTACACAAAGGGAGTAAATGCCTATTTTGTAAACCACATGGGGCAAAATTCCAGTTTTCACAAAACACATGGGGTAAAATGCATATTTTCAAATCACAGGATGGTAAACTACCTATTTTATAAATCACATAGGGTAAAATGCATATTTTCAAACCACATAAGGTAATCCGCATATTTGAGAAATTATAAAGGGTTAATCTGTCAAAAACGGTCAAAGTCAATGGCTTGTGGCAGCTTTGTACCAAAATGGAATCTAATTTCGTGATAATTATATTAAAAAAGGAATAATAAGGATTGGTGACGTAATTATAATAAAAGGGGTTTTTTAACCAAATATTCGAATTTCAAAAATCATTTAACAATTTAACCGATTTTTTTTAATTATCAAACTAACCTAAGTCGCCATGTCAGATGACGACTTCATTTTAATTATCAAAAATTATTTTTTTTGATGTCGTCATCTGAGTTGGCGACACCAATATAATTTATTGATGTCGCCATCTCAGTTGGCGACATCAATTTAATTTATTGATGTCGCCAACTGAGATGGCGACATCAATAAATTATATTGGTGTCACCAACTCAGATGGCGACATCAATTTAATTTATTGATGTCGCCATCTGAGATGGCGACACCAATGTATTTTAACCTAACAAGTTCCACAAACACGCCGCCGCACTCTCATTTCTTCTTCTGCGAAAATCTATCCCTCTTTTCTTCGTCCGCTCGTTCTCAAATTTTCTTCAACATTTCTGCAAAAATCAAGCTATTTGTTTCCAAAATAATTAAGGTAAGCTTTTTTATTTTGTTATTTGTGTATCGTAGATAAATTATGATTTAGATATATTTAATAGGTGTATATTATTTGTTGGTGTATATTTTGATGATGTGAATAAATTAAAAGTGAAATTGACTGCGGAGGGCGGCGGTGGCCGGCGGCGGCGTCGGCCGGTGGCGGCCATGGCAGGTGGTGGGCGGCGGCGGTGGGCGGCGGACGGGTAGTTTTTGTAATGTTGAGATTAATGTTGTTAATTTTTGTATTATATTTCATGATGGATCAAATGAGACAACCAGGCACGGTTGACACACATCTTTTGTCGTTGCAGTCTTCACATCGATCTGAGGATGTATGGGCAGGTGATATGGATAGTATACTTCGTGTGAGAAACCCAGATAGCTATTTTTGGGATATTTGTTCATTAGATATACGTGTTGTTAATTTGTTGCACGTTATTGGATTTTATGGTATTTATAGGTGTGGTAAGATTGAACTTGACATGCACCTGATCACGGCTTTCGTTGAGAGACGGCGCCGTGAAACACACACGTTTCATTTTAGATCAGGAGAAGCGTCCATCACACTGCAAGACATTGCAGTAATATGGGTGTTGCCAGTAGATGGCATCGTAGTGTCTGGAATAGATTATGATAGGACTCTACCTGAATGGCAAGAATATTGCCATATATATTTAGGATTCATACCAGATATCAAGGATTTTAAAGGTGCGAGGTTGAGGTTAGTTGTTTTGAAAAATCATTTGCTGCAAAATCCCTTGGGGGTACATAGTACGCCAGATGATGTTGCGCAGTTCACAAGGGTTTGTGCGTTATTGATGTTAGGGGGGATTATGTGCCCTGATTCCTCAGGCAATTTTGTTAGGTTATTATATTTACAAAAGTTGGAGGATATCGACTCTGCCAGTACATATAGTTGGGGCAGTGTTGTATTGGCATACTTATATCGTGAGTTGTGCACGTCTTCAGAGAAAGGGAAAAAGTTATAGGTGGTGCATTGCAACTCTTACAGGTAAATCATATGTTTGTTTTTTTTAATAATTAAAATATGTTTCTGGTCAATCTAACTTGTGTTATTGATGTCACTATAATAAATGAGATTTGGGCATGGTCACGAATCCCAAGTTTGACTCCGCAATTGGGTAGCGATAGATCTGATATTGGACCAATAATTGTCGTCCCAAACAATGTGTTACCTTCTGCTCCATATGGTGTAAGGTAATACGAATATGCATTGTTTTATAATTGATTTTATGTGTTAATGCATTTAATCATTTATTTGAATATATACAGGTGGTCGTGTCATTTAATCTTTACAGAAACTGGGAGTCATTCCATATGCATCATAAGGGACATCCTCGGTGACCAGCCAGTAACTCAAGTAAACATGATGTTAAATTAGTTTGTACAAAAATACACTTTTTTCATAGTATGTAAAAGCAATGTTGTTTTGCAGTTTAATTGGCAGTCGTACCCTGATGAGTACACTGAAGGAATCACTGAGTTGGGGACATACAAGGGACCGTTGATTTTCTTCGACATAGTTGAAATGCAACGGTCTGATCGAGTACTGCGACAATATGGGATGCTACAAGATATCCCAGAAGATCCACCATCGGGGGATGAGGCATTGCATAATGTTGGTCGAAGGGGAAATGTCAACAAAGTCGACGAGCACCTTTCATAACTCCATTTATGCATTCTGACATATTTGTGGTCATGATACCACAACGCCAGCCTCCGTCATGAACAAGCGACCATTGACACTTATCAATACGACTCAAGTAATCAAAAGCCCTTGGTTCTATAAGTTTAATCTCTTCCATTGTGCGATCAAATTTTCTGACCTGATTTTCTGATCCCGCTCTCCAACACAAGTCTTTCAAATGAACGATTTGAAGCGACTATTAAAGTTTGAACAAACATGTCTCAAACAAAATCGATGTACTCCAAGGGGTGATTTGAAGTCAGGAATACAATCGGCTGCAGCAATGAGGCCTGGATGACGGTCAGAAATCAAACATACACCACCCTCAGATCTTCTCACAATATGCTTGCTAATCATCTCCAAAAACCATCTCCATGACACAAAGTTTTCTTCGTCAACAATTACAAATGCCAAAGGTAAGATTTGATTATTCGCATTCATTGCCACGGCAATCAACATCTTATGTTGATATTTCGTATACAGATGTGTTCCATCCACACTTATTTCCCGGTGGCAATGCTGAAATCCTTGTACACATGGATGGAAGGCCCAGAACACGTAATTCAAAGTCTTTTCTATTGGTCTGGCATTTTCAAGGTGAACCCACTCAACGACTGTGCCGGGATTCCAGTTTTGCAAAGCTCCCATATAGTAAGGGAATTTCCTCACGGAGCTCTCCCATGTTCCGTACACATTCTCAACAGACGTCGTAAACTAAACCATCCTTTTGCATAGGAGATCTCAAATCCATATTTATCTTTCACTGTTTGAATTACATACTTTATTTCGTAAGCTGGATCACGCCGAACAATTCCCACTAACAAGCTAGCAATCATGTTTTTGTCCAAATTTGCATGATCGACCGACAGCTCACTCAAAAGGCAAGTTTGAGAACCTCCATACTTGTTTATTTTGAATAAACCAACTTTTTTCTTCAACGAGGCCCGCAGGTACCATCTACAAGGCCTATCTTCTGTACTGTGTTTGCACACCACTTTCCACAATGTTTTTGTACTCTTGACAACGCGGTACTCCCGTTTCGCAACACGTACAGAGTAATCCTTTACAGATGCCTGCAAATGAGCTTTATTTTTGAAAACCATATCTAGATGGATATCCCCTTTCGAGTAGTGGTAGTAACTCCCCCATCTACCTGTTGGAATGTCTAATGAGTCTCCAAATACTTCGGGATGTGTCATTGAGAAGAATGGAATTGTTGGATAAAGGACATGAGTATTTGTTGTGGTTGTGTCTGGTACATTATCTGGCACTTCTTCAATATCAACCTCATCGTCATCAGACTCATCCTCAGATGGAATTCCCTCCGGTTCAGTCTGAAAATCGTCTCCAAAATCCACAAAATTGTCTGCTAATGGCTCGGGAACAATATTGTCAGCAACTATAGGAGCATCATCTTGAATCCTAGAGGTAGTTGGTCTTTCTGTATCTACTACAAATGGACCACTACCACTTGTTGGCATTTCTGTAATAAAATCATAACTCTCCGTTCTGTTTGTATATACATCTCCAAACAACTATAATTTTGTTCAGAATCCAATACCCATGCTAAATTGTAATCACTATCAACGGGAAAAATTGTTTGTTTTATCCCAGAAAAATCACTACATATATATTTACAATATATTTTCAGAATGAACTGGTTACGGTCGATGCCAGTAATATCATATACGTCGTTCACTAACTGCAAATAATTAATAGTGCGAGATATTGTCATGCCTTTCGACGGACCACGATCATATCTAACAGATTCTGAATCTTGTAATATATTGCCTCCCCAATACAACAAAACTTTAATTGACATACCTTAAAATAAACACAAATTTTATAAATTAGTACAGTATATATAATATTATGAAATTTAATTATTTGTATAACAACATACCTACAGAGAAAATATTCACGAATTCTGAAGAGAATTTGAATTTTCACGAATTCTGAAGAGAATTTGTTCGAAAGCCGAAGAGAATTTGCTATATTTCAAAAGGAGTAACATTTTGTTCAGTTTTATAGACATAGTAATTGATTATTGTCGCCATCTAAAATGGCAACATTAAATAAAAATATTTTTTTTTGTCGCCATCTCAGATGGCGACAATATTTAAAAACAAAAAAAATTCTGTCTTTATATACCGACACCGGCAAAAAAAATATTTTTTAATATAATGTCGCCATCTGACATTGCGACATCTTTTAAAAAATTAAAAGATGTCGCCATGTCAGATGGCGACTTCAGAAAATAATATTTTTTTAAAGAATTTTTATGGAAGTCGCCATGTCAGATGATGACTTCACCTTAAGTCGCCATCTGACATGGCGACATCGGAAAAATAATAATTTTTTTAATAATTTTTGTAGAAGTCGCCATGTCAGATGGCGACTTCAAATCTTCACCTTAAGTCGCCATCTGACATGGCGACATCGGAAAATAATAGTTTTTTTAATAATTTTTGTAGAAGTCGCCATGTTAGATGGCGACTTCAAATGAAGTCGCCATCTCACATGGCGACTTAGGTTACTTTAATAATAGAAAAAAAACGATTATTTTGTTAAATAAATTTTTTTTTTCGATTAAAAAGTTAAAAAACCCTAAAAAAAGGACAGCAATTAAAATATAGCAAAGAGCTAAAAAAATCTCCAAGGGGTGGGGACTTATAAGTAGGTTCTAGCTGAGCTGAGGTAGCGCTTTCCCTTTCCAAGCCGGCGGCTATCGATTGATAATCAGTGAAACTTTGATTTTTTCTTTTATTCAATAATAATTTTTAATCATTTCTTTATTTTTCTCATTATTATTTTTACCATACAAGTGATTCGATGCTAGGAAGTAATTACTTTTAGGATCTAACACATTCCGTTTTATCAAAAATTATACTGATACAACTTAAATCTTTTAAATATAAAACAATTTATGTTTTACGTTTATCAATTGTTGCTTCTTAACTATCATCCTTTTAATAATTGCACTAATTAGCAACTAATAAGACTTAAACATGTGAGATCAGCTTTGATGTCAATTATAAAATTGAATGATTGTTGTTTTACCAAACAATAAAAGGGACTATTTTAAAAACAACATTCGTTTGACCAAGATTTTGAAATATAATCTTTTCAATTTCTCATATTTTCTTCATCTTTTTTGTGTATGTATTTGAAGATCAGTTTGTAAATATTTTTTTAAACATGTCACAAATAAAATAATATAAAAAAAAGAATGTCTGACCAATGTCATTTTTCAAACTATCTCAATATCATAGTTGGTGATAGTTATATACGACTCAAAAAAATTTTGAAACCGTACAACAATCTTAGTGTCATTTTTCATTGCTCTCCATATATTTTCAATATAGCCATGAAGGCATCCCTATGATGAATGAAGTTAACAAAGATTCGAAGGATAATCGTTGTTTCCCAATATATATGTTCGGTTAAAGATTTAAAATTTTAATAGACAACAAATGTTACATAAATTTTAAATACACATACCTAGATTAAAAGAGTGGCTTCCATATTTATAAATTCATCATCTAATTTAACTAAAGAAGAAAAATGTCTTCATGTAATTATTACATAAAGAAAGATTGAATATTCTTTTGGAGAATTTGGATGTAGGGGGGCTATGGCTATTCGTGTCCATAAGCTAAGAACAAGTGCTGTTCCATCCATGGTCTCCACTTGCTAATAATAATTGTATAATAATACGTAGAAAGGGAGTTTTAAAATCATATTTCTACCACTTTAATTATACATTTTTTTGTTTTTTTATCAAAAGTGGTAATAAAAATAATATTCCACTTGCTAATGCTTCATTTTACTAAAAAAAAAAATTATTAACACAATTCACTTGTGTGTCTCAAATAATTTAAGTTGTGTTAAATAATATATTTAGTATTTAGATTGTTGAATTTAGTCATACTAAATTATGTCCCAAATATTTCAACAAATCGTTCGATAATTTGTAATATACTTGAAAATGAAGGGGCATCTTGCAAGCTCGCTCGAGGTATCTTGGCTCGATTCGATTTGATACTAAACAAGAATTCTACAATGTTTAATTTGATCTCGAATTCAAATTAGAATTTCAATTCCGATTGAGCTTGAGCCACCATCTAATGAAACTCAAACATACTAGAAAAATATTTTGGCACCATAGTTCGAGTCATAATCAAACTAAACACAATTCCACATTGATCATATAATAAAATTGGCCTATTCTTTGCTTTCATCGGGTTATATCATCCGATGGACAATGGCTCAAAGCGCAAAACTTATAGTGGGCTCCCTATTTTTTGAGTGAGAATTTTCTCTATCCTACTACGGTAATAGCTGTGCCGTGTCTTCACCCGGTATAACATAATGTTATCACAATATAATATTATATGATATAACGATGCAGTGCAAGGTAATGTTATGTATATTAAGCTTAAAATGACCCGAACTCTTTTGACCCCGTGTATAACATGAGATTCGTGCACTGAGTTTATTATTTTTAATTGTGTTAGTCGGTAAAATACACATCAAGCCCAACTGGACTCGCCGATATTTTTAAAATGGGAAATTGCGACAATGTACCAGTTAGTGAAACTTAATTAAAATAAGTCCGACAAAAAAAAACCATGTTTGCAATTAAATGCACTTTTGAGTTAATTTTATTCACATAGGTCCACTTTATACACATTTAGTTTGAAAATTTATTTTTTTATTCCTAAAATACTCCTTATTTGAAATTCTAGGTTTAAATTCAGCAATACCGAAATCGTTTTGGAGCTACGTTCAAGCGTTTGATACAAGGGGAAATGAAGACCGTGCGTCGCCACTCCAGCTCCATCGGCAGCCGTGCAACACCTTCCCCCATCGCTGCCGTCGCGGCTTCCTCCCCATTGTCATCCGACCTCGCCATAAAGCCCATCTCTACTATTTATACATAACAGGCCGCTAGGTTTTTCAATTTCAACATCAGTGTTCCTTTCTGTCGCCACCAAATTTCCTCTCCCTGCCTATGGTGGTTAATGCAGCTGATTCGAAGCAATTTTCTATCTTGATTTTCATCTTTGAACTTGTTTTAGTAAAATAAGAAAATGGGGTCTACATGTACTCCAAGCAAGGATGAACAGAAATATACCCTTTGATCTTGATCTGCCCAAAGCGGCTGTATCCATATTTGAAATGGAGAAGTTTACTAGCCGGTTGTCTACAAATCTGCCTACCGAACTTCTTAAATTCCTTTTTTTCATTATTGTCTGGAATAATTCTTACATTCTTTTTGCTCTATTGGAATTGGTTTTTTTTTTTCTTGTCGATTTGAATGGGCTTGCTGCTTGCAGGAACATTCGTTAAAATTATGTGCACCAATTTGTTACAATTACGTGTACCAAATAATTAAAATCACCATTTTTTTAAAGGTAAAAAGATGTTATTAGATGGAGGGTACTCAGCCCGATAAATGGATTAAAACTAAGAGCAATGAAACTCTGAGTTACAAAGATTTAAGGCATACAATCGGCTCCCTAAACCAATCGCTAAGAGTATAATTACATGGAATTTATGATCTTTTCCACCACTAGACTGGCATCGGTTTTCATACCATTAAAAATTCTCTTGTTCCTTTCATTCCAGATACACCACACAGTGCATACCCATAACATTATCCACAAATTCTTCGGTATTCAACCCAGGCGCAGCCTTCGTGATGAGCCAAGTGATCAACTGGCTTACCACCTCCCACCGATAACAGAGACAACCATGTACACACAGCACGCAATACTACATACGAAAAATCAAAGTGACAGAAAAGATGGCAGCTATCTTCTTGGCTATGGTAGCAGAAAACACATTCAATTTGGTTTAGTTCAATGCATCTACTAACCAGATTGGATTGAGTTGCCAGCTTGTTTAACATGAGTTTCTAGCCAATGCAGATAGACTTTGTAGGTTCCACTTTACACCATATTGATGAAAGAAGCTAGTGATAATCATCAGCTACCATTACATCCTCCATCATCAGATTGTAAGCAGATTTGAGTATGTTCCATTCGTATTGTGCTTCCATAACCAGCCATCAATATCGTATTCAACAAGTTTAACCTTGTTAATCACATTCAACAAATCTTGACAAGAGGTTAATTCGATGAGTAAAGTTGTCTTCTCCATTTTAGGTCCCAAGTCCAGCTACCATTGTACCAAACTCCCATCTCTCCTACCATATTCAGTTTGTTTACGGACAAGCCAAATAGACGCGGAAACCTTAGACTTAACTTACCCTCCTCAACCCAAACATCTTCCCAGAACGACACTTGGAGCCCATTCCCAACCTTCTTGAGTAAACCATCCTTAAACCAGCTCTCACTATTATCTCTTTCTATTTTAACAATTCCTTCCGCCGCCTAGAAGCCTTACTCCATCCTCTCAGATTCTGTGGATTATCACTAACTCCATCACCCCACCCATATTTGGATTGTAACATCAAATAGTGAGGTGATGCGTATTACTGAATTCTTGTTGTATAGCCCTGAATTCTTGTTGTATAGCCCTTTTGACATTTGGCCTGGAATTTACAGTATCTTGTTATTCCTTATCTCACCTTTTATATATTGTCATCATATTATATATTATCTCGTTCCATTGGTCATCTTGATCTGCATGTTTATTTATCTTGAATGTTATCAATTACTAATCGATCATTTGATTGAACGAATCCTTTAACTGAAAGACTGAATGAATGGAGCCATGGATATTTATCCACTGGACAACGTGGCTTCGGCCCGGAAAGTGAGTCCAATGAACAACG
The DNA here is from genome assembly GCA_907163345.1 of Haberlea rhodopensis. NCBI lineage: Eukaryota > Viridiplantae > Streptophyta > Magnoliopsida > Lamiales > Gesneriaceae > Haberlea > Haberlea rhodopensis. The sequence goes on from CAJQUN010000364.1 coordinate 477,236, forward strand.
GATGACAGTCCGGGTATATGGTTCATCTGAACAACGCGCACCGTTTCACGGTTCGGGGAATGGTTCATATTGGCTCGTAAATGAATGATTGTACAGATCATATCTGAATATGTGGGGAAAAGTGTTACACCGAACTGTCAGGTGGGAGCCACCTCTTTAGCTCGCGATATTCACTCTAAAATCTATATCGTCGCTGTTCATTATTGACAACTACTTGATTGCAAGATCTTTGTTACATGATATATCATATTGATACATTACACTGTTTGATAATTACAGATATTAAAGATAATGTTATTCCCACACTAAGTCCTCAAAGACTTAACATCTGTTTTCGTTGTTATTTATTGTGAGTTCCAGATACAGGAGTACCGGAGCCAGGACTAGAGGGAAATTAGGAAAAAAGGAAATGTGGGCTTAACGGGACTGTTATAGTATTTTCTATTTTATTAAGTGTCGGACCATTATAAGTAGTTTGTACTGGGATGTATTTTGTTATTAACTAGTTTGTAAAAATGATTCCGCTACCGTAAAATGAATGATTGACTAAACGCTTCCGCTATTTCTGAAAAGGTTTAAAACACTCGTACACAATATTCAGAGAGAATGTGGTATCAGATAAAGGATAAAGTAATATGTCCTGATCGGGTCCCACAATTCTGCATCGTGGAAACACCATGGTCCTGCCGCCCATGATTCCACCGCAATACCAGCAACAACAGTTACCACAGTCATCAACAACCACAGTTCCCACACCCAATAGTTGCGGGTTTTCCGTTATGTACATAAATGTGTTGTAAATCCGTGTGCCATCATTTTTGCCTCTCAACCAATTGACCCTCAAGAAATTTTATGGAGAACAATAAATAAATAAGAAAAAAATTAGAGGAGGAAGCTGAGGTGAGGAAAGAAAGAGATTGAAAAGAAAAGCAAAAAATGGAGATGGAAAGGGATGTAAGATGAGTACGTGGAGATAAGTGGTGGAGATAAATAAAATAATTGAAATAATTATGATGATATTATGGTCAATATGCAAAAATTCACATAATTAATCAAATCTTAAAATCATATCAAACACAATATAATTTATCATACTAAATTATTTATTCTAATTTATCATCTACTTATCACTCTTATTAGCTAATATTTTTAGAAATATTATATAAATTTAAAAAATATTGGGATATTGAATAAATTTATCCTCACTCGCTCTAGTGTCCACACTAGTACAATGTTATTATATAAAACTTTTAATCAAAAAGTTTCATATATTGAAAAATATCGCAAACAACATAATATTGAACGATTATAATATTGACTCAACATGAACTTATGACAATTTTATTTGTTGATTTTATTAATTTATTCTAACATATTGTTCGTATAAATATATGTGGTTGTATATTGTTCGTATCACTCTCTGTTTCTGAGTGATTCATATAATTCATCTTTTATGACGGATCAATATGAAAATGAGATCGAGTAGGAGTAGATTAGGTTTTGGGACTGGTGAATTCCGACCATGGCGGAGCCATCTTGAGGCATGACAGAAAATGCACCATTGCAAAAAAAAAAAAATTTATCACCAAATATATTTTTTAAATGATATTTACCCGAAAAAAATTACAGTTTGCCCTCAAAAATTACATTTGTCCATCCTAAAATTATATTATATCCCTTAAATTATGTTTACCCTCTGCGCCCGCCCCTCGTTCTAACTAAGATATAATAAGCCATTGTTCTCCCGTTTTACTTAGTTATTGCTAGTGTTATTTTTATATCTTTCCTCTTCCATAGTTAGTGTAAGCCGGTAGAGTCGAGCTATTTGTAATTTCAGCTTACAAATGTACCGTAATCCTGGTTTTACTAAACCAAATAAACTGGTTTCTGATTTCTTCTTCACTTTCAGACTTGATATTCTTAAAATTGCGTGTTTTGCATTTTGAGAACAATCGCCGATTCCACGCTTCCCCATTTGGGGTCGAAATAAAAACAAAATTGATCATATGGTATAAACCTTACATGTGTTCGATACATTAAATTATAATATATTTTAATGATAATATTTTGCTTAATATGGGATATATAGTTATATGGGATATATAGTTAAACCTCTGTAAAATAATAGGTTTAAGACTGATAAGATCCTATTAATACTCGATAAATTAATAGTTATTAATTTATAGATTAATTAATACAATCAATTTATCAAAATATTGTTTATTTTATTATTGAAGTCAAATCTAGAGAAGATAATTGTTTTAGATGTAATGAATTTTGCAATTTCAGCTTGGACTATAGTTGCTCATGAAAATACAATCACAAATTGCTTATTCATTGTAAACTTCGATCAACGAGTAACATGATTTCAGAGAATTTGGATGAACTGTTAGATGGGGAAGGAACTCAAGATCTGAAAAATATAATCACGTAGTTAGAATTATCGTAATGGAATAGATGTAAAATATTTCTTGAATTACCTTGAAAAAAATAATACAACTGCAGAGATACTGACCAATGAGCATATAATTGAGAGCGTCATGAGAACTGATAAATGTAATAAAGTTGAAGATGATAGTTCTACTACAAAACCCGCTTCTCAAAAGGAAGCTTTTAAAGTAGCAATGACATTGAATATTTTTTTGTTGAGCTATATAAAAATCACGCCGTAAGTTCTTACTTTATTAAGAAAAAATTAGAGATGAGATTCAATATAATATTAATATCAACAAGAAACAAATGTCAATTGGGTCATTTTTTTATAAAGTTATCATATATTAATCATAAATTTACTATATATTAAGAGTTAATTTATATATTGTATGATGACTATATATGAATTCTTGTATACGTATTAAGTTAACATGTTCCCAAGTCGTAAGCGGCCAAAATATCAATTAATCGTATTAAATTATCCGTATGCCGACTCTTTTTTTCCCTATATTTTGATAATTAATTAAAAGTAGCAGCAAAATAAGAAAAAACGAGGCTCCCAAAAATCACTTGGTCAATGCTTTGTTCTCTTTTCCCTGCGAAACTACCAAGCAAGAACACATCCCTATCCAATTCAACAAGCGAACGCGTTTATGCGTTAAATTCTACCCTAAAAGATAATTAATTCCCCTATTTAAAATACAAACCGCCGCATGTCACACGCTTTCTCCCCACTTGATGTACTTTAAGTTAGATCTATTGACATATCGATTAGTAAAAATTTATACTAAAATTTAGGATGATTGTTTATAAAATTGTTTATAATTAATTAAAATAACTTGGTTATTTTATCATAAAATTATTTAATACTTTATAAATTATCATGGATTGGAATAATTGTTATGATAGAGGCATGCTTTCAAAATTGGATGTTTTAAGTTTTAGCATATATTTTATGAAATAGTAATAAATAAAACACCCTGTTAAGCACCATTTTGGTACAATTGATGTCATTTGGAGTGAATGATAAATAGTTAAAAATCATGCTCATCATATTCTTATAAATATACTAAACGGTGCCTTATAAATTTCGAGATGGCTCAACTTCCTCTACATTCTACGTTTGTGATTGGGAGGGTCTAATCCTAGCGTTGGACTCACAAATATCATGATATTGTGGAGTCAAGTCGGAATGTAACAGATGAGAAATCAAACTGTGGATGTGACTGTGTAGGACTGGGTACACGAAGCAGAAGATCCGTGAATGAGAATCCACTGTATGCTTGAGTTGGAACTGATATATATGGAGTGTATGGTGATGGCTCCTCCCCATGGGCAGTTGTGTCCCGTAGTAGTCAGAAGAGGTGACATCATAATGGAATGAAGAACAATGTGATGTTGATGTCCCCCTTGCATCATATGTATCAGTCGTAAATGGAGGGATATCATCATGAGCATCTACCTGAGTATCAGAGGTACTTGATCGTCTTATCCTCTGGTTGCCCCTCTATTGGTAGCTCGCTGTCGTGCAGGCATATCATATCTATTTTGTTGCGTCCGAGCAAGTTGACGCACTACATCCACAATAGCTAAGTTATGATCTAATACACGCCTGACCCCAGGTGATATCCCTTTATTCTCACTCAAACTTGAGCAACTAAGCCTTAATTGCTCCATATGCACATCCTTAAAAAAAGATGGTTAATAGCTAGCATAATTAAGAAGATAAATAAAATTATTTTAAATAAAAATAGAGGAAATATATATATACCACTTGCTGCCATGCAACAACATCTGCTGCACGGTATCCTGTCTCAATATTGTTGTTGGGTGGAGATATAATATGACGTGTAATTTTACCGTACCACGTCATGTAATCATCACTGACAGTATAGGAGTCGGTGGCCTGAGGGGCATCCACAATATTATATCGTCTGACCATCCACAAATCTATGTATGCACTATGGAACCATGTCCAATTCGTTGCAGCACGACCTCTACGATCGAGCTTATGCAACTCCACGTGTCTAGCATCTGTTGGTGGTGGAATAGTTTGGAACAAACCAAATTGTCGCAAAACTCGTTCTGGACAATGCATCTTCACAATGGCATAATTTATGAGGACATTGTGCCATCCAATCCTCTGGACCACCTTCTGGAGGCAGTGATCTGGTTTCCTCCGACTCCATGTCATATGGAGTCCAAATAAACTGTAAAACAGAAACATACTATAATTAGTTAAGGCATTAGCATAAATACATAATTATTAATATCCAAGTTAAATTCTCAAAATATTTATATTACCTGATCACAATATATCTTATCAAATGTGTCACGAAATACACGCAAATCATGTCGGGCAGTGTGTCCAAATCTAAAAAAACGAGGCCACCTAAACTTGATGCATTGACACCAAAATGTCGGCATGCATGTATAGCATGTGAGCATGGAATACCAAACTGTGTCCACTTTCCACATGAACGTATCTTGGCTCTAAGTTTGACAACATGTGTACTGTTCCCGACACCAGCTCGGATGACCGTTATCACTGAAGCAGTTTGTGCTGTATAATCATATTTTTGGACAATATGTTGCAATGATTCGTGTTTCCAACGAGTAAATTTTTTAAATGCGAAGGTTGTCCATCCTTGATTATTTTGAATCATTTGTTGGCACTTCATTCGACGGTCCATGAAATATTGAACAGTTCGGCCGAAAGTCAATTGTACAATTGCTGTGACTGGAAGACGACGAGAACCTTTAAGAACTCCATTACACACCTTGGTTGTCATAATACCAGAACGTCATCCACCATCATGTGCCAAAGTCCATTGAGTTTGGTCAATGGAACTAAGATAATTGAAAGCCCCCTAATTACTACTACTGATATGCTCCATAACCCGATTAAACTTCCTAATTTGATGAGTCGTACCAGCCTTCCAGCACATGTCCTTCAACATTACATTTTTGAATTGTTTGTTGAAATTGGAGCACACGTGTCTCAGACAAAAAACGATGTACACCACGGGGCGGAGGGTGGGGGTTGGGGTAAATGCAGGCACACTTACAACATCACGAAGAAGACCTTGGTGTCTATCAGAGATAAGACATACACCATCTACGTCACAAAGAATGTGTCTAGCGATCATTTCAAGAAACCATTTTCGTGACGACATTGTATCTTCATCTACAATCGCGAAAGCCAAATGCAGGACCTGTTGATTAGCATCAATTCCAACTATGATTAACAATTTATGCTTATACTTTGTATACAAATGCGCGCCATCAACACTTATCACCTTACGACAATGTCGGAACTCTTCTATGCATGACCTGAATGCCCAAAAAACATATTTGATTATCTTCTGATTACTTACATCAGTCTCGATATGGTCCCACTCAATAATAGTCCCATCGTTGTGTTGTTTAAGGGCAGACATAAATTTCTGCAATTGTGTCGCTGACGTCTCCCATGTGCCATATATCTGTTCTCTGGCAGCTTTCAAACCATGCCAAGCCTTATGATACGAGATCTAGAACCCATATTTTATTTCACTGTCTCTTGTACGAATTTTATCTCATATGCAGGATCCTTCCGAACAAATCCTATCAACAGACTGACAATTACATTCCGACTCAGGTTACGATGGTCAATCGATAATTCATTCATCATGCATGTGTGGTACCCACCGTATTTGGTAATTTTAAACACATTCATTTTCTCTTTATGTATACCTCTCACCATCCAGCCACAGGGCATGACCGTAGAATTGTGTCTACAAACCACTTTCCATATTTTTGGTGTGCTCTCAATGACGTGGTACTCGCGTCTAGCAACCCGTATGGAGAAGTCCTTAACTGCAGACTGCAAATGTGCTTTACTCTTGAACAATATACCCAACTCTAACTTTCCTTTGACATGGTCATAGAACTTTCCCCGAGAGCCAATTGAAATGTCAATAGAGTCAACAGATACATCCGAAAATGTCGTAAAGAAGAATGGAACGACAGGGAAAAGTTGGCGCCCATGCGTGTCTCTCGCGGCATTGTTGCTTCAATTTGCTCATCTTGTACAAATGATGGCATATAGTTATGCTGGGACATAGTTTCCAACATCACATCAATTTCTACATCGTCATCGGTACCATCATGAACGTTAATTCCATCTTCGTCTGGTTCGGAATCAACATGAGTTTCAGGACCAAAAAAATCGGCGATGGCATAATGTGATGCCCCCGAAATGACTAATTGCAATTAAGGCATTAATTATGTTTATATGATGAATTATGTTGATAATTGATTTACGTGTTGAAATTAATTATCATGTTGAAATAGTTAATCATGATAGGCGTGACCCAGGGTTGCATTTCAGGGTACATGTTATGCATGTTAGAAAATGAGGTGTTAACATGATTTAATTATGTTGATGGTTAATTATGAGGAAAGCATGATTTAGTGGAAGTTTAATGCATTTTTATGGATGCTTTTAAAATACCATGTTGGGGTGTTTTATACATCATGTTAACTTTGGGGTATAATTTTAATATTAACCTTATAACCCCCCTTTTTCCCCCTATACCCACTTACTTTACCAATCACTTTTAAAATCCCCAATTCATTCCTCAACCCTAACCCATCTCCATTTTCGAAATTCACCAAGGAAGGAAGAAGAAAACTTCACAAAAACTTTGTTTGTGTGATCTTTGTTAGGATTTGGAGCCTACAAGAGGTATGGAACCATTCCTAAAAGTTTTATGATGTTTGGTGTTGAAATGGGTTGATTTTGAAGTAAATTATGTGGGTTTGTTTTGGGTATGTGTTGTATGTAGTTGGGGTATGATTTATGGTTACATGAGGATGTTTATTGAAGATTTGTAGTGATTTGATATGGTTGGTGTTTTGATATTTGAGTTTGTTTGTGTTGGGGAAGGAGAAGGATGAATAGTGCCCGAAAATCGGACCTACAGGACTCGGCGATCGATCGGCACCCTCCACCGATCGATCGCGAGCTACAGGGGAGAAGGCAGTAGCCTTCAGCGATCGATCGCGAGTTTGGCGCGATCGATTGGCGAGGTCGCGATCGATCGGCGCAAACTCGGCGATCGATCGCGAATTGGAAAATTTTGTTGGACGAGGCAGTGTGATCTCGCGATCGATCGGGACTTCATGGAGATCGATCGCGAGACACCAAAATGTGTATTTTTGATGTTTTTGTGGGATTTTTGGATATTGGACTATAATTAGCTTCTAATATCGATTTGTATGGTTATGTAGAACCATCCCAGGTACCCACAACTTCAAGGCGATAAAGTTCTACAACTTCTTCATTTGGAATTAAGGTACGTAAGAGACGTACGGGCATCGGACGGTAAACCATACTCCTATATTATGATCATACTATGATTGTATAAGAATTTACGATGCTATGATGATGTGTATGATGAATAAAGATGATAAGATACTTGATAAGTTATGATAAGATACTTGATAAGTAAAGATGATTTTATGATGAATAAAGATGATAAGATGCTTGATAAATAAAGATGATTTTCATAATGAATTAAGATGAAGAGACGCTTACGATGATGTTATGATAAGTGCTTATGATAAGTTACGATGACACTTACGATGATGTTATGATAAATGATGATGATGCTTATGATAAGTTACGATGACGCTTACGATGATGTTATGATAAATGATGATGATGCTTATGATAAGTTACGATGACGCTTACGATGATGTTATGATAAATGATGATGATGCTTATGATAAGTTACGATGACGCTTACGATGATGTTTTGATAAATGATGATGATGTTTATGATGAATTAAGATGAAGAGATGCTTACGATGATGTTACGATAAATGATGATGATATGACGTTACTATAACGATTATGATGAGACGATGATGTCTATAAGATGATAATGCTTACATGATAATGATGTTTACAAGATGATGATGTTTATAAGACGCTATGATGTTTATTATGAATATGAAACTATGTTCTTAAGAATGGTTGAATGTCCGGTGGTTATTATGGGCAAGCGAGGAAGGTCTTGCCGCTCACATAAATGAGCGATGGGGTACATCCGCTATCAAGGTGTAGCGATGGTATCATCCGCTGAGCGATGGGGTACATCCGCTATCAAGGTGTAGCGATGGGTATCATCCGCTAAGCAAGGGGGTACATCCGCTATCAAGGCGTAGCGAGGGGTATCATCCGCTGAACAAAGAGATACATCCGCTATCAAGGCGTAGCAATGGGTATCATATGAAGTGTTGTCGAGCGAGGGGGCCAATTATACCGCTGTCATAATGGAACCCGGACAGTCCCATTTCTAATTAACATAGTTTGTTATGAGCATATATGTGAAGTATGATTTTAATCATTTATGTCGAGAACTAACGATTATATGCATGACCATGAAACAGGGACAACCAAAGAGGGTTATTGCGATTAACCAGGAAGTATACGTTACCCATTTACTTCATGCATTTATTTATATGCCATTACCCTATGATATTGAGTAATGATGAATATGCTCACGATGGGTTGTTCCTGTAGGTACACATTTGGATTTGAAGGGCTATGGGCAAGGTTGAAGAAGTGAGCTTCGAGATGCCTTACGAATTAGGATTCAGGATTTGGGTATAGTCTCTACTCCAGGAGTAGTGTAATTCTATAGCGCCATTCATTTGAGAATGTAATTAATTTGCTTGAAGTTTTATTTTGGCCTGTAATTCTAATAACTCGCGTAATAACCGGAGCCCTAAGAGATCATAAATGCATGTTTAGTCCCTAATATGTTATTAATACGATGTTAAGGTAGGAAGGCCCTACATTAGTGGTATCAGAGCAGTGGTTAGATAACCCGGGAACGAGTGAAGGGTAGCCTTAGCAATAAGTTGGCTAGGTGCTTACTTTTAACATGTTTTATGCATATGTTTCATATGAAGGATATGATGTTGTACTACATGTTTTGTTTCTCTAACGATGTATTATATGAACTGCTTTTGGGTACCGTTGTTAACCCTTGTGTTACAGCATAGCAGCAAATGCAGAAGTAAGTGATACGATGTTATATGCACTTCTCCGTCGCCCACGCCTCTTGTAGTCTCGACCCCCGCTGGAAGAAGTTTAATAACTGATCAGGTGGTTTATGACAACCTCATTTATTTTGAGGGTACCGAGCTGAGGACAGACTTGGTTGATCTGGGAATGTCAGACTTCGAATGCATTGTGGGCATCGATGTGCTGAACAAGTATCAGGCAGTTGTGGACTGCAGGCAAGGACTATCCGAGTCAAGTCTGTTATGGGAGTCCAATGGATATTCTATGGGGATGGTTCCCGTTCAAAGATTCCGTTGATATCTACTGTCAAGATGGCACAGTTATTGGAATGAGACCACAAAGTATATCTCATCTATACTGGTGATATTACTCAAAAGAGGGAAGAGTTAAAGGTTGAAGATGTGCCCGTAGTGGCGGTGTTCCTGATGCATTTCCGGAAGAGATTCCCGGATTCCCACCGACGAGAGAGGTCGAGTTTGGGATTAAGTTACTACCAGGGACGTCTACCATTTCTCGTGCCCGAATAGGATGGCACCAGCGGAGCTAAGGGAGTTAAAGGTTCAGTTGCAAGAGCTCCTTGATAAGGGCTATATGCGCCCTAGCGTATCGCCCTGGGGTGCACCAGTTTTGTTTGATAAGAGGAAAGATGGTTCGATGCGGCTGCGCGTCGATTACAGACAACTGAACAAAGCCATAGTGAAGAATAAGTATCCGTTTCTAAGGATTAATGATTTGTTTGATCAACTGCAGAGTACGGGGCTCTACAGTAAGATCGATCTGAGATCGGGGTATCATCAGATTCGAGTTCGAGAGGATGATGTACAGAAGACAGCTTTCCGGACTAGATATGGGCGCTACAGATTCTTAGTCATGCCCTTTGGGGTGACGAATGCCCCAGCTATTTTATGAGCCTGATGAACAGGGTACCCCAACCATATTTGGATCAGTTCGTCATAGTTTTCATTGACGATATGATCATTTACTCTCGAACTGAAGAGGAACACGTGAAGCACTTGAGAACAGTACTCCAGATTGCATTGAGGCAGTTGAACCACATGAGGCTTGGTACCCAGTCCATGATTTGGAGCTGGCAGTCATTATTTCTGCCTTGAAGATTTGGAGGCATTATTTGCATGGTACGTCATTTACCATCTACACGGACCATAAGAGCCTGAAGTTTTTGTTCACACAGGCTGAATTGAATATGCGACAAAGAAGATGGATGGACTTACTCAAAGATTTTGATTGTGAAATTGAGTACCATCCAGATGAAGCAAATTTGTTAGCAGACGCCTTAAGTCGAAGGTGAAGAGTACTGTTGAGGATGTCATGAGTTTATCAGCTATGATGACTTCTTATTGCCATATGGGCTATGATTTCGAAGTGGACACGTCGCCGGTATGAGTGTCGACCTTATTGGCCGAGCCAGACACATTTGAGGCTATCAGGAAAGCCCAGAGGTCAGATGATGAGGTTCCGAGGTGGTCATTATTGGTACTTCGGGGTTTATGACCTTCGTCAAGAGATGTTTGATCTACCAACAGGTGAAGGCAGAAAGGCAGAGGCCTGGTGACGAGCTGAAGAGCTTGGAGGTACCTAAGTGGGAATGGGAGCACGTATCTATGGACCTTGTGACCCACTTGCCAAGGACGGCCTCTGGATTTGATGCGATCTGGGTGATCGTGGATAGGCTAACGAAGGTAGCCCACTTCATCTTTGTCATGTGTCTTTCACATACCTAAAGATGGCCCAATTATATGTGCGGGATGTGGTGAGGTTGCATGGGGCTCCAGTCTCGATTGTGTCTGACAGAGACCCAAGGTTTGCTCCACATTTCTGGGAGGTCTTCAGACAGCTTTGGGCACAGAGGTGAGACTGAGTACAGCTTATCACCCTCAGACAGATGGTCAGACAGAGCATACCATACAGACGCTTGAGTACATGTTGAGGGCATGTGTTTTGGAGTTTGATACTCTGTGGCAAGATTCAGTGCCACTGGTAGAGTTCTCTTATGATAACAGCTATCAGGTGAGCATTCAGATGGCTCCATTCGAGGCCCTTGGCGGTCGACGTTGTAGATCACCGTTGTACTGGGAGGACTTGACTAGTAAGACGGTCAGAGGACCGGAATTGATTGAGAATACGGAAGAAAGATTAAGTTAATACATCAAAAGATGAAAGCGGCCCAGGATAGGCGAGCAGCCTATGCCAATAAGCGGCGACGACCGCTAGCATTCCAAGTAGGAGACAGGGTCTTCTTGAAAATCTCACGCTTTAGGGGTGTAGTTCGTTCCGGTATGCGGGCAAAGTTCTCCCCGAGGAATGTTGATCCATATGAAGTATTGTAGCGTATCGGTACTGTAGCCTACCGTTTGGCTCTACCGCCGTCGTTATCTGGGATTCATGATGTTTCCACGTTTCTATGCTACGGAAGTATGAGCCAGACCCGTCTCATGTTTTACAGCCTACTGAAGTGCAGTTGGACTCAGATGTATCCTGCGTTGAACGATCGATCAATTCTGGATCATGAGGATCGCAGATTATGAAGCAAGATTATACTGATGAGTAAAGTTCAGTGGGATCGTCGGGGTGTCAAGGAGGCTATGTGGGAGACTTAGCGGCATATGGTACAGCACTACCCGGAACTATTCTCTGGTATGTGATTTATGTTTAGTTTCTTTTGGGGTAAGTGCATGCGATTTCGAGGACGAAATCTTATAAGTAGGGGAGTAATGTGATGCCCCCGAAATGACTAATTGCAATTAAGGCATTAATTATGTTTATATGATGAATTATGTTGATAATTGATTTACGTGTTGAAATTAATTATCATGTTGAAATAGTTAGTCATGATAGGCGTGACCCAGGGTTGCATTTCAGGGTACATGTTATGCATGTTAGAAAATGAGGTGTTAACATGATTTAATTAATGGTTAATTATGAGGAAATCATGATTTAGTGGAAGTTTAATGCATTTTTATGGATGCTTTTAAAATACCATGTTGGGGTGTTTTATACATCATGTTAACTTTGGGGTATAATTTTAATATTAACCTTATAACCCCCCTTTTTCCCCCTATACCCACTTACTTTACCAGTCACTTTTAAAATCTCCAATTCATTCCTCAACCCTAACCCATCTCCCATTTTCGAAATTCACCAAGGAAGGAAGAAGAAAACTTCACAAAAACTTTGTTTGTGTGATCTTTGTTAGGATTTGGAGCCTACAAGAGGTATGGAACCATTCCTAAAAGTTTTATGATGTTTGGTGTTGAAATGGGTTGATTTTGAAGTAAATTATGTGGGTTTGTTTTGGGTATGTGTTGTATGTAGTTGGGGTATGATTTATGGTTACATGAGGATGTTTATTGAAGATTTGTAGTGATTTGATATGGTTGATGTTTTGATATTTGAGTTTGTTTGTGTTGGGGAAGGAGAAGGATGAATAGTGCCCGAAAATCGGACCTACAGGACTCGGCGATCGATCGGCACCCTCCACCGATCGATCGCGAGCTACAGGGGAGAAGGCAGTAGCCTTCAGCGATCGATCGCGAGTTTGGCGCGATCGATCGGCGAGGTCGCGATCGATCGGCGCAAACTCGGCGATCGATCGCGAATTGGAAAATTTTGTTGGACGAGGCAGTGTGATCTCGCGATCGATCGGGACTTCATGGAGATCGATCGCGAGACACCAAAATGTGTATTTTTGATGTTTTTGTGGGATTTTTGGATATTGGACTATAATTAGCTTCTAATATCGATTTGTATGGTTATGTAGAACCATCCCAGGTACCCACAACTTCAAGGCGATAAAGTTCTACAACTTCTCCATTTTTGGAATTAAGGTACGTAAGAGACGTACGGGCATCGGACGGTAAACCATACTCCTATATTATGATCATACTATGATTGTATAAGAATTTACGATGCTATGATGATGTGTATGATGAATAAAGATGATAAGATACTTGATAAGTTATGATAAGATACTTGATAAGTAAAGATGATTTTATGAATAAAGATGATAAGATGCTTGATAAATAAAGATGATTTTCATAATGAATTAAGATGAAGAGACGCTTACGATGATGTTATGATAAGTGCTTATGATAAGTTACGATGACACTTACGATGATGTTATGATAAATGATGATGATGCTTATGATAAGTTACGATGACACTTACGATGATGTTATGATAAGTGCTTATGATAAGTTACGATGACACTTACGATGATGTTATGATAAATGATGATGATGCTTATGATAAGTTACGATGACGCTTACGATGATGTTATGATAAATGATGATGATGCTTATGATAAGTTACGATGACGCTTACGATGATGTTATGATAAATGATGATGATGCTTATGATAAGTTACGATGACGCTTACGATGATGTTTTGATAAATGATGATGATGTTTATGATGAATTAAGATGAAGAGATGCTTACGATGATGTTACGATAAATGATGATGATATGACGTTACTATAACGATTATGATGAGACGATGATGTCTATAAGATGATAATGCTTACATGATAATGATGTTTACAAGATGATGATGTTTATAAGACGCTATGATGTTTATTATGAATATGAAACTATGTTCTTAAGAATGGTTGAATGTCCGGTGGTTATTATGGGCAAGCGAGGAAGGTCTTGCCGCTCACATAAATGAGCGATGGGGTACATCCGCTATCAAGGTGTAGCGATGGGTATCATCCGCTAAGCGAGGGGGTACATCCGCTATCAAGGCGTAGCGAGGGGTATCATCCGCTGAACAAAGAGATACATCCGCTATCAAGGCGTAGCAATGGGTATCATATGAAGTGTTATGTCGAGCGAGGGGGCCAATTATACCGCTGTCATAATGGAACCCGGACAGTCCCATTTCTAATTAACATAGTTTGTTATGAGCATATATGTGAAGTATGATTTTAATCATTTATGTCGAGAACTAACGATTATATGCATGACCATGAAACAGGGACAACCAAAGAGGGTTATTGCGATTAACCAGGAAGTATACATTACCCATTTACTTCATGCATTTATTTATATGCCATTACCCTATGATATTGAGTAATGATGAATATGCTCACGATGGGTTGTTCCTGTAGGTACACATTTGGATTTGAAGGGCTATGGGCTGGGTTGAAGAAGTGAGCTTCGAGATGCCTTACGAATTAGGATTCAGGATTTGGGTATAGTCTCTACTCCAGGAGTAGTGTAATTCTATAGCGCCATTCATTTGAGAATGTAATTAATTTGCTTGAAGTTTTATTTTGGCCTGTAATTCTAATAACTCGCGTAATAACCGGAGCCCTAAGAGATCATAAATGCATGTTTAGTCCCTAATATGTTATTAATACGATGTTAAGGTAGGAAGGCCCTACATTAGCATAATCATCTATGTCCTCCTCCCTTGAATCATGAACTTCCCTTCAGCTTGTACGTGTTATGCCCTACGTTTCCCGAACTACTAGCATAATTATTTTCTGTTCTCATATTTACAAGTACTTGTGTGACAACCGGTATCTCCAGGTTATGATCATCATTAAGCATTGACATATATGAGCCCCGTTCTTGAGTATATTGAATGTATGTCACATTACTAATGTGTATTTGTTCTGACTCAATATATAAATTGACACCGATATTTCCAACATCGGGGTCAAAGAAAAACCAAATATCAATGTCTTTTGTAATTTCGAGTAAATGCTCAACTCGCCCGGAAGTATTATTAAATATATGATTAGTCCACACTTTAAGTGCATATTGTTGGTATCGATACTTATCTGATCGTACAGTATCGACAATAACTCAGACATCGTAATTGTTCGAGACATTCCTATATAGCTTAATGGAGGTCGATCATAACTAACAATAATCTCATCGTGTGATAAGTGACCGCCATAGTATAGCAAACCAGCAATTTGACTTCAAACCGACGACATATTATCTACGAAAATAGGACTAAAACCATATAATTAGTTTTGTTTTATTTATATGTTATAAAAAAATAATTTTATGTTTAGCTAATTGTTGACTCAAATTTTTTTTTTTATAATATTTAATTAAATTTACTAAAAAAGATTCTACAAAAATATACGTTTATTATGCGAATTCTACTTAGAACAGTACATTAGAATTTGCATACTGGGTATGCGAATTCTACTGTACTGTTCTAGTAGAATTCGCATACCGAGTATGCGAATTATCAAAATACTACAGCCTTGAATTTCTGAAATCAATTTTATTTTTTACAAAATCCGATTTCTCATCCTAATATTAACCAAATAAAAATGGAAAATTGGAAAAACATACATTGAAATTCAAAAGGTTAGCAAAACTTATAACATAACACAAAAATTAAGTTAATGGAATATATACTAAAAAATATGTAAAAATTAAATTTTCAAATATTTTTACCTTGGATGAAGTATTTGCGAATTCTTGTAGTAGTAATCTTCCAACAAAAACTATGAGATACAAACTTAAGAAATAAGAGAAGAGGGGATAGAATTCTGGGATGAAAGGTTTGAATTGGTGGAGGATCGAAGGAGGAGGGGGTTTAATGGCAAGAAGGTGAACCACCTCGTGATCGACAACTCTGTGAGCTTGCACACCTCTATTTTTGCAGAGAATTCGCATACCTAGATTGCGAATTATCTTTAAATTCGCATTCTCGGTATGCGAATTCATATTTTTTTTTAAAAAAAAAAAATTTAAATTTTAAAATTCGGGAAGCAGGTTTGCGAATTTAAGTAAATTCGCATACACATATGCGAATTATCATAGAATTACAAAAAATTTCAACTCACGTTATTTCGTGATTTTTTTTTCATTTTTATTATATTTAATTAAATTAGCCTATATATATATATGTATATATATCCCATTGACCATTGTATAACCATTCCTCCATCGTTCTTGTTCTTATTCTTCTTCTCAGAATTGTAATGGCAGACACTAAACAACCCCACCTCAACGGAGCCTACTACGGCCCTTCAATCCCTCCACCATCAAAATCCTACCACCGCCCCAGCCGCGGCGGGGGCTGCTGCTGCAATCCCTTCAGCTGCCTTTTCAACTGCCTCTGCACCTGCGTGTGCCAGATCCTCTGCACCATCCTCATCGTCGTCGGAATCGTCGTAGTCGTCTTCTGGTTCATCTTCCGTCCCAACGAAGTCAAATTCTACGCTTCCGACGCCTCGCTCACCCAATTCAACTTCGACAACAACACTCTCCACTACAACTTGGCCGTCAACCTCACCATCCGGAACCCGAACCGGCGTATCGGGGTGTACTACGATCGGATCGAGGCGACTGCAATCTACGAGGGGCAGCGATTCAAAACCAAGGAATTGCAGCCGTTTTACCAGGGACACAAGAGTACAAATTTCCTTAACGCGGAGTTCAACGGGCAACAGTTGGTTTTACTCGGGGCCGAAGAGTTGTCGGAATATAACCAGAACAAGAATTCGGGTGTCTACGACATTGATGTGAAGCTTCGTCTACGAATTCGGCTGAAACTCGGCGGCGTGAAAACGCCGAGGATGAAGCCGAAGATCGAATGCGACTTGAAAATCCCGTTGAGTTCAAATGGCACGATTTCTGGTGTGGTGTTTCAATCGAAACGGTGTGATTTCGACTGGCGCTGACTTTTCAGCTGATTTCTCAGCTCCGTTTCTTGCATATTATTTATGAGATTGTATTGTTTTTTTTATACGATTATATTTCTTGATTTCTGATGTTATGCTTAGCGTTACAATACGTTTTCGGTGATGGATTTTTTTGTATATAAATAATGAGATTATATTAATATTGTTTTTCTGTCAATTCTTGATTTAATGGGGTTACGTACGTTAGTTAGTTAACCACCATATTTGAATAATATAATAAAGTCGACCATCTAAAACTGGGATAAGTCTGACGATCCGTAAATTGGCCTAAAATCTCTAATTCGATATTTGAGTTTGTATTCAGTCCCAATAAAATTGAGGTAGAATGCCCATTGCAACCTTTTTTTTTTATCATTTAAACTCTCTACAACACTAAATTACTTATTTGACAGCAGCAATACAAGAATTGAATATAATATATGATTTTCTCTGTCATTGTTCATTAGCAATTATTTTTAAATTAAAAAAATGTCTTAAAAAATATTTTTTTATGAAAATACTTCGTACTCAATATAATTTTATTTTGAACAAATATTTCTAAAACTAGCTTAAACATTTGATTAAAATATTTATAATCCTATGTCAAATAATTTGGTGCTCATATTTATTGAAAACGTCAAAATGAGTTAATCGGAATAATTCTAACAAATTTTATGATATATATATATATATATATATATATATATATATATATATATATATATATATATATATATTCTAGAGCATATTTTGGCTCAACATGGACCACGTAAGCTTATAGCTAAGAATTTATCTCAAGAGCAGGATCCTTTATATCAAGAATTCCTTGCATTTAAACAGCAGAAAGAGGATCATATCCCTGAAACTGAAACAACATCATAAATGACCCCCAAAAAAATCAAATTTAAAGGGGGTCAAACTTCTTGCAAACTTCTTATGCTAATATCGTTAAAAACAATGAAGGAGAAACACATAATTTTATCCAAAATGATTCTCAGGAAATCATATTTTTCCTTGAAGATATTGATTTGAAATGGGGCAATGAACCCTGGAAGATTATGAGCAGGTATATTGACACTGCTTCATTTGCTTATGGGACTTATGAGCAATTACTCATACATAATTCATGCGATATTACGCGATTTCCTTTAAATCAAAAGGAAAACTTTACATTTAGTAAAATTATTATTAAACGAGTAATAACTCCGACTGAATGGGGAATATCACCTCTTAAGGAAAAAGAATTTGCTTTTCATAATAATCAGATGATTAAATATAATTATTGGGATTATGTTGAAGCATTTCATAAGGTTTTCTTCTATGAAAACAATAAGAAACGACATTCGTGGTTTTTAAAAATTTGTACCGAAGTATATAAACATGATATTCCAAATTGGTTTATAAATGGTGGGGCAAATATGGCACTACTCATAAAATTTTACCAGAAATTTATAAAACCTATTTTGATGAATGGATTGATTTATCTCCCAAATTAATTCAATTACAACAACAAAGTTCTGGTATAACAGGAATAGCATCTTTCTATTTCTTTGTTGAATTTTCTATTCCTTGGCTTTGGAAATGGACGCCAGAAGTGTCTTCTACTGACACTCATATCCCCTGCCTTAAAAGGAATTTTTATTCAAAATTCTGGGATAAAATGTTAAAGGAAAACCCAGACACCAAACACATGTTTGGAATGGAAATTTTAGAACTTATTGCTGATACCATTGCCACTTATCAAACGGACAATTTTGTAAAAAATTCGTTTGAGCAACCTTCACCATTCGAACATATTGCTCGAAAATGCCGAATGAAATCCGAGGTAATGACTAAGGAGAAAATGATTGAAGAATATTTGGAGGCCATGAAGAAAGACTTATTAACCAGATTTGATGATGATAATATGTCTGGAAAATCAATTTCTGAAGATTTACAGTATGCACAGGATCCCAATATTCCTTTTGATGACATTTTTGAAACATTCAAAGCCAACATAATGGAAACTGGGTCTACTGGATCCACCTCAAAAGATAAAGACAAAGCACTATAAAAAGAAGATGCTGATTCCGCATTATCTGGCTCAATGGCAGACATACTTTAGTGAATTGACTAAAGTAGCATATTACTTTAATAAAGTGTTGTACGATGGAATATATTCCATCCACTAACTCTATTATTTTATGTTAGTGCGTCTACTATTGTAAATTAGTGTGGTTCCTATTTGTATTTTTTTATTATTTGTATGTACTACTTTTATTTTGTGTATGAAGTCCGGATTTGAAATCCGATGTTTCACTCCTATATAAGGAGCTTTTATTTTCTTTGTTTAGCAGACTGAAAATTATCCACTCTTTGTAATATTCTCGTTTATTTTAATAAACAGTTTGCATTTGGTTTCAACTACTGTTATTCTGCTCTTCTTCTTTTTTGTAAGTATTCTTTTATCTTTATTTTTGTTTTATCATAATATTATGATAGGCTAAACAATTATTTGTGTTAACTTAAATCTCATTTACTTACTTATGCCTTGAATTGGTCCTTATATATCTTATTAATAAATCATTCTAGGTTTGAATATTAAAACTGGCATTTAAAAACTATTGTACTATTGTCCGCTTATGACTAGGTGTGTCGATTAGGGTGTTTTTGTACTGTTGACGGTTTTTATATTCTGTAGAAGTCCTAGGTTAATGATGAATTCATAGGAGATCTTGAATGGTATCAGAGCCAATTAGGTATTAAGTTAAGTAGAGGATGATAAGAGTTAACACAAATAGCCTTATTCAAATGAATTTAACCTTATTAAGAAACATAATACTGTTAAGAACAGTATGGTACAAGAGTATGATGTACCTCAGAACTTAGAATCATTAAATCGATGGACAATTCCTAAAATTGAACCTAAACTTATATATAAGTTAGGAGCTTTTGAAATATTAGGAATCAAACAAATTGTTAAAACTACTGAAGAAGCAGTATCATTAAATAATGACGAAATGGTTTTAAAATTACTTAGTGAAAAGGATTTTTGCTTTATTTTGAAACTCATAAATTTCTTCACATCGGATTAGTACAAATTGCTTTTAAATCTTTAACCTTAGAAGGATTACCAGAAAGCTTTATAGCAGCTTTTAGAGATGGTAGAAATTTAAATTGGAAACAATCTTTGATTGGAATTATTCAATCTAGTTTGGCTCATGGCCCTGTTTATTTTTATGTTTATCCAAATTTACAATTATCATTATCTGATATTAATATATTAGATGCTTTAACATTAAATGTTAAAACTCATGGTTATAATTATGCTCCAGGAACATAAATAATTTGTATCTGTTATCGTATTTATTATAAACATTTGCATACATTAAATCTTCAATGTAGGAGAATGGATAAACCAATTAATGAAATAATATTAATTGAAACTAATTTTAGTCGATCAAACATTACAACACGTAGAGCTATTAAATGGGATGAAATTGTTTTCCCTGATAACTGGACAATTGAACATGTAATACCTGTTCAAACCAGAATTCAAAATAATTTAGTTGAAGTGATACAAATAAATGATGGTTCAATTCAATTACAATTTGAACCAAATAATCAACAAAAATTATTACAATCTGTACCTAGATCTTTAAGATCTAAATCATCTAAGTCCTATTCATCTTTTTCTCATATTTCTCCCATGGAGGAAAATAATTCTCCTCATAGAGCTTCCACATCTAATGTGCCGAATCCAATTGATAATTTACATCATGAGAGGATAAGTAAATTATATATTAATCCAGACAATATAGTCAGAGGATTAAAAGAATCAGAAATAACTGAATCAGAAATGAATTTTTCTTTATGAATAATACACCCAAAATGGCTTTTAGCCCTGGATCTAGTGCCAGGCAGAAAATAAAAAATGAATTTAATCAACCTAAATGAGAACAATTTAGAGAATGGTTTTTTGAAAATATTGCAAAAGAAAAACAAATTTTATTACAAAATGAATTTTATAAATTCTGTTCTGATCAAAATTCTTATATACCATTTATACCATGGTTTATATCAACATATGTTGAACCTTATATTCAAGTATTAGAAAGAACATATAAACTTTCGAATGGAAATATTTTGAAAAATTTATATCCTCCTCAACAATCCTTTGAAATTGAAAAGGAATGAACTATTCTTAATTTTTCAGCATTTTCAAAAATATTGGAAAATGAAACTTTGCAGATTACTTGTCAACATATTAATAAATTATTAAAACAACAAAATTATACAAATATTTTCCTTATTATATTAGGAGAACAAATTAATTTATTACACAATCGTATTGAAATTATTAATAAAAATATTACTCAAATACAACCATCAGTGTCTATGACACCACCATCAGAAATTATACTTGCAACTCCTAGTATACAACCTCCACCTGAAATCAAAGATTTTAAATTAAAATCAATGATTGAATTAGAAACATTTTTAAATAATAAATTTAAAGATTTAAATCTTTCAGTTTCAGTTCTTGATAATGATTTACAAGAACAAATAGAGACTACTCAAGATCATAAACAAGTTTTTCATGATCAAATAAATAAATTAAAAAATAAATGGACTGATCGACCCATACAAGATTATTTTATTACAGGAGACCTTCTCCTATGGATACTCTGCATGAACAAACAGAGTATATTGTTAATAATAGTTATAGTGGTAAACATATTTACGAATGGAATTTGGATGGTTATCCTGATAAATAAATATATAACGTGGCTCATAGAATGCTAATGTAGTCTACTATTTGTAAAAGCAATGGAAATAATGATTAAACTATTGCTAATATGATTATTGCTGGATTTACTGGTCAATTAAAAGGTTTGTGGGATAATTATTTAACTCTAGCTAATAAAGAGTTTTCTACACTTTAGTTGTTAATATTATTGATCATTTTACTGGTCGATATTTTGAGCAAAATGAAAATATTCGAACTATTTTACAGAATTTAAGATGTAAAACTCTAACTGATTTTAGATGGTATAAAGACACATTTCTCAATAGAGTTTTGGAATTGCAAGATTATAATAGTTCGGAAATCCAAATTTATTGATGGATTGCCTCACCTCTTTGCTGAAAGAGTTAGGAAGAATCTTAGAAAGGATCATATTAATATCCCTTATGATTCCTATACGTATGGAAAACTTATTGGTACATGTGTCCAAGAGGGATTATCTTTATGCAATGAAATTAAATTTAATCAACAAATTAAAAGACAAAATTTGTCTGAACAAAAACAGTTAGGACAGTTTTGTGAGCAATTTGGTATGAAAATACCATCACAGAATAAGATTTATTCTAAAAATAAAACATTTAAAAATGATAAAACTGTTCAAATATATATATATATGTATATATATATATATATAACACATTATATATATTTGATATAGTTACTACTAAATACTAACACAATTTATATGGAAATAAAACAAAATTATAGATGATGTTATACTAAATCCAAGTGTTGATTATATCATGTGTTATTTGAAAATAGTATCTAATCATAATAATATAATATCATATTCATATGCAAATTAGTATATATAGTATCACAAATTAGTTTATATAGTACCATAAATCACTATATCTCGTACAATAAATTAGCTTATGTAGTGACCAAGTTGTATTATATAGTACCACAAATCAGTATATCTAGTACTACAAATTAGTATATCTCGTACCATAAATTAGCAAATATAGTCCCACAAAATATATTATATATTACAAGAAATCAGTATATATAGTACCACAAATTAGCTTTTGTACGACAAATTAGCATATATATACTAATTTGTGGCACTATAAGCTAGTTTGTGGTACATAATAACATTTTTTGTACTGTACAAGCTAATTTGATGTACTAGATAACATAATTTGTGGTACTATATAAACTGATTTGTGGCACTATATAAGTTAATTTTTAGTACTAAATAACATCGTTTATTGTACTATATAAGCTAATTTGAGGTACTAGATATACTAATTTGTGGTATTATATATATTGATTTGTGGTACTATATAAACTGATTTGTGGTTCTAAATAACATAATTTATTGTACTATATAAGCTAATTGTGGTACAGTATAACATAATTTGTGGTACTATATATGTGGTATTATATAACCTAATTTGTGGTACTGAATAACATAATTTGTTGTACTATATAAGCTAGTTTAAGGTACTAAATAACATATATTTTTGGCACTACATAATCTAATTTGTGGTACTCTATAAGATAATTTGTGGAACTATATAATAAAATTTATGGTACTAGTTAAGGTAATTTGCGGTACTAGTCTAACCTACTCTACCCTAACTATCTAATCATTCAAAGAGTCTGATTTTCGAGCCATATTTATAGGGAGGCTAGTAGGTGGGTTTGAATCCATGTTGGAAGGAAAGAAATCAAATCCCCAAACTTTCCAAAACTCTTCGGCGATTGATCGGCCATGACCTCGCGATCGATCACTGATCTCTTTCTTCTCATTTTTTCCACCGGGCGATCGATCACCCATTCCCAGCGTTCGATCAGTGGCTGCTATTTTTTGTTGCATAATTTTTCTGCCTCGCTCGATTGATCGGTGCATTCTGGGGCGATTTTGCTAGTCCTTTTCACTTTTTATGCATTTTTTGCTCTACTTTGATCCCTTGTCAACTCCAATATATTTCTTGGTCCTTATTCACCATTGTTAGCTCGATTTCCTCGATTCCACCTACATTTACACAAATATACGATTAGGTAGCATATGTATAAATTTATCCATCTAAACATACCAATCTTAGGCAATTAAACACACTAGATGTGTCTAATTCTAGCCACATCAGATAGGTTCTTCATAACCCTAGATAAGACTAACATATGAATAGTTGTAATGTGCAGCTAATTGGTCTAGGGTTCATAAAACACATCGGGCCAACATTTGGCTTGCATGACACTTATGCTAACATAAGTTTCATAACGTTGATTCCGAAGAAAGCCAATCCACAAATGATTGGGGAATATCGTCCATTTTCCTTGATTGAATGCATATATAAAGTAATTGCTAAGATAATTGTCTTAGCTTGGCTCTTGACAAAGTGATCTCATAAAATCAATATGCTTTTATTGTCCATAGACAAATATTAGACAATATCCTTGTGCTGAATAATCTACCGATGAGATTAAACAGAAAAGAGTAGTTGCATCATATTCAAAGCAGATTTCGAAAAGGCATAAGATGCGGTATCATGGGATTTTCTAGAGGCGATTATGAAAGTTATGAACCTCGATAGGAAATGGAGATTGTGGATTATGTAGTGTTTATTCTTAGGAACAACTTCATTTCTGGTAAATGGATGTCAAAACTGAATTTAAACTTCAGAAAGGGTTAAGGCAAGGTGATCCATTATGATATCCAGAAATTATCATGTTAACCCCGGAGTGATTATAAACCCTAATGGATTTTAATCGTGGTATATGAGATAATTACGGTGTTGAGGCTCCCGAGAATTTTATCCGGTATCGGGATTGTTGGTCCAATGGTTGAGATTTTATTCTCATTGAAGTGTTAAACCTTGGAATTGTGTTGGTAGTAGGATCTGGAGTCTGGGAAACTTTGGATTGAGGTTTGTGATGTAATTGAGTGAGTGAGAGATAATTATTGAACACGTATGATTATTAAAGAGTTATGGTGCCAGTATTTGAGACTCAGGTTTCTGGAGCTTTGGTACTATATATATCAGGTGGACTCGGTGTTCGACAATTCTCCACTTTACTTTCCTCTCTCCTCTTCACCGCCTCCCATCTCCCCCCTTTTCCCCCTTCTTCCCCTCTTTTCCCCCTTGAAGAAAAATCGATGGAGG
Source organism: Haberlea rhodopensis (assembly GCA_907163345.1). NCBI lineage: Eukaryota > Viridiplantae > Streptophyta > Magnoliopsida > Lamiales > Gesneriaceae > Haberlea > Haberlea rhodopensis. Next base: position 502,314 of record CAJQUN010000364.1, read on the forward strand.
CTCGATTTCGGAGCGAGACTTCTCGAAGATAATTGGGTAATATTTTTCCCCTCGCCTTTATCTTCGTTTTGGTAGTAGTTTTATAATGTTTGGTTAAGTATGGTTATGGAATTGGATTTTGGGAATTTTTGGTAGAATTTATTAAAGTTAAATTGATTATATGAAGTGTTGAAGGCATTGAAGTGCTGGATTTGAATTTGGGTGTGAAAAACACCATTGAAACAAAAGTTTTTCGGATCGCGGCATTGGCGCCGATCGATCGCGACATTATACTGAAAAATGGAGATGATGAATAGTGATGGCGATGGATCGCCCGAAGTTTCCGATCGATCGTGGAGGTCTAGCGATCGATCGCTGGGACTCTGTGATCGATCGCGGAAGAGTATGTGATCGCTTTTTTTTTTAAAACAATTAATTCCAATCTAGCGATTTTAGACCGTAAGTGCACGGTGTCAAGTTTTAGTATAGATAGGAAGAGTACGGATTGTCGAACCCATAGGGACTAATAAACAAGTACCAAATAAGATTTCTTTTAACTATATTTAACCTATGATATTAGTAATTAAACTACTCTAATCCAACCAAAACAATCGACGATCATGAGAAAAATCCGCAAGAAAGAATTATCAAGACAATTATTCACCTAACCCAACTCTTACAATTCTTTTCTCCATACATCTCTAAGGTGACGGGTTTTTCGAATTTATTCAATATACTCTCTCGAGCTATATTAAATAAAATTGCAACTAGTAACTCTCGTTCACTTAATTAACAATTTAATATTGAATGCGCTTTATGAAAACCACTAACTTTAGATTAAACAACCCAAAGCTATCACTCATATGTTATTTTATCTCTCGATCTCAATCTTTAACACACGACATGAATTATTATATTGTATTATAAATTTATCTCTCGATCTCAATTACAATAAAATATCATTCAAAGGAATCAATCCTTCAAAAGCATTAAGAACAATAACACATGCTCATAGAAGATGTATGAATTCAATCAATCAATAATATTAAAGGAAAAACAATGTTTAAGATATTTCTCAATCATCCAAAACACATTAAATCCAATAATAATTCAAAACAAATAATAGAAAAGTAAAAGCAAACTCCCAAGTCGAGTTCTTCGTTGATTCTTGATCCTTCCTCGCTTCTTTCTCGATCGTGCTCCTCGATTCTCTTGTTGGCTTGTTTCAATTCCTAGGATGAAGTGGTGATGGTGGATGAAGGTGATATGTCATATGGAGGAGTGGAGGCTATTCCTCGGTTAAAAGTCTGATTATGGTTGTGATTTTCGTGTATATATATAGGGATATGAATCATGAACTTCCTTGTTGGACCCAAACTCTATAAGGAATTTATTTTTCAGAAAACTCCTCCGGCCGATCGATCGAGACTGACTGCTCGATCGATTGCCAAAATTCTGCCACATCGATCGATCGAGATTGATGGCTCGATCGATCGGCCCCTTTTTGTTTTTTTTTATATTTTCTTTTGATTTTTTCTTCCTTTCCTGGCTTTTTCGCGTTCGCTCGGTTTGGTCATTTTTCATCATTTTTGGCTTATTTCCTCTACTTTTATGCATTTCAACAATGATTCCTGAAATAAAGATATATATATACCAAAAAACATAAATAATCCAAGAATCAACAAGTAAACATATACATATCATAACATAAATACACGTAATATTCAACCATATCAACTCCCCCAAACTTATCACTTAATCGTCCTCGATTAAGCATTAAAATCATAAGGTAGAGTTCATTCTTGATACTTGAAACAATTATTTCATGACTTGCTTATTCTCAGAAATCTCATGCACATATTCAAAAGTTGACAATACATGTTTTCTCCTAATTCAAGCAACATATCTCAAAATCGGAACTCGTGTGTGTGCTAATTTCAATCTCAAGTTTCATGCACATATTCGAGATAAAATCATGTTAATCAACTCAAAGTCAAGATTATCATCAAGCATCACATAGGCCTATTTTCAAACAACTTCTCCACTAATGATAGTTACTCCCTAGATTTGGATCAAAAGGACTTTTTAAGCTTGTAATGTAAGGCCTTTGGTGTTGGCTTCAAAGAAAAGATAGGATATCACAAAGAAGAGAGTATAAGCATGTAATGTTCATATTTGTAGCATAAAATTGAGCTTCTCTTCTTTTTCTTTTATGGCCTTGGCCACTTTGGGTCTTATTTAGTCAATTTTCTCAAGGCTTTATATCTATCTTTTTCTTTTCTCATTCATCATTTTTTTTTCAACTATAGCTCATCAAAATATAGCAAATTATGTGCATCAATGAGAATCATTATACTCCCTTTAGGATATTCATGTACAAGTCCAATAAAAATCAAGTTCATATGCATAGTGAGATCAAAATCCGCATTAAATAATCACTACTATAATTCATTATTTTCTCAAGTTTGAACTCATAAATTTTTTTTTAGCTCATAATAACCGGACGATTCAAGTATCATTTAAGCACACAACATATGGTTGAACAAGTAAAACATGCAAGCCACTCCCCCAAACTTAAATGAAACATTGTCCTCAATGTTCAATGAATCAAAAGGGAAAAAGTAAACTCCCCTGATCAAGACGCTTGCATGAGGTTGAGGAAGATTGACTTTTGAAAGTTCCATTGCTGTGGGGGTTCATTGCTCCAACTGAGTACATAGCAAGAGAAGAATACAAATGGTAAAATATTCGACTCGAGAGAAAAACTAAAAACAAAAACTGAAAATCAAATAAAAAAACTAAATAACAAAAGGATACGCTTGGGTTGTCTCCCAAGAAACGCTGATTTCTAGTCGTCGGCTTGACCATCAGAAGCAACCATCAAAGAGCGGCTGCCATCCACAATAAGTATCGTATGATAACACTAAATGGTCTTCATTCAGTATGCCCTCAAGATTGGCAAGATTGTAACAGTGTAAGCTCGTCGCTCCAACAACATTCGTCTTAAAGTGGCAGGCATGGGAGAATGATTCTTGACTTGGCTTCATATCTTGGAGGATGTAGTGCGGTGAAGTTGCCATCGATGGAAAATACGGATCCACATATGGCATAGAACATGTCTCCATCGGTGGGCTCAAATCAGAATCTTCGAAAGTCTCTTCATTCTCCAACATCACACTCGACTCATCTTCACATGGGAACTCCTCGGATAACATCTCTGAAGTAGGCTCAATCTCTTGAAGAGCCTCAAATTCCCTTGACTTTTCCACATGAGTAGGATCACTCCCCCAAACTTGGTTGGTTGAGTGTTCATCATCATATAACCAAACTCGATTCGCCGCCTCTTGATTTGTAGCCCTCATATCTTCCTCTTGGCAGCTAGTTGTAATTGTTTCCATGAGGACCGCCATTTGCTGCTCCAGGTGACGCATAGAGTTGGTTTGGCACTCCAAACTGTTCTCAGTTGATGCCATGAATCTTACTAAGGTATCCTCTAGCTGAGTCGTGACATCTGCGGAACTATCTCTCCTCTCTTCGCGATGTTCAAATGGTTGTGGCGTATCAATAGGGTAGTGAGGCTCCGGTGGGTATTGGTGACTCCAACCTTGTAGTGAAGGATCAAAATGCCAGTGATGATCGAAGTCCGCCATATCATTGAACAGGTGCACCACACTGTCCTCATCTCTATCAACCAGGGGACTCCCACTCACCAGTGCTCCGCTCAATACCCATTCTCGTGTCTGTGCATCCAGCCCTTTGAAGAAATATTGCATGAGAGTATAGTTCGAAAAGTTGTGATACCGGAATGTGTTGGCCAATTCATTGAATCTCTCCCAAACAGCGTAGAACGGCTCGGAACGTTGTTGGGCAAAGCTTGTGAAGGCTTGTTGATGTAGCATCTCCAAGTACCTCACAAGACAAAAAAAAAAACAAAATAAATATATATAATAAAAATTTTTTTTTCGAAATAAATAAACAAAAATGGTTAATTACAGTCAAAGAACCTAGTATGATATTACTAAAGTTAGTCCCCGGCAACGGCGCCAAAAACTTGATCGCTTTTTTTTAAACAACTAATTCCAATCTAGTGATTTTAGACCGTAAGTGTACGGTGTCAAGTTTTAGTATAGATAGGAAGAATACGGATTGTTGAACCCACAGGGACTAACAAGCAAGTACCAAATAAGATTTATTTTAACTATATTTAACCTATGATAACTAAGTAGTAATTAAACTACTCTAATCCAACCAAAACAATCGACGATCACGAGAAAAATCCACAAGAAAGAATTATCAAGACAATTATTCACCTAATCCAACTCTTCCAATTCTTTTCTCCATACATCTCTAAGGTAACAGGTTTTTCGAATTTATTCTATATACTCTCTCGAGCTATATTAAATTTAACATCAAATTGCAACTAGTAACTCTCATTCACTTAATTAACAATTTAATATTGAATGCGCTTTATGAAAACCACTAACTTTAGATTAAACAACCCAAAGCTATCACTCGTATGTGATTTTATCTCTCGATCTCAATCTTTAACACACGGCATGAATTATTATATTGTATTATAATTTTATCTGTCGATCTCAATTACAATAAAATATCATTCAAAGGGGATCAATCCTTCAAAAGCATTAAGAACAATAACACATGCTCATAGAAGATGTATGAATTCAATCAATCAATAATATTAAAGGAAAAACAATGTTTAAGATATTTCTCAATCATCCAAAACACATTAAATCCAATAATAATTCAAAACAAATAATAGAAAAGTAAAAGCAAACTCCCAAGTCGAGTTCTTCGTTGATTCTTGATCCTTCCTCGCTTCTTTCTCGATCGTGCTCCTCGATTCTCTTGTTGGCTTGTTCCAATTCCTAGGATGAAGTGGTGATGGTGGATGAAGGTGATATGGAGTATGGAGGAGTGGAGGATATTCCTCAGTTAAAAGTCTGATTATGGTTGTGATTTTCGTGTATATATATATATATATAGGGATATGAATCATGAACTTCCTGGTTGGACCCAAACTCTACAAGGAATTTATTTTTAGAAAACTCATCCGGCCGATCAATCTAGACTGACTGCTCGATCGATCGCCAAAATTCTGCCACCACCGATCGATCGAGATTGATGGCTCGATCGATAGGCCCCTTTTTATTTTTTATTTATTTTCTTTTGATTTTTTCTTCCTTTCCCGGCTTTTACGCGTTCGCTCGATTTGGTCATTTTTCACCATTTTGGCTTATTTCCTCTGCTTTTATGCATTTCAACATTGATTCCTGAAATAAAGATATATATACCAAAAACTGTAAAATAATCCAAGAATCAACACGAAAACATATACATATCATAGCATAAATACACGTAATATTCCACCATATCAGTATGGCTTGGCAGTGGGTTTGTGCGATCAATCGCGGGGAGACGACGATCGATCGCGGTTGGAGGTCCCTTGTTTTTTTTTTCTTCAAATTTTGATAAATGTTGGGATTTTTGAATTGGGGTTTGTTTAATAGATTTCCATGATGATGTCTACATTCTAATGAAAATATTACACTTTAAAATGAAGTGGCTTGAGTTGAACTTTAGTAAGATGTGATACTTGTTTGAGTTAATCGATAACTCATTGAACAAAATGGGATGCCTTGGGTAGTATACAAAGTTCTGTATTTGTGATTAATCATCGTGATAAGATGATGTATTTGGGGGTACATGCTTGAGTATATGATTGTGTGCACATAATTGATTTTGACTTATTATCTGTGTATAGCGTATAATTCACTGGATCTCTGAGCAAAGGCAATGATTGACTATTGCTATTGGATTATAAGGTATATATATCATACGAGCATAGTTAAATATATTATTGTTGTTAGGATCGATTTCGGGGGTGGGTTGCCATTCCACACCCGAGTTCGACCAACTTGAGCTTCAATAGCTCGTGTTCTTGAAATAATTGCACCGAGAGATTATATCGAGTTCGGTTACAAAACCTAGCGGAAGACACTCGACATAACCCGCTCTATAACCGATTACTCATTTGAAAGGCATTTTAAAGATATGCAAGAAAGTAAATAAATAAGCATTTGTTTATGGAAGTTTGAAGGTTGTGTAATCCTTCTACGTCTCCCCTTCTTCCACCTCATGGAAGGATTCCACTAGAAGACTTTGATTTATACAATCACGTTGTACAAACCCGATCCAGTTGGGAATTCCCCATCCAACTAGAACTCCTAGCAACTCAACTACGTATGTTCTTTAATGTCTCACATACAAAGACCTCTCATCGGTTGTGATAAATAATCAACCGTTACAATGGTATTCACTCTTCTATTAAGCTCTCATATACAGTGAATAGAGTGAATACAAAGGCACAAATGATTTCATAATGAATCTGATATAGCAAGGTAAGAGGTGCCAAAGGTTTGAGGAGTGCTCTTCATTTAGCAGCTCTTGTCTTTTAAGTTCCTCAATTGAATCCCAAGTGGGTTTGCTTTGGAAGGCTTGGATTGATCTTCAATCAGCTGTTATTGAGCTTCTAAATCATGTATATATAGCCCCAAGTAATGATATATATGTTTGACACAAGAATATGCCCGTTGGAAAAGGTTCTGCATCATTCCCGAGCTTGCAACGGTCATATTCTGGTTTCTGGGCTCTTTGTATTTCGGACCGGACTGGTCTGGTCTGCTGGTCTGGTTAGCTGGTCTGCTCAGCTGGTCTGGATCAGTGTAATGCCCCGAAATTAATTGATGGTAACTCGAACATTAATTATGTTTATATGATGATTTATTATGATGTTTAAGCCATGTTTGGGAAATGAAGAAGTAACATGATTTAAGGATGTTAATTTTAAGTATGAGGATGATGTGAGTTTAATGAAGTTAATTACAATTGTAAATGCTTATCATGTTAATGTATTTTAAATACATCATGTTGTTATTGGGGTACAAATTAAAAGTAAGACATAACCCACCACTTTTACCCCACCTCACTTTTACACTCAACCTCCCAAAACCCCTTTCCCAAATTCCCTTTCCCCATTTTCGAAATTAACCCTAAAGGTGGGAAGAAATTCTTGTGAAAGCTTCATCCTTGCATTTCTTGGTAAGATTTAGTGCCTATGATGTTTATATAGCACTTATTGATGTTCATGAAGTGTGTGTTAAGTTTTGGAAGGGTTTTAAAAAGGGTTTGAAATGGGTTTGTTTGGGTTAGTGTGATTCTTGGTGGGATGTTTGATTTTAATGGTTTTATGATGGGTATTGTTGGTTTTGAGTAGTTGGGTATGGTTGTTGTTGAGTTATGTGGGTTTGTTTGGATTTGGGAAGGAGAAGGGTGAATAGTGCCCGAATCTCGATTTCCCGCAGCTCGGCGATCGATCGGCGTCCGCTCGCGATCGATCGCGAGCAGCAGGGCTGAGGCAGTAAGCCTCAGCGATCGATCGCGAGCTTGGCGCGATCGATCGGCGAGGCCGCGATCGATCGGCGCTAGCTCCGCGATCGATCGCGGATTGTGCAAAATTGTTGGGCGAGACAGTGTGTTCTCGCGATCGATCGGGGCTTGATGGCGATCGATCGCGAGACACACAAAAGTGTATTTTTGACATTTTTGTGGGAATTTTGAATATTGGACTATGATTAGCTTCTAATATTGAATTGTATGGTTGTGTAGAACCATCCCAAGGACCCACAACTTCGAGACGATAAAGTACTACGACTTCGCCACATTTTGAAAAGGTACGTAAGAAACGTACGGGCATCAACGGTAACATATTCCTCAACTATGACTATACATTAAATTGTGTAAGTGTTTATGATGATGATTATGATGATTATTGATGATGATATTGTGATAAACGAAGATGATATGACGTTACGATAACAATTACGATACGGTGATGATGTTTGGAATGATGATGCTTATAAGATGATAATACATGTTGACTATGCTACTTAGAGTGGTCGAATGTCCGGTGACTATTATGGGCAAGCGAGGAAGGTCTTGCCGCTCACATAACTGAGCGATGGGGTACATCCGCTATGTGTAGCGATGGGTATCATCCGCTGAGCGATGGGGTACATCCGCTATGTGTAGCGATGGGTATCATCCGCTGAATAAGGGATACATCCGCTATCAAGGCGTAGCGATGGGTATCATAAGATGAGTTATGTCGAGCGAGGGGGGGGCCAATTGTGCCGCTGTCATAATAGTACCCGGACAGTCCCATTTCTAATTAACATGGATTGTTGTGAGCTCTTATACGAAGTACGATGTTATTCATTCGTGTCTTGAACTAATGATCATATACGTAATTATGACACAGGGACAACCAAGGAAGGATAGTACTATTAAACAGGAAGTATATGTTATCAATTATTCCCATGCATTATTTATATGCCTTTATCTCATGATGTACATGCTCACGATGGGTTGTTCCTGTAGGTACACTTTTGGATCGAGACTAAGGGCCGGGTTGAGATGGTGAGCTGAGGAACATAAGAAGATAGATACAGGATTTTTGTTAGCCATAACATTCTTTTTGGGGAATGTAATTAACTAATTATTGAAGTTTCATTTTGGCCTGTAATTACATTGAGCTCACATAACAACCAGAACTCTAAGATGTCTCTAATGCATGTTTAGTTCATAATACGTTATTAAACTGATGTTAAGGTAGGTAGACCCTACAATCAGTCTGGTCTGCTCAGCTGGTCTGGTTCAGTCTGGTCTGGTCAGCTGGTCTGGTTCAGTCTGGTCTGCTCAGCTGGTCTGGTTCAGCAGGTCTGGTCTGGACAGATCAGTCTGATGCAAGACAAGCTTGATACAAAAACAGCTAGATAAACTTGTTCTTCTGATCTGTTGCTTGTAGCTCTTGATTCTTTGATTTCTGGGCAAAGTTATCTACATTAAAGTTGTAGCCCTTTCTCTTAGCTTTCCATAGAATTAAGAATCACTTGATTTCGAGTTCGTATGAGAGATTTATACTTGAAATACGAGGCAATGCTCCTGCTGTCTGTTTGCTGGATGCAGCAGCACATGGCGTGACGTGCAGAAGACCTTTGTCCATCTTAACATCCGATTCAGTCTTTGACTTCCAAGTATGACTTGTAGATCTTTGTCTTAGCTTTCCAATACATACTGACTCGTCCCGTTCCGATAAGCGAGCTAAGAGTTATGACCAACAGACTGACAATTGCTTGTTGAAACATCTTGCTGTTTCTTCGCGGTACAGCTCGATCTTCCAGGCGTCTTTTCTCCTTGATAACATTCGAACTAGCCGATCTGTTGTGAAATATGACTTTTAGTATTTTGAGTTGGCTGTTCAACATCTTTGGAAGCATGCCATTTAGATATCAGAGCTATGAGATATGATCAAAACAATCCGCTATGCCAGGATTTCAGTCTTGGTCCAGCTTGATATTTTCAAGCTACTTCTTTGTAATTCATCAAGCTCTTAATTATGATCTATGAACTACACACTTGATGAAATATGTTAGCAACACAATAACAAGTTTTGTTAACATCAAACCAAGATTATTTGGGTTTCTAAAACCCAACAATCTCCCCCTTTTTGATGATCACAAAACTTGAATAAAAATATGAACATTAAAGCACAATGTTGCATAACAAGAAAAACCATATTTTTAAACAACATATTTCTCCCCCTTTTTGTGTGAATAAAAAAGGAAGACAAATAAAATTTACTCCCCCTCAAGAATTGAGATTAAACTCTCCCCCTTAATTTTAAAATGTTTGAAAATTTGATCAAATGAGGGGCAAATGGGGTAGGCTAAAACAAATAAAAAAAATGCAATGCATATTAATTTTTGAACAAAAATAACCTCTTTTGATGATAGATGAAGCATATTTGGCAACAAATTTGAATTTTTTGACAAAACTCAACAATGTCCATTTCATCTTTCTGCGATGGCAGCACACTTAGTCCAACTTGAACTAATAAACTGATTTTCATCAAGCAAGTTTGGGCTGCAAGACCTATACCGCTGTGATCCCGTCATTTGGACATCCGAACAAGAAGTTATGCCAATTTTCCCAAAGTCGCTGTAAGCTGCCAGAAAAACTAAAATGCTTCAAAAATTGTTAGATAAAATCTCAAAATAAAATTTTTAACTTAAAATGAGTTTAGAACATTTTGAACGAAAATTAGAACATTTGAAATAGATTTTAAAATTATTTTCTTGCAAAATGAAAGCAATGAAATTGATTTTTATGCTAAAAATTTTCATACACCATATTTTGAAAAAATATGCAATGAAAATAATTTCAAGCTCATGAAAAATTTTGAAAATGATTTTAAAATATCCGCTAAAAAAATCGGTTAAAATGCTTTCCAAGAACAACCTGCTCTGATACCACTTATCAGGATCGATTTCCGGGGTGGGTTGCCATTCCACACGCGAGTTCAACCAACTTGAGCTTCAATAGCTCGTGTTCTTGAAATAATTGCACCGAGAGATTATATCGAGTTCGGTTACAAAACCTAGCGGAAGACACTCGACATAACCAGCTCTATAACCGATTACTCATTTGAAAGGCATTTTAAAGATATGCAAGAAAGTAAATAAATAAGCATTTGTTTATGGAAGTTTGAAGGTTGTGTAATCCTTCTACGTCTCCCCTTCTTCCACCTCATGGAAGGATTCCACTAGAAGACTTTGATTTATACAATCACGTTGTACAAACCCGATCCAGTTGGGAATTCCCCATCCAACTAGAACTCCTAGCAACTCAACTACGTATATTCTTTAATGTCTCACATACAAAGACCTCTCATCGGTTGTGATAAATAATCAACCGTTACAATGGTATTCACTCTTCTATTAAGCTCTCATATACAATGAATAGAGTGAATACAAAGGCACAAATGATTTCATAATGAATCTGATATAGCAAGGTAAGAGGTGCCAAAGGTTTGAGGAGTGCTCTTCATTTAGCAGCTCTTGTCTTTTAAGTTCCTCAATTGAATCCCAAGTGGGTTTGCTTTGGAAGGCTTGGATTGATCTTCAATCAGCTGTTATTGAGCTTCCAAATCATGTATATGTAGCCCCAAGTAATGATATATACGTTAGACACAAGAATATGCCCGTTGGAAAATGTTCTGCATCATTCCCGAGCTTGCAACGGTCATATTCTGGTTTCTGGGCTCTATATATTTCGGACCGGACTGGTCTGGTCTGCTGGTCTGGTTAGCTGGTCTGCTCAGCTGGTCTGGTTCAGTCTGGTCTGGTTCAGTCTGGTCTGGTCAGCTGGTCTGGTTCAGTCTGGTCTGCTCAGCTGGTCAGGTTAGCTGGTCTGGTTCAGTCTGGTCTGCTCAGCAGGTCTGGTTCAGCAGGTTTGGTCTGGACAGATCAGTCTGATGCAATTCAAGCTTAATACAAAAACAGCTAGATAAACTTGCTATTCTGATCTGTTGCTTGTAGCTCTTGATTCTTTGATTTCTGGGCAAAGTTATCTACATTAAAGTTGTAGCCCTTTCTCTTAGCTTTCCACGGAATCAAGAATCACTCGATTTCGAGTTCGTATGAGAGATTTATGCTCGAAATACAAGGCAATGCTCCTGCTGTCTTTTTGCTGGATGCAGCAGTACATGGCGTGAGTTGCAGAAGCTTTTTGGCCATCTTAACATCCGATTCAGTCTTTGACTTCCAAATATGACTCGTAGATCTTTGTCTTAGATTTCCAATCCATACTGACTCGTCCCGTTCCGATAAGCGAGCTAAGAGTTATGACCAACAGACTGACAGTTGCTTGCTGTTTCTTCGCGGTACAACTCGATCTTCCAGGCGTCTTTTCTCCTTGATAACATTCGAACTAGCCGATCTGTTGTGAAATATGACTTTTAGTATTTTGAGTTGGCTGTTCAACATCTTTGTAAGCACGCCATTTTGATATCCGAGCTATGAGATATGATCAAAACAATCCGCTCTGCCATGATTTCAGTCTTGGTCCAGCTTGATATTTTCAAGCTACTTCTTTGTAATTCATCAAGCTCTTAATTATGATCTATGAACTGCACACTTGATGAAATATGTTAGCAACACAATAACAAGTTTTGTTAACATCAAAACCAAGATTATTTGGGTTTCCAAAACCCAACAATTGTCATTATTAGATGAATAATATATTCTTGTTGCGACGAGTTATTGCATATTGTGAATTATGGTGACGCTATTGAGTGAGCAATGAGTATGATGTTGTTGTTGTTGAGCGAGCATTGGTTATGATGTCGCCGCTGTAGAGCGTGCGAGAGGTTAGAGTGCCACAGCTGTTGAGAGAGCGATGTGTTACGATGTGATGAAACAGTGAAATCATTAATTGAGATATATGTGATTTCTGTAAATCATTAGTGTAATGATTTTGCTATATTTGATTATGAATTGGCGGTTTGAGATGAGTTTAGTTATCAATGTAATGATTAACTGATTTTGGAGTTTGATGATTATGACTATTGTGAGAACATGAACAGCATGAGAGATCACATATGATGATGGTACTACGCAGGGAGTATCTTTTAAATTTACAGCTTTATATTCTGTAAATTATGAATTGTGAGATTGATATTATTGAGATTGTGTGATTGGTATGCTCACTCCGTGTGGGGGCTGTTTATGTTGAACAAGTACAGTATTGGCTCTGGAGATGGGTTCGAGCTGTTGATTGGGAATGCTTCTGGGGCTGAGGTATTAATATTGGTATTGGGTAAAGTATTTATACAATAGATACACATTTATTCATTCAATGCTCGTTTGTGAGCATTTCTCATATGTGTATATGGTTTGTATAAATGTTGTGAGATTTCTCTTTTCATTTATGATTTGCATGCAATTAATTAAGGAGAATTGCATGATGAATTGAGAATATGAGATTGGTGCATTGTACAGTGTATATTAGTACTAGTTGGATTGTATTGGGAAGGGAATGAGAAGAGGATTAATGTCAAAAAAATTATAGTTGTCATTACACATTGCTAGTGAAGCATGTATAAGAATCCCTAATGGCATGAATGTATGCACTATAATATGTGATAATACACTAATAACAGGTTAAGGGTGTGGGGTCCTTACATTAGTGGTATCAGAGCAGTGATTTTCTCTTTTGGGCTGTTGAGGGTCAAGTGATGTGTTGATAGGAATGAATAGCACATAGTTTACGCATGATTCCGATTTTATGTTAGTGTGACATAGTTTTTGTATGCTTATGTGCATCTATGTTATGAGATCATAAATGAAATGTGTTATTGCTAACCATTGTGGTTGCTGGATCATATGGAATACGATGGAAATGATATTGATTGAAATGATTTGCACCTTATGTAATAAGTGCTAAGAAATCTGATTTTGTAGAAAAATAAGAGAATGCGAAACGTGATGTGCTGTCTAAAGACATGGAAGGGTAGACAATATTGTGCCGTCAATAGGTAACAACGGATGATGTGATGACCAGGTATATGCATGCATTCAAATTGATTTATTATCGTGATGCATGAATACTTGATATTGTTATTGTGCGTACGAATGTATTTCAATTGTGTAACTCTACGCGTATAATGATTAGAGCTGGATTGCCCTGTAATATCGTAGCACGGGATGCTGATATGTCGAAGCGAGGGATACCATTGAGCCTCTGATATAATGTAGTAGGGAGATATTATGTTGATTTGTGTATATTGAGATCGTTGTAATGATGCTTATGTGTTGAGTAGCGATGTATCAAAATATTTGCCATTGTCTTATCGAGCGCTGGATCAGGATATTTACCACTATCATATCGTAGCACATGTCGTTGATATGCCAAAGCGAGTGATATCATTGAGCCGCTGATAATTCAAAGCGAGGGATATTATTGAGCCGTTGATGTACAGGATATTTGCCGCTGCTTTAGTGGATGAGGAATCAGGGTATTTGCCGCTATTATATCGTAGAGCGAGATGCTGATATGTCAAAGCGGGGGATATCATTGAGCCGCCGATAACTTAAAGCGAGGGATATTATTTTGCCGCTGTCACGTCGAGTTTAGGAGCAAAGTGCTACATGTGATGTGAGTCACCTCTTGAGTCTGAAACGAACAAAATGCTACCTACATGTGAGTCGCCTCTTGAGTCCATGATTATGCTGTTGTATACGTAGCAATGGATTATGCCGCTGTATACGTAGCGATTGATTATTCCATTGTATACATAGTGATGGGTTATGCTATTGTATACATAGCGATGGATTATGCCGTTGTATACATAGCGTTGTATTATGCCGCTGTATACGTAGCGATGGATTATGCCGCTGTATACGTAGTGATGGATTATGTTGTTGTATACGTATTATGCTGCTGTATAACGAGGGATTGTACCGCCATTGAGTGACGAGTGTGGATTGTGTAACGGTGTTGGGCGATGAATAATTATGTGCTGCTAAACTGCTATCGTATTAGCAAGGATCTTGTGGATGTCATGCGTTGACATGTACCATCACGAGTTGATGAGGATATTGTGGATGTCATGCATTGACATGTCCCGTCACGAGTTGACAGAGGATGTTATAAATGTCACAGATTGATATATACAGTCATAGGTTGACAAAGTATTTTACGATGATACCGTATGGCGAGCGAGGATTGACTTGTACCGCCATTACAATGAATAGTGCATATATAGATGTATGTATTAAATTGTATGATTTGTGTGCCACTGGTTGGCGCAAGATGGTGTGTGTGTCACAGGTTGACTCGAAACCATTATGCCGAGCAGGTTTGCTCGATGGATAAATGGTTGTGCCGTACAGGTAAATGTGTTATGATTAGTGGTACATTTGGGTATACTCGTTGAGTTGGCTATGACCAAGCAACTTGTAGCGTATGTAGTTGTCACGGGACGTACAAACATATATCGAGGTGGTGTATAATGGATATGATTGCATATACACATGAAAATATGTATATAAATCCTAATGAGTTAGGATTAGATGTAATTAGCTTAGGACGTTGGGATGTCCGTCGTATATTGATATTAGAGAAATGTTAGATAGTGATCTACTATCTCTAATTGTTTTTACGACGATAAGTAATTCATGATGTGATTCGTGAATTGTGAGAGTGGTAGTGGTATGATAATGATACAATATTATATACTGAGGTTGAACATATGACACGTCGCTAGATATTGCGTAAACCTTAGGAGGCTGCGATTTGCTAGACAGGTATGAAGATTTATTGTTGCAGTAATATAATGAACTTGTTGTAGCCAATATATTGCTTGTCAGAACCGAGTATTGTGAATCGTATAATGATACGATGAGAGATATAATAGACTAGTGTAGTCACTATAATGCTTTTGAGCTTGAGGTATGAGATACCTCAAGAGAGCGTTCTTACGTTAAATGCGTCGATGAACTTGTGTTGGGGAAGCTCAGTTTTGTTAAGAGTACCAACGCGAGTGTCCACAAGTTATTGTGATCTCTATTTGAGTATTCTTGCATTGAGGATGCAATGATGAAACGTAATCGGAGTTGTGGATATAGCTATTTTGGCAACACTACTATATATATTATATATCCTGGAGAAATTTAGAGCAATGGTATCGTGGAGACAGTTTGTATCATTTGCAGGTTGATTATGAATCAACCATGGTAAGCATTACTGGTGGTGGCTTTGTGTAATTTTGAGATGTACGAGAAAACGACCCTAGATAGATGTTTGAAAGTATCTGAGTACTATTATATTAGTACGAAATTGTTGAAGTTTGTATACGTCGGGCATACGGTTTGAGAATAGTTGGTGATAGTGGCATTGACGCACTATCCTGAATTAATTATGTATTTATTGGTTCAGGGATACATTTTAGTATAAATGTATCAAGATTGTTCGAATGATGGTTCGAGTTTGGAGAGTCTTGGGTGTATGACACCTTCCTTGTAAGGAAAGAGGTATTCATATACCTGTTGGGAATCTTTGAAAGATTCGATGAGCCAGTGCGCGTGGTATCGGAGTTGAATTCACACCATTAGTTGTTAACTCGTCAATCAATATTCTCTGTGGTGTGAGAATAACTGGGTGATTGACGGTTGTGTTTGAGGCTTGTGAACATGATTGGAGATACCCAAGCCGGGTACATTGAGTATACATGTGGTGTAGTTGGCGCTGAAGCATATGTATCGATGTGCATATATGTAGGCCAACATTATTATGCTTGGATGACTGGTTAGTGTGCCTGGATTGGTGAATATCTGTAAGAGATTGTAGTATACTTGAGATTGGTAATCTCGATAAAACAACTTATTCTGAGGAATAAATTATGAGTTTTGGTTGACTCTCTTTAGGAAGAGATTGTCGTGCTTGGGGTTGAGGAAGTTTGTTGTTAGCTATTTCGATAGTTATCATTGTTTTAGAATTGTTGATTCTAATGGTAAACAATGGATGACCATGATTGAATTCATTGGTTGTCGTTGTAGACACATCTTGGGAGAATGCAAATGATTTTCTGGCATGTTCTCTATGGAATCTTGAGACTTTGTGGAATTTCGATAATGTGTTGGGACCAAGATGTGATTCCTTGGAACATACTGATGTTGACATCTATGAGTAAGATTCATTATTTGTGATGGAATTGGAGGCGGAAACAGAGTTTAGTATGACTATACTGCTGTGTACCGGTGGTTTCCTTCGTAGCGATGTGTATTTGGCATCGTAGACCAAGTTGTAGAGATGTCATAAATGTGATATCTATGTTGGAATCAGGAATGATTCGAGTAGATAGCAGTTATGGTTAATAGACTGCTTTTGGTTAGTTAACATCGAGGTATGTTAACATCCTTTTTGGAGATGGCTATGGTTTGGAAGTATATCTCAATTCTAGGGTTTTGGTGCGAGGGCGATGTCTTTGCAGTTGGTGTTTCATTCATGATGTATTCATGAATCGATGTTATGCGTTCGGATTGAGTTGCGAGGTCTTGGTGGTACTTGGAGTACGCGTGTGCAAATTTCGAGGGTGAAATTTAATTAGTGGGGTATAAATGTGATATCCAGAAACTATCGTGTTAATCCCGGAGTGATTATAATCCCTAATGGGTTTTAATTGTGGCAATTATGAAATAATTGTGGTGTATAATTGTGGTGTTGAGACTCCCGATGATTTTAATCCGGTATTGTGATTGTTGGATCCAAGGGTTGAGATTTTATTCTCATTGAAGTATTAAACATTGGAATTGTGTTGGTAGTCTGGAGTCTGGGGAACTTTGGATTGAGGTATGTGATGTAACTGAGTGAGTGAGAGATAATTATTGCGCACGTATGATTTTTAATGAGTTATGGTGCGAGTATTTGATAATCGGGTTTTGGAGCCTTGATAGTATATATACCAAGTGAACTCGGTATTCAACCATTCTCCACTTCACTTCCCTCTCTCCTCTTCACCGCCTCCCCTCTCTCCCCCTTTTCCCTTTCTTCCTCTCTTTTCCCCCTTGAAGAAAAATCAATCGATTTCGGAGCGAGATTTCTCGAAGTTTTGTGGTGTTTGGTTAAGTATGGTTATGGATTTGGATTTTGGAATTTTTTGGTAAAATTTATTAAAGTGATGTTTTTAGTGTTTTATTGAGTTTAAATGGAGTATTTGAAGTGTTGGGCGTTGGGGGTGTTGGATTTGATTGCGTGTGAAAAACATTGAAACAAAATTTTTTCGAAAAATCGCAGGTCGCGATCAATCGCGGCGTTGGCGCCGAACGATCGCGACATTATACTGAAAAATGGAGACGATGAACAGTGATGGCAATCGATCGCCCAAAGTTTCCGATCAATCGCGGTGGGTCTGGCGATCGATCGCGGGGACTCGACGATCGATCACGGAAAAGTATGGCTTGGCAGTGGGTTTGCGTGATCGATCGCGGGGAGACGACGATCGATCGCGGCTCGAGGTCCCTTGTTTTTGTTTTTTCAAATTTTGATAAATGTTGGGATTTTGTAATTAAGGTTTGTTTAGTAGATTTTCATGATGATGTCTACATTCTAATGAAAATATTACACTTTAAAATGAAGTGGCTTGATTTGAACTTTTGTAAGATATGTTACTTGTTTGAGTTAATCGATAACTCATTGAACAAAATAAGATGCCTTGGGTAGTATACAAAGTCCTGTATTTGTGATTAAGCATCTTGATAGGATGATGTATTTGGGGGTTGAGTACGTGCTTGAGTATATGACTGTGTGCACGTAATTGATTTTGAGTTATTATCTGTTTATAGCGTATAATTCACTGGATCTCGGGGCAAAGTCAAGGATTAAGTCTTGCTATTGGATTATAAGGTACGTATAACGTACGAGCATAGTTAAAATATTATTGTCATTGTTAGATGAATAATATATTCTTGTTGCGACGAGTTATTGCATATTGTGAATTATGGTGATGCCGCTATTGAGCGAGCAATGAGTATGATGTTGTCGCTGTTGAGCGAGCATTGGTTATGATGCCGCCGTTGTAGAGTGTGCGAGAGGTTAGAGTGCCGTCACTGTTGAGCGAGCGATGTATTATGATGTGATGAAACTGTGAAATCATTAATTGAGATATATATGATTTCTGTAAATCATTAGTTTGATTATGAAATTGGCGGTTTGAGAATGAGTTTAGTTAATCAATGTAATGATTAACTGATTTTGGAGTTTGATGAGTTTGACTATTGTGAGAACAAGAACAACATGAGAGATCCCATATGATGTTGATACTATACAGGGAGTATCTTTTAAATTTACAGCTTTATATTCTGTAAATTATGAATTGTGAGATTGATGTTATTGAGATTGTGTGATTGGTATGCTCACCCCGTGTGGGGGCCGTTTCTGTTGAAACAGGTAGAACATGTATATCATTGGCTCTGGAGATGGGTTCGAGCTGTTGATTGGGAATGCTTCTGAGGCTGAGGTACCAATATTGGTATTGGGTAAAGTATTTATACAATACATACACATTTATTCATTCAATGCTCGTTTGTGAGCATTTCTAATATGTGTATATGGCTTGTATAAAGCTTGTGGGATTTCTCTTTTCATTTATGATTTGCATGCAATTAATTAAGGAGAATTGCATGATGAATTGAGAATATGAGATTGGTGCATTGTACATTGTATACTAGTACTAGTTGGATTGTATTGGGAAGAGAATGAGAAGAGGATTAATGTCAAAAAAATTATAGTTGTCATGCCACATTGCTAGTGAAGCATGTATAAGAAATCCCTAATGGCATGAATGTATGCACTATTATATGTGATAATTCACTAATAGCAGGTTAAGGGCGTGGGGTGCTTACATCCATTATTACGTTTTCTTTTGACGTTGATTGTAGAGGCCTTAGTGGGATGATGAAAAGAGCATGTATAGATAATTTGTTTGATCCTATTTGTGTTGATGATATTAACATCAGAATATCGCATCTCCAATTTGCTGATGATAAAATTGTAGTAGGGGAGGCCTCTTACAAAAATGTTTGGGCAATGAAATGTGTTCTCAAAAGTTTCTAGCTGGTATCTGGCCTCAAGGTAATTTCTTTAAAAGCTCTCTGATTGGGATAAATGTTGAGGATGAGTGGTTGACCAGAATGACAAATGAACTCAATTACAAGATGAATTCATTGCCATTAACTATCTTGGAATTCCAATTAGGGCAAACCGGCAAAGAGTCGGAACATGGAGTCCTATAATTAACATGGTAAAATATAGATTGGCTTGGTGGGAAATCGCGACCTCTCTTTTGGAGGCGAGTGGTGTTGATCAATGCTGTTCCCGATTCCATTCCTATTTATTATCTACCATTCTTTAAAACTCCGAAGAAAGTTGTGATAGAGAAGTAAATTCCAAAACAAGTTTTTATGGGGTGGGAAAGTGATTATAGGAAAATTTCTTGGGTTAACCGGGATAGGGCATGTAGACTAAGGGATGAGGCGGGTTTGGGAATTAGAGATATAGAAAAGATCAATAAAGCATTGCTGAGTAAATGGAGATGGAGATTAGAGATAGATAGGGAGCAATTATGGTCAAGGATCTTGTTTTCTCAATTGAGGGGAAGTGGTTTCAAGAAGTGTTGAGCATTAAAGTAGGAAATGGAGCAATAACAAAATTTTGGCAGGATGTTTGGCTTGGAACAGAAAAATTAAGCTTAGATTTTGCAAGATTATATACGTGTCTTTAGATAAAATAGTACAATAGCATAAATGGGGAGTGGATTTGGATTTGGATTTGGAGATGGAGGAGAATGGGAACATGATATTCTTCAACAACTTTTGGTTTTGCTTAATAGGTACTCTGTTAAGGAAGATGGCGTTGATAGATGGCACTGGAAATGGGATATTCACAATCAAATCAGCATATTTGGCGCAAATGGGAGAATCAATCAGGAGCAATGGTGAATGACAATTATCTTTTAGTGTGGAACAGTTTTATTCCAAGCAAAATCTCAATTTTTGTTTGGAGTAGGTTACCAACAAAGAGTAATTTGCATAGAAGAGGAGCCATTGATGTTTCAGACCCTCTGTCTTGTGGGATCTGCAGTATTGATGAAGAAACAAGTGAACATCTGTTCTTTCACTGCCCGATAGCTCATCTAGTTTGGATGGGCATATACCAATGGCTGGGCATCCAAATCGTTTCATTCTAATCCTTTCCATCATTTGTATCAGCATATTAGTCTACCTTGCAAGAGCAAAGGAGAGAAAATGTGGATGTAATTTGGCAATGTACTGTTTGATCACTTTGGAAGGAAAGATTTCCATTCGGTGTCAGATTGGTTTCAAAATCCAATTGAATGTATGAACTCTCTATGTGCCAGAATGATTGTGTTTTTAGTTTGGTACTGGATGGTGATTCAGAAACTTATTTTCTATAAATTCATATTATATATAAATCAATATAATTTTTTTTCTGATAAAAGAAAAAAGAACTTTTTCGGGTGCTTTTTCCTTTTCATGGATTTTCGAATGTTAAAGCTCTATCTCTTCCACACAGTTTTACAAATTCAACTGCAGAATAGTTTTTGTCATTTATATCACACCCATATGTTAACCAATAAATACATATTGATTAACTTTATATATTTTATATTTATTCCATATTTTATACATACTTATCGCGTTTGCATGCTATAACTTGGTAAATGGAGATGGCCTTAAGCTTACAACTCACGTGAATAATCACCAATCAATCCAACCAATAATCACTTCTACAACCAATTTAATTTCATAATTTTGACTAATCTTTCCTATTTACAATTTCCTTTATATTCCTTAACCTTATCAATCATTTAGCTTTATTTTATTGTCAAAATATTGAACTCCACTCGAAATGATATAATTAAATTTAATATCATCTCTGAATTTGATTTGGTTCGTTCTTTTATTTAAATTTCCAATGTAGTAGCTTCCAAACCTGAGGAGGTTGGAACCGGCGGTCGAATCGGGACTCACGTCGTCTTGATTTTTAGAAGTTAGATTTTTATTTCTTTACATTGAAATTGATGTTTTAACACAACTGACATGCCCGCGAAAAAAAAATTATACGAAGCACATATAAAATTAATAATCGTACATTTAATATAATAATAAATACATTTCATCTCAAGGTAATTTCATTTTGCCCATTTTAATCCACCATTTTGGCCCACTTAACCCACTTAAAACTATTAATTGCATCATTTTAAACACGGTGTACACCGCTTGAACCTTGTTAACCCATCTGAAGAGCAGCTTAAATATTGATACGTTATACTGTCAACAACCTCACGTCGGTTTTCTTCCACAATGAAAACATAATCTTTATATCAATTTCATTGCTCAAACAACGATTAGGGTGTCAAGGAATAGAATACTTAAAAAAACTTTCTCAATATTAAAATCGCACAACTTAACAGATGCATCAGTCATTAAATCAATGAATGAGAACTGGAATTGACATTCAAAACTATTGTTTCCTACATAAATTTTAACAAAACCATAAATTCCGAATTCATCACAGATAGATCGAGTAAAATAAAAGCAGGAAATATATAAAACTAACAGAAAAGAATGAATCCAGAATATCGAGAAGAAAATAAAATAAGATAAGAGATCTAGAAAATAACTGTAGATGAAGATTTCCTTCACACTACTTACGCAAATGTTATAACATGGGTAATTAAGGAATAACAAAAAACTTCTAAATAAATGAGAAAAAATGTTGCACTTAGTTGAATAGAACATTTTGAAAGGTGGTTTACTCAAGAATTTGTTGTGCATTTAGCTGAATACAGTTTTGGAAAGTTGCACTAATATGCAATTTTTTTTTCTTTTTTTTAATTGTGAGAGCAACGAAATGTCTTGAAAAAGCGTGTGTATGGTTTTGGTACAATGAGGGCAATCCAGTGAATTCACTCGAAGCAAAGCAGCTTTCATCTTAGGGAAGGAAGAAACGTCCTTCGTATGGGACTAATCACGAAAAAACTTCTAAGGAAATGTAAGGACTTACAAAACTGAATCTATTTAAAGTGGTAATAGAGAGAAAAATGTACAAAAAAACAATTTAACTTGTTTAAATCGGTTAAACAATATTTTTAAAGCCCGAACTGATTTAAAAGATATTTTTTAAAATTAAAATCGAATTTTTGAAATAGCCGAATCGAATTTCTGAATTAATTCGGTTCTTTAGTTAGTTTTAAACCGAACATTTGCCCACCCTTATATGTGTGTCAATCTTGGCTCTTTCGATGATTTTCCTCATTAATATGAATTTAGAATTTACTGTTCCAACTATAATGTGTAGTTTAGAGCATTTGGAATTTATAGAATACAGTTATTTTCAAGAACGATAGCCCGTAAGCTTTTAACATAATTGATATAATAACAATTCGCCTTTAGAATGGTTAGTGACTAAAAAGGTAGGCTTTGGTTTGGTTTAAATATTGTTATTGACCCTTTTATGGGCTCAATTGTATCAAATGGTTGTAATCAGTGCTCTCAGTGCTCTATTTATAATATTTTGGCTTATAAAAAAAAACTATGTCAAGGGAATTGAATCTTCAAATTTTGTTTTTTGTTAGGCGATGTTAGATTATGCCAAAGACGCATATTAATTGATAAAGAAGATTTGGTTACAATGATAAAATATGATAATATTTGTTAAAATATAGATGATAAAATAGTAAGTGATATAAGAGAATTCATATAACCAACTAGTCTAGTAGGATAAATATTTTATTGTTGTTGTATATCTAGGTTATGAATTTCAAGTCAAATTTAAGCAAACCGAGCCAAATTGTAGTTGATAGGGATGAAAATTGAAGACACGTTGCAACATCAAATGTTGTACTATGAAGAGAAAGCTGTACAATTAATTTTTTGAATCACGTAAATGACAATTATAATTGAATGCTAATTTTATTGATTTTTAAAAATTATAATATTTGATCAATGTATATTATATTGTATATACTCAATATATAAATAAATAATAATACTAATAAAAAGCTTGTTACTCTGTTCATATGCTATTGTGAATTTAGGGAAAATTCTTGCATGCATCGGGTGTAGGTCTTGATGTATGTACACATATATGTTTATGTGTGTATGTACCGGGGCTCACACCCGTCACATACAAGAAGTTCGTTCCCATGAATTTACGCTATATCAGGTTAGCTAATTTCTTGCACAAAAGATGAATCATCTATATAAATTTGCACAAATAAAATGTCATTAAATTTGCACAAATAAAATGTCATTATATATAGTAAATTTGAACAATGGTTTATCAACTAAACATTGAACAAAGCTATTTTCGGTTTAAAACTGTGATATAGTGCCGTACCAAACTCTTGAAACTTGCTTTAAACCATATACTATTTTATCTAATTTATACAAAGTTGGGAAAAAGTGTGATTAATGAAACTTGGAGGCTATTCCATACGCTTTTCTTCCAACAACTTTCCATTTAAGAATGTATTTCTCACATCCATAATGGCAAACGATCAACTCTTTGAAGCATGGTTTGCGTACACAGTCGCGGAGGACGTCACGAAGGCTGTTATTCCAATTTCATTGATATCTCGCAGAACGATCGTGGTTATTGACTCGAATTTTTTTTTAAAGTTAAAAATATGGAAAAAAAATATTAATGAAAAAAATCTAAACAATTGGAAAAATTTGAAATAATTTAAAAATATTCCAGACCGGCCGTTCCTTGCCTTCCGTGGCGGCCGTGAATCGTCGTTGTAGTTACATAACGGTTTTAGCATGGACTTTACAGCGATAATTGTCGTTCCTGTTTGGTCGTTCCGTAACCGTTTTTGAGAACCATGCTTTAAAGTGACATAGAAAGGGAAAATATTATGACGACTTTTTCAATCTTATAACTAGCCGAAAAGTTTCATCAGAGTCAATATGATTGTATTCTCGTGCTAATAAACTAGCCTTATTCCTCATTACGAATCTATTCTCATCAATATTATTTCGAAAAACCCACTTAGTACAAATGATAGATCGATGCTGAGGAAGTGTCCATGTAGTTTCCTCCTGTATAACTTCAATCCAGCTTGAATATTGTGGGGTCCTCGCTACTTAATCCTTTATGTATCAAATCATTCCACAATTAAAAGGTAGGATTAAGTCATAAATCACACTGATTAATAGTCATACTATGTCAGTTATTACATTTTTCTCAAAACCGTGACATAATATATATCATGTACATATGAACAATCCTAACACGTTCATTTCCTAATCAATGGTTCCTCTCGCAGCAGAAGTCAACTCACAATCCCGACATTCCCCGTCTATGAGTCCTTACAGAAACAACCATACAACATGAGTATTGATATACAACCATCTCATTCACTTATCAATAAGAATACACAATACGATAAATAAACATCGTAACAACTCAACTTTGATTGTTTCTGTATCATACACCACAAGATGCAAATATGCCATGCCATGTCTCATTCATCATCCTGTTATAACGGGACCTATATGATATGCCTCTCAACTTAATAGTTAGTGGCTCAGCCTTCACGTCCCATATTAGCAGTACATACAATTTTTCTTTCCTCACACCTTATAACATCCATATTTTATGCCCAACAATGGCATACTGCTCATGGCATCAACTATATGCCTCAACAACATGAATATACAACAATATGATGTCAACAATCATATACTTCAATCTCAACACATGTACTCCACAACACGTCACATCAATACATGTATCGTAACAATAAAATCAATACTCGTACGTGAACACGTACCTGTCGTGTGATACAAAATATATAATTTCAGGCATCAATATTTAACTGCCTCTCTGTCATGTCCCATGTGATGATGCTACATGAATCACCAATATACAATGTCAAAAGAAGGTTCACCATCAAATCCGAAGAAAATAAACAATTTTCCAAATTACAACCCTATCGATCGATCGCCAATTCTCACCGATCGATCGTCAAAAAGTTCTGCCTCGCCGCGATCGATCGCCAATTCTCACCGATCGATTGCCAAAATGTTCTGTTCTCTCACGATCGATCGTCATGTTTCTCGTGATCGATCGCCAAAGCATTACACTGCCTTATTTTTACCTTGTTCGACGATCGATAGCTGTATGGCCCGCGATCAATCACCGATTCAGAACATTGCAATTTTCAAGCTTATCTTGATGGTTCTACTTCTCTACTTCAAAACATACCATCAAAATTTGTTTAAAGTAGAACATAACATCATAGGAACACATTTTCATCATTTCTCCAACTTATTTCATGGAATTCATTTCATATCAATTTAACACATAGACTTTACCAATATTATCTCACATGGATAAACTACCAACATATAAACATCATAGGCTATGGAATTCTTACCAACTAGCTTTGTTATCCCTCACAGCCAGATAAGAACTTGATTTCCAAGTTTCACTTCAAGAAAGAAGCCAAGAGAACCAAGAAACTTGAAGAGGATTTGTAGAGAATACTAGGTGAAATTTGGTGAAATATGTGTTTCAAAATCTGCAATTGGCTTAATATAGATTCCAATATTCAATCAAAATGCATGCTAAATTCATCTCAAATTAAAATTCATATTCAGCTCATGTTCTTCTCTTGTCTATATCACCAATTCATGTACACATAACTCATTCCAAAACTTAACATAATAATTGCATATGCAACATAAGCAACATGATTACTACCAATTCCATATCTTACTACCCAGTTCATTCTATTGTATTTAGTCACATAATCATGTCCCTTTGTCATCTAACCACACGTCATATAATTTCTCGTACTCGGTTAACCTCGAACTCGAGTTCACCTCATACCGTAATTATTTCATAATTATTTAATAATCACATCAAACATGTATGATTCATATCGAGCCATTACAATTATCCCAGACTAATTGAATTTCATCATCGAAATTGAATATATTCAATACCACTGCAATAAACAACACATACACAACATACCCAGATTCTCACAATATCAAAAGTGTAGTAATATGAATACTCACCAGCAGTGTAATACAAACATAAATAACATACTAGAAAATAACTCAGGATACTGCTGCATCATATGCTGCTTCGTCTCTCATGTTGCCTCCTCTACTTCCCGCCTGTCCCACTGTACCTTCACCATTGGTATCATCTTACTTCGCAACTTCATCTATACTCAATCTAAGATCCTAACTGGTCGTTCCACATACAACACATCTGTATCCAACTGTACTTCAGACGGTTGCAATACATGACTCATCTGGTTCATACTTTCTTAACATAGAGACATGAAACACATCGTGAATACCACCCAGAGATTGCGGTAATGCCAGACGATAAGGTAACGTACCAATACACTGCAATACTTCATACGGACCAACATACCGTGGTGACAACTTTCATTGCATACCAAATCGTACCACACCTCTGAAATGTGATATTTTCAAGAAGACTTTGTCACCAACTTGGAATTCAAGAGGTCTTTGCCGTTTATTCGCGTAAGCAGCTTGTCTATCCTGAGTAGCTTTTAATCTCAATCTGATCAGCTTCACATTCTCTTCCATTTCTCGTATCATATCCGATCCACTTATAGAAGACTGATCAACATCATCCCAAGATAATGGCGATCTACATCATCGCCCATACAATGCCTCAAACAGTGCCATCGTGTATTGGTCTGATAACTATTAGTATACTAGAATTCAACTAATGGCAACGACTCTTGCCAAGAGAGTGTCTGTATTGTTCGCTCTGTCTGACCATCTGTTTGAGGATGATAAGCTGTACTCAATAATACTTCAGTCCCCATTGCTGACTGTAATCGTTGTCAAAAATGAGAAGCAAACCTCGGATCTTAGTCTGACACAATCGAAACAGGTATACCATGTAGTCTCGCTACCTCACGAATGTACAATTGAGCCATCCTCAAGTAGGTAAACGTCATACTGTACGGTAAGTGCACTACCTTCGTCAATCTGTCAACTATAATCCAAATAGCATCAGAACGAGAAGAAGTCCTTGGCAAATGGATCACGAATACCATCGTAATATGTTCCCATTTCCATTGAGGAATCTCTAAACTCACCTCCTGGTCTCTGTCTCTTTGCCTTAACGTGTTGACAGACCAGACATCTCTTCACAAACTCCAGCACATCTTGTTTCATGCATTTTAACCAAAATTATGTACGTAAATCCTTGTATGTTTTCTTTCCTCCAGGATGTATACTATAACTACTACAATAAGCACGTTGTAGTAGTTCTTGGCGTGGTCCAGAAGTAGCATGAACTACCCAACCTTTTCCATGTCTCACACTTCCATCACTTGCTAATACAAAATTAGATGTTTTCCTTTGACTTATCATCACTTTCCAATGTTGTACTTCATCATCAGTGTTTGTGCCATTCTAATATTCTCGGGTTCAACCAACAATGTTGATACCCTTACTGGCACTGTCACTGCAAACTCATAACCAAATGTACAACAAGACATCATCAAAGCTGATAACTGCATTATATCATTCACAGTGTAGTGTAAGTTTCGACTCAATGCATCAGCTATCAAATTTGCTCTTCCTGGACGATACTCGATCTCACAATCATAATCTTTCAAGAGATCCATCAATCTCCTTTGTCTCATATTCAACTCTACCTGAGTGAACAAAAAATTTCAAACTATTATGGTCAGTATATATGGTAAATGACATACCATATAAATAATGTCACCATATCTTTGAAGCGTAGACTATGGCTGCCAACTCCAGATCATGTACTGGATACTTCATTTCACGTGGCTTTAATTTTCTAGATGCATATGCCACAACATGTTTATCCTGACGAAAACCAAGTAAAGATGCAATAATATAAAGTGCAAACCTTTCATGTTCTGAGGGAATTATCAACACCGGAGCAGTTGTCAACCGATGTTTCAATTCCTGAAAGCTATGCTCACATGCATCTGACCATATGAATGGTACTCCCATCTGTGTCAGCTGTGTCAATGGTTTGTCAATCTTTGAAAATCCTCCAACAAACCATCTGTAATATCCTGCTAAACCCAAGAAACTATGAATCTCTGGCACAGAAGTAGGCGCTGACCAATTCAATACCGCTTCTATCTTTTTCGGATCCACTGATATACCATCTTTGGAAATCAAATGTCTCAAAACACTACAATGTTCAACCAGAACTCACACTTGCTGAGTCTGGCATACAATTGGTTCTTTCTTAATATTTGCAATACTTTATGTAAATGTTGGGCTTGCTCTGTTTCACTTCTAGACTATATCAGTATGTCATCTATAGATACAATGACAAATTGTTCAAGGTAATCACGAATACCCTATTCATTAAACTCATGAAGACAGCTGGAGCATTAGTCACTCCAAATTGCATCACTAAGAACTCATAATGTCCATAACGAGTTCTGAGTGCTGTCTTCTGCACATCTTCTTCCCTCACACGTATTTGATGATATCCGGATCTCAAATCAATCTTAGAATAGATCATCGATCCCTGCAACTGATCAAATAAATCATCAATACGAGGAAGAGGGTATTTATTCTTAATCATTACCTTGTGCAACTGTCTATAGTCAATGCATAGTCACATTGATCCATCCTTCTTCTTTACAAACAATATCGGAGCACCCCAAGGCGACACACTAGAACGTATGTATCCCTTGTCAAGTAAATCTTGCAACAGAATTTTCAACTCTATCAGTTCAGTTGGTGCCATTCGATACGGTGCTCTTGAAATATCAGAGGTACCAGGTAGCAATTATATTCCAAATTCCACTTAACGACTTAGTGGAAATCCAGGAATTTCATCTGGAAAGACATCTACATAATCTGCTACTACCGGTATATCCTCCACTTTCGTCTCTACTTTATTCTCAGCTACATCAATCTCATATATCAAATATCATGTGTGTCCACCTTCTAACAAACGTGACATTCTAATCGTAGATATCAAGAATCTTTGCATGAGATATCTGTCCATAGAAGATCCACTGGTTTCCATTTCCAGACTGAAACCTATCCCTCTTCTAACAACAATCCATAACAGTTTGATATCTACTCAACATATCAATTCCCAGAATACAGTCAAATCAGTCATATCTAGCACAATCAAATATGCCTGTATTCCATAGTCATCATTAAACTGAATAGAGCAATCATACACAATCTGACAAGTCATAACAGCCGTTCCCATGGGTGTCGAGATATACAGATGTATCAACAGTGGAGAGCATTTATGATACCGATCAATAAATTGTGCAATAAACGAATGAGATGCACCAATATCAATCAATAAGAAAGCAGGATAAGTAAATAAACAACACTTACCTGCTATCACATCATCAGGAAATGCATCCCCTTGCTCCTTGGTCAGTGCATACACCTGAACTTGTGGCGGCCCTGCTCTTTGTCCCCCACCAGTACGAGATACAAATTGTGGTCTCTAATGTACTGTACTATCTGACACCTTCCCTCTGGTCTGTTGTCCTCCAACTTGCTGACAATCTATTATCATGTGTCATGTCCTTCCACATCCAAAACAAACTGGACCATCAGTATGTGGACAATCTCTCCTATAGTGTGGCCCTCCACAATTAAAACATCTCAATCCTCTACTACCACTCCCTTGTGTTTGTCCCTTCATAACTCGATCACCACTTCTTCGATTATCAAACCTCTGTTTACTGAATCTCGAGGATGATGCACTTCCTCGTGATGGTTTAAATGGTTTTCCTCTAGGCCTCATACTGTCTGGTGTAGGTTTTTGTGCTTGTCTTACATCCTTGTATGCCCCAATTCCTATCTTAGCCATCTTTGCCCTAGTCAGTGCCTCAACAAACAAAGTAGGGTTATTCGAAATCACCCTATCAAACAACTCTGGCCGCAACCCCTTTATAAATTGTCTGATTTTGGCCTTGGTATTGGCAGCTATATGAGGCACATACCGTAACAACGATGAATATTGCAAAGCATAGTCAGATACCTTAATTGTCCCATGTTTTAGATTGATGAACTCATCTTCTTTCAACTGCCGTGCATCAACAGAAAAATAGTCATCCAGAAATCGACTCCTGAATACATCCCAGTCCATAGACTATCCTTGAGCTCGTAGTTCAATCAGTGTCGCCTTCCACCACATCGTTGCTTTCTTTGCCAACTGAAACTCAACCAATCTCAACCAGGATGACATTGCACACGGAATTGAGACAAAGATCTGTTCCACACGCTCTAACCATTCCTCAGCCTGTTCACCTGATTTAGTTCCTTCAAATTGAGGCGGCTGATAACTCAGAAATTGAGTCAGTGTCAACTCCCCCGATAACAACACTTGTTCAACTAGCCCTTGGCCTACTGGTGGTGGTGGCATAGAACCTATACCAGCACTTGCATTTACACTCATTGCATCCCCAACTTCTTCTTGAGGATGTCCAGGTATTTCGGCTGCCATGCTGCACTTCAAGGGTTAACAATAATATTCAAACATATAAAGCATGTTCGTACACCACAATATACTTCAATAACATGCTTTCAAGTGAATAGGCATCTCCCTAGTCCACTTCCTCTACCGTGTTCACCCAGTTAGCTAACCACTGCTCTGATACCACTAATGTGGGGTCCTCGCTACTTAATCCTTTATGTGTCAAATCATTCCACAATTAAAAGGTAGGATTAAGTGTTGGGATATGCCCTAAGACAACTCATTAGATGATTGTTTATGACATACAATGTATTATGATTTTGTTAATGGCAATTCATTATTATATATTATTCGAGTATCTGTGTAATATGAATTAATATATAAGTTAATGTCTTTAGAATAATATTGTATTGTTCTTAAAGATTGTCGCTCGTCAAGTATTATCATGAATAAGGATAATGATAATGCATTGAGACTAGTATGTATTGATTGATGAATTGTTCATAGATATGAGATATCAAATCAACACATGGGTACATGTTAGAGAACGATGTACTGGACAGACCCACCATGAGAATGCTACATGGATAGTTATATGAACGTCATAAGCAATTCTCATAGTGATAATAATGTATACGACTTGAGATCACCAGAGATCCCAACATTGTATCTTGATATACCTGTAACAGGGTAAACTATAAAGACAATCATTGGATACACCACAAATTATGTAGAGGGATGTTGAGTGATCAAGAAAGGATTTGTCCCTCCTATATAACAGGAGAAGTGTTTGGGCCCTTGATCAAGTAAGACTAAAATGCATGGCCGTGCTCGAATGAGTGGATATGTGATATCGAGCTTATTCGTTTATTCTAGTTCTACTTGGGGATCAAGAAATAAGAGATTGAATATATGAGTATGACTATTCCATGACTCGTGTTCAATCTAAACACATTGGACAAAGGGATTAAGTTACATGGTTAATATTATCACAGTCCGTAGGTTATGTCGAGTCAATGACATTCTTGTAATTTGGGTAGCCTTGATGTGTTGCTAGATACCGCTCATTGCTTGTGACATAAAATTAGATTTTATGTCGCTGCCAACATTGCAAGATCCTATCGGGTCACACAAAAGATTAAATCGATAAAGGGAGATTTAGTTCATTGGATGAATTAATTAATTAAGAAGAGCCTTAATTATATATATTAGATGTATGGATTTAATTAATATATTGGTATGGGCCAATGAGGCTTTGAGAAGGCCTTTAATTAAATCTAACATATATTATAATTTGATAACAAGGTTAATTAAGAATTAATCTATCTTCATCAAACCTAATAGCCTACACAAGAGCTCTCGGTCGTCCCGCTTGAGCACCATACACGCCGCCACCGCCGTGGGTTTGTGGGGCTTTTGATCGGCCGTCGTTGATCGGTTTTGAACCGTGAGTCTTGTTTTGGTTTAAAGAACGAGTCTAGCAACTTGTTCTTGAACACCCTTTCGTTTTGATCGTGTGGATACCGTAGAGACGAAGGTGTAAATCTTTGTTCGTGACTCGTGGTCTTGCAACGTCGATTCTACTACAAACACGCTACAAGGGTACAATTCTTAATCAATCTCGGTATGATTAACTTTGTATAGGTCCAGTGGTAGGAATCAAGTTTTATTTTCCACTGCGTATTGCTTGATTGATTCCTAACAGTGGTATCAGAGCCGTGTACAAAGCTCATATCGGATTTATATGATTAATTGTTTTAATCATGTTTTGAATCTTTTGCATGCTTTAAAACTGTTTAATTCATATATGATATGTATTAATCGATTTTGGTGGAATTATTTGATGGATCGAAGTATATGATAATTCGTGATCAAAATCGAGCCATTGGCTCACATGGAAGCTCACGGCCGCCGCATGGAGCTAGGGTCTCGGACCCTTGGCTCGTGCATGGGCCGAGCCACCACCGTTGGGCCAGGGTTTCGAACCCTAGGCTGCATGGCTCTCGGCCGCCGCCGTCTTGTGGCTAGGGTTTCGAACCCTTGGCTACATGAGACGGTCGCCGCACGCTAATGGGCTAGGGTTTCGAACCCTTAGCCCCATTCGGTCCAAGACGGCGCCGAGATGGCTAGGGTTTCGAACCCAAGTCACATGCGTGGTTGGTTGGCCGTGGGTTTGGGCTAAGGATCCGTGACATGTGATGTCCCGAGCGTACGATAATTTCATAAAATTTATTTTACAGTTTTAATTGGAATTAAATTTTAAAATGTTTAGAATTTAATTCATTAATTGTTATAGCATGTTTAATGTGTTTGTTTGAGCATGGTGCATGGTTATAGCCTATGACCTATTAGATAGGATTTTGTGAATGTTTGTAATTTAATACGGCCTACGAGTCGTGCCTTCTTTTTTTTCTAAATGTTATCCCTCCCCTACGTTCCCCTCGAATGTAACTCGAGGAATTCTCTATATCATGTAATTGTTATATAGTATAGTTTATTTTGTTGATGGAGATCAATGAAGATGGACAAAGGTGCCGGGATGAGGAGGCCATTCACAAAAGGGAGCCAAAGAGGTGCTTGGAGAAGTTACTTTAGGTTGACCTTATAGTATTTTCTCATTGGCTTGAGAAAATCATTAGTTTGGGCTATAACCATGTCACGTTTATTTTATATTGATGTATGAGATGCATGTTTACTGTTTTATTTAATATTGATGCTTGATATACATATATGTAGATATGTATATATATTCATATATGTACCAGACATATTTTCAATATTAATAAAATCATGAGATCAATAAATCCCTCTTATAATATTAAGTCAAATCAAGATGCCTTCCAATTAAAAATACTTGTCAAGACTTCGATTGAACATGTGTGGGTTTGCCAAAGCAAAGCACCGTGACAATCTTAGTAAGGCTCGAAAGGATAAAACTGATATCCATGATTATTTTAAAAAAATTGGGTTCGACTTAACAAGCATTATCTCAATAGGATTGGGAACCTAGAGGCATGGGGTTGGATAATAATTCATTAGATGAATTTGAGCAAAGTGTTGTTCGTCCAACCATCCAAGAATTACATGTGATGTAATTGATAAAGTGTTGTCTACCTAAATAACCGAATCTTGGGTGATTAGCCAAAGCTAACTCAGGATTAGGTGAAATATGGATTTTGGCCCACTAAGTTTACGAGGGTTGATATTTTAAACAAAATAGTGGGAGTATCATTTAATATAAGACCTTATTAAATGATTAAAATCATAAATTTATTTTGCATATTTATATTATAGATATCCATGGCATCAAACAACGTAACTAGCACACTATCATTGCGATCGGTCCTTGAGAAGGACAAACTGAATGGGACTAATTTCCTTGACTGGTATAGGAATTTGAGGATTGTACCTGCTGAGGAACTTCCCGTAACGGCTGCTAAAACTGATAAGGATGCTTACAAGAACCATCAGAATGACGCACTTGATGTTGGTTGCCTTATGCTTGCCACCATGAACTCTGAGCTTCAGAAGCAACATGAGGAAATGGAGGCGTTCGATATGATCGAGCACTTAAAGCAACTCTACCAATAACAAGCTAGACAAGAGAGGTATGACGTCTCTAGAGCGTTATTCCAATGCAGAATGGTAGAAGGAAGCCTTGTTGGAACTCATGTACTAAAGATGATTGGGTACATTGAGAATCTTGAGAAACTGGGTTTTCCATTGGACCAAGAGTTGGCCACAGACGTGATCTTGCAATCGTTGCCTGATAGCTACAGTCAATTTGTCTTGAATTACAATATGATTGAAATCGAAAAGACGCTACCGCAATTACTTGGTATGTTGAGAACATATGAAGCAAATTCAAAGAAGTCTAAGCCTACTAATGTTCTTATTGTGAATAAGAGCAAAGGAAAGACTAAAGCAAAAGGCTACAAGAAGAACAAGAAAGTCTTTGTTAAGTCTAAGCCTCATGCTTCTGCACTCAAGCCAAAGGGAGGAGTGGCTAAGGAAGGGAACTGCTTACATTGCGGTGAGACCGGTCATTGGAAGAGGAACTGCAAATTATATCTGGAAGATCTTAAGAAGACTAAAGGAAGTGTGACTTCCGCTTCAGGTATTTTTTTATAGAAGTCAATTTATCTACTTCTTCATCATGGGAATTAGATACTGGATGTGGTTCTCACATTTGTGTTAATGTGCAGGATCTCAAAAGGAGTAGGTTGTTGGCGAAAGGCGAGGTTGATCTCCGAGTGGGAAATGGAGCAAGAGTTGCTGCATTAGCTATTGGAGATTATTCATGAACTTTACCTTCTGGTTTATTATTAGATTTACAAGACTGTTATTTTGTGCCATCTATTACTAGAAACATAATTTCAATTTCTTGTTTGGACAAGATTGGTTTTTCATTTATTATAAAGGACAAATGTTGCTCCATTTATTTGAATGAGATGTTTTATGCTAGTGCAGAATTGATTAATGGTCTTTATGTTTTAAATCTAGATATGCCTGTCATAACATAAATACTAAAATGATTAAGAATAATGATTTAAATCCAACTTATCTCTGACATTGTCGCTTGGGCCATATAAACGAGAATCGCATATCAAAACTTCATAAGGATGGAGTATTAGATTCATTTGATTTTGAATCATATGAACATGTGAATCTTGTTTAATGGGCAAGATGACTAAAGCTCATTTCAAGGGACATGTTGAAAGGACGAATGATTTATTGAGTCTCATACATAGTGATGTATGTGGACCAATAAGCACTCAAGCTAGAGGTGGTTTTCAATACTTCGTTACATTTACTGATGACTTCAGTAGATACGGGTATGTGTACCTAATGAAACATAAACATGAAACCTTTGAAAAGTTCAAGGATTTCAAGAATGAAGTACAAAACCAGCTTGGCAAAAGTATCAAAACCCTCCGATCAGATCGAGGAGGCGAATACCTAAGCCAAGAGTTTCATGACTATCTAAAGGAGTGTGGGATAGTCCCACAACTCACACCTTCGTATACTCCACAATGGAATGGTGTATCCGAAAGGAGGAATCGAACTTTGTTGGACATGGTTCGATCAATGATGAGTCATGCAGATCTTCCGACTTCCTTTTGGGGACATGCTTTAGAAACTGCAATATTCCGTGTTCCATCTAAATCAGTAGAAAAGATACCATATGAGATATGGACTAAGAAGCGTCCTAGTATGTCTTTTATGAAGATTTGGTGTTGTGAGGCTTACGTGTGACGTCACATCTCCAACAAACTTGGACCCAAATCTGATAATTGTTTATTTGTGGGGTATCCTAAGGAAACGAAAGGATACTATTTCTATTATCCCATCGAGAACAAAGTAGTTGTTGCTCGGACTGGTATCTTTTTTGAAAGAGAATTTATTTCGAGAAGAACCAGTGGGAGACAAATAGAACTTAGTGAAGTTCAACCACAAGAAAACATTGAACGTGATATTGAAATGGAAACAGAGCAGACACCACAAGCTGTTGTGGATGAAATGCCTGCTCAAGAGACACAAGCCCAGCGTAGGTCTGTAAGAGAACACTGTGAGCCACAGAGATATGGATTTCTTGTGACTCAACAAGGTGACTTACTACTTATTGATGAGGATGGGCCGTCATCTTATCAAGAAGCTATAATGGGCACTAATTCTGAGAAATGGCAAGAAGCCATGAAATCTGAGATGGAATCCATGTATGCAAACCAAGTATGGACTTTGGTTGACCCGCCTAAAGGGGTTAGACCCATAGGGTGCAAATGGATTTTCAAGAAGAAGACCGACATGGATGGTAATGTACAAACCTTTAAAGGTCGACTGGTTGCTAAAGGTTTCAAACAAATTCATGGTATTGACTATGATGAAACTTTTTCACCAGTTGCCATGGTTAAATCCATTAGGATCTTGCTTGCAATAGCTGCATTTCATGATTATGAAATCTGGCAGATGGATGTCAAAACAGCTTTCCTTGATGGAAATTTACTTGATGATGTGTACATGACACAACCTGAGGGTTTTGTCGATCCAAAGGATGATGGAAAGATATGCAAGCTACAACAATCTATTTATGGATTGAAGCAAGCTTCTCGGAGTTGGAATCTTTGTTTTGATGATGCAGTCAAAGAGTTTGGTTTCATAAAAAATGTAGATGAACCTTGTGTCTACAAGAAAGTCAGTGAGAGCATAATTATCTTCCTAATATTGTATGTAGATAACATACTTCTAATTGGGAATGATATCCCTACCTTACAATCTGTAAAGATTTGGCTAGGGAATTGCTTTTCTATGAAAGATTTAGGTGAAGCCACCTATGTATTAGGTATCAAGATCTATAGAGATAGATCAAGAAGATTGCTTGGCCTAAGTCAAAGTACATACATAGACAAAGTGCTAAAACGGTTTAGCATGCAAGAATCAAAGAAAGGATTCGTGCCTATGACACATGGGATACATCTCTTGAAGGATCAGTGTCCTTCAACACCAGATGAGAGACAACGCATGAGTAAGATTCCATATGCGTCAGCTATTGGATCTATCATGTATGCCATTTTATGTACTCGTCCCGATGTCTCGTATGCTTTGAGCATGACGAGCAGATATCAGGTTGATCCAGGTGAATGTCACTGGATTGCAGTCAAGAATATCCTGAAGTACTTGAGAAGAACTAAGGATACATTCTTGATTTATGGAGGTGAGGAAGAGCTCAATGTAATAGGTTACACTGATGCAGGCTTCCAAACCGACAAAGATGATTTCCGATCGCAATCAGGATATGTGTTTTGCCTAAATGGAGGTGCTGTAAGCTGGAAGAGTTCAAAGCAAGAGACAGTAGCCAATTCTACAACTGAAGCTGAATACATTGCTGCCTCAGATGCAGCAAAGGAAGCTGTTTGGATCAAGAAGTTCATTTCTGAACATGGGGTGATGCCTAGCATACTAGATCCGATTAAACTCTATTGTGACAACAATGGAGCCATCGCATTGGCTAAGGAACCTAGATCTCACCAAAGATCCAAGTACATACTTAGGCGCTTTCATTTCATTCGAGAAATCGTTGAAAGAGGAGATGTAAAAATATGCAAAGTACCAACTGATGATAATGTATCTGACCCACTGATGAAGCCACTATCACAGCAGAAGCATGATCGTCATACTAGATCTCTAGGCATTAAGTATATGTCTGGTTGGTCTTAGTGCAAGTGGGAGATTTGTTGGGATATGCCCTAAGACAACTCATTAGATGATTGTTTATGACATACAATGTATTATGATTGTGTTAATGGCAATTCATTATTATATATTATTCGAGTATCGTTGTAATATGAATTAATATATAAGTTAATGTCTTTAGAATAATATTGTATTGTTATTAAAGATTGTCCCTAGTCAAGTATTAACATGAATAAGGATAATGATAATGCATTGAGACTAGTATGTATTGATTGATGAATTGTTCATAGATATGAGATATCAAATCAACACATGGGTACATGTTAGAGAACGATGTACTGGACAGACCCACCATGAGAATGCTACATGGATAGTTATATGAACGTCGTAAGCAATTCTCATAGTGATAATAATGTATACGACTTGAGATCACCAGAGATCCCAACATAAGGAGTCGTGTATCTTGATATTGTCAAACATTACCTGTAACAGGGTAAACTATAAAGACAATCATTGGATACACCATGAATTATGTAGAGGGATGTTGAGTGATCAAGAAAGGATTTGTCCCTCCTATATAACAGGAGAAGTGTTTGGGCCCTTGATCAAGTAAGACTAAAATGCATGGCCGTGCTCGAATGAGTCGATATGTGATATCGAGCTTATTCGTTTATTCTAGTTCTACCTGGGGATCAAGAAAAAGAGATTGAATATATGAGTATGACGATTCCATGACTCATGTTCAATCTAAACACATTGGACAAAGGGATTAAGTTAGATGGTTAATATTATCACAGTCCGTAGGTTATGTCGAGTCAATGACATTCTTGTAATTTGGGTAGCCTTGATGTGTTGCTAGATACCGCTCATTGCTTGTGACATAAAATTAGATTTTATGTCGCTGCCAACATTGCAAGATCCTATCGGGTCACACAAAAGATTAAATCGATAAAGAGAGATTTAGTTCATTGGATGAATTAATTAATTAAGAAGAGTCTTAATTATATATATTAGATGTATGGATTTAATTAATATATTGGTATGGGCCAATGAGGCTTTGAGAAAGCCTTTAATTAAATCTAACATATATTATAATTTGATAACAAGGTTAATTAAGAATTAATCTATCTTCATCAAACCTAATAGCCTACACAAGAGCTCTCGGCCGTCCCTCTTGAGCACCATACACGCCGCCGCCGCCGCCGTGGGTTTGTGGGGCTTTTGATCGGCCGTCGTTGATCGGTTTTGAACCGTGAGTCTTGTTTTGGTTTAAAGACGAGTCTAGCAACTTGTTCTTGAACACCCTTTTCGTTTTGATCGTATGGATACCGTAGAGACGAAGGTGTACATCTTTGTTCATGACTCGTGGTCTTGCAATGAGGATTCTGCTACAAACACGCTACAAGGGTACGATTCTTAATCAATCTCGGTATGATTAACTTTGTATAGGTCCAGTGGTAGGAATCAAGTTTTATTTTCCGCTGCATATGGCTTGATTGATTCCTAACATTAAGTCATAAGTCACACTGTCATACTATGTCAGTCATTACATTTTTTCTCAAAACCGTGACATAATATACATCATGTACATATGAACAATCCTAACACGTTCATTTCCTAATCACTGGTTCATCTCGCAGCAGAAATCAACTCACAATCCCGGTCTTCCCTGTCTATGAGTCCCTACAGAAACAACCACACCACATGAGTATTGATATACAACCATCTCATTTACATATCAATAAGAATACATAATACGATAAATAAACTTCGTAACAGCTCAACTGTGATTGTTTCTGTATCATACACCATACGATGCAAATATGTCATGCCATGCCTCATTCATCATCCTGTTATAACGGGACCTATATGATATGCCTCTCAACTTAATATGTCAGTGGCTCAACCTTCACATCCCATATTAGCAGCACAAATCATTTTTGTCCTCACACCTTATAACAGTCATATCGTATGCCCAACAATGGCATACTGCTCATGGCATCAACTATATGCCTCAACAACATGAATATACAACAATATGATGTCAACAATCATATACTTCAATCTAAACACATGTACTCCACAACACGTCACATCAATACATGTATCGTAACAATAAAATCAATACTCGTACGTCAACAAGTACATGTCGTGCGATACAAAATATATCATTTCAGGCGTCATTGTTTAACTGCCTCTCTGTCATGTCCTCTGTGATGATGCTACATGAATATTAACAATATACAATGTCAAAAGAAGCTTCACCATAATATTCCAAGGAAATAAACATTTTTCAAAATTACAATCTTAGCGATCGATCGCCAATTTTCACCGATCGATCGCAAAAAAGTTCTGCCTCACCCGCGATCGATCGCCAATTCTCATCGATCGATCGTCAAAATGTTTTGTTCTCTCATGATCGATCTCCGTGTTTCTCGTGTTCGATCGCCAAAGCATTACACCACCTTATTTTTCCCCTGTTTCGGCGATCGATCGCCATCAAAATTTGTTTAAAGTAGTACATAACATAATAGGAACACATGTTCATCATTTCTCCAACTTATTTCATGGAATTCATTTCATATCAATTTAACACATAGACTTTACCAATACTATATTCACATGGATAAACTACCAACATATTGTAAGTAATCCATTATGCATAGCAACGCAGCGGAATATAAAAAATTATGGATTACAAGACACCAGATCTATACATAGGTTATCATATCGGATAAAGGATTACAAAAGTCTCACCCTTGTAGCGTGTTTGAGCAGATTCCATGGAGCACCACGTCCAACGATCCCGAGTCACGAGCAACACCTCCAAGGTCTTGCCTCAACGGTATCCACACGATCAAATCGAAAGGGATGTTCAAGAACAAGTTGCTAGACTTATTCTTGAACCAAAACTGAACTCCCGGTTCAAAACCGATCAACGACTACCAATCTCTCCTCCCTAAAAGTCGACGGCGGCCGTGAGCCTTTGAGAGAAAAGAGGCGGCCGATTCTTTGGAGTGGAAGGCTAGGTTATGTTATGAAAACTTAATAAATTATTAACCTTGCTATTTAACTATATATGATTTAATTAAAGGCTTTCACAAAGCCTTATGGGCTCAAACCCATGATATAATTAAATCCTTATAATTATTTAATTAAGACTCTTCTTAATTAATTAATTCATCCAATGAATTTAATCCCCTTTATCGATTTAATCTTTTGTGCGACCCGATAGGATCTTGTAATGTTGGCAGTGACATAAAATCTCATTTTACGTTACAAGCAAAGAGCGGTGTCTAGCAACACATCAAGGCTACCCAAATTACAAGAATGTCTTTGACTCGACATAACCTTTAGAACTTGTGATAATATTAATCATGTAACTTAATCCCTTTGTCCTTTGTGTTTTGATTGAACACGAGTCATGGAATAGTCATACTCGTATATTCAATCTTTATTTCTTGATCCCCAAGTAGAACTAGAATAAACGAATAAGCTAGATATCTCATATCGACTCATTCGAGCATGGCCATGCATTTTAGTTCTCACTTGATCAAGGGCCAAACACATCTCCTGTTATATAGGAGGGACAAATCCTATCTCGATCAGTCAACATCCCTCTACATAATTCGTAGTGTATCCAATAGTCACCTTTATAGTTTACCCTGTTACTGGTAACGTTTGACAATATCAAGATACATAACTCCTTATGTTGGGATAACTGATGATCACAAGTCGTAAGGATTACAGACATTATTATCACTATGAGAATTGCATATGACAATCATATAACTATCCATGTTGCATTCTCATGGTGGGTATGTCCAGTACATCGTTCTCTAACATGTACCCATGTATTGATTTGATATCTCATATCAATGAACAATTCATCAATCAATACATACTAGTCTCTATGTATTATCATTATCCTGATTCATGATAATACTTGACTAGGGACAATGTTTAAGAATAATACAATATTATTATAAGGACATTAACATATATATTAATTCACATTGCACAGTTAAAAGAATAATATATAATAATGAATTGACATTCATAAAATCATAAACATTGTATGTCAAAACAATCATCTAATGACTTGTCTTAGGGCATATCCCAACAAATCTCCCACTTGCACTAAGACCACTCAGACATATACCTAATGCCTAGAGATCTAGTATGACGATCATGCTTCTGCTGTGACAGTGACTTCGTCAATGGGTTAGATACATTATCATCTGTTGGTACTTTGCATATTTTAACATCTCCCCTTTCAACGATTTCTTGAATGAAATGAAAGCGCCGAAGTTTGTGCTTGGATCTTTAGTGAGATCTAGGTTCCTTAGCCAATGCGATCGCTCCATTATTGTCACAATAGAGTTCTATCTGATCTTTAATGCTAGGCACCACTCCAAGTTCAGAAATGAACTTCCTGATCCAAACAGCTTCCTTTGCTGCATCTGAGGCAGCAATATACTCAGCTTTCGTTGTAGAATTGGCTACTGTCTCTTGCTTTGAACTCTTCCAGCTCACAACACCTCCATTTAGGCAATACACATATCCAGATTGCGATCGATAATCATCTTTGTCGGTTTGGAAGCTTGCATCAGTGTAACCCACTACATTGAGCTCTTCCTCACCTCCATAAATCAAGAATGTATCCTTAGTTCTTCTCAAGTACTTCATGATATTCTTGACAGCAATCCAGTGACCTTCACCTGGATCAACTTGATATCTGCTCGTCATGCTCAAAGCATACGATACATCGGGACGAGTACTATCATGGCATACATGATAGATCCAATAGCTGACGCATATGGAATCTTACTCATGCGTTGTCTCTCATCTGGTGTTGAAGGACACTGTTCCTTCGAGAGATATATACCATGTGTCATAGGCAAGAATCCTTTCTTTGATTCTTGCATGCTAAACCTTTTAAGAACTTTGTCTATGTATGTACTTTGACTTAGGCCAAGAAGCCTTCTTGATCTATCTCTATAGATCTTGATTCCTAATACATATGTGGCTTCTCCCAAGTCTTTCATCGAAAAGCAGTTCCCTAGCCAAATCTTTACAGATTGTGTGATGTCCGGAGATTAATGGTGTTAATCCCGGTGTAGTAATAATCCTTGATGTATTTTTGATTGTGGCAATTAGGAATTAATTGTGGTTTTGCGTCTCCCGAGGTTGTTAAATCGGGCATTTGGGATCGTTGAACCCAAAGGTTGAGATTGTATTCCCATTTTGGTGGAAAACCTATGAGTTGGGTTTTTAGTGGGACTTGGTGTCCGGGGTGCCTTATGTTGGGGCCAGTCTGGGGATTTGATGTTGGAGAGAGAGTTTTTGAAAACATATGATTTTTAACGAATCATGATGTATTTGTGAAGGTATTGGTATTTTGGGGCATTTTTGCTATATATACCAGTTGGACTCGGGGTTCCGTCATTTTGGAATCCATTTCTCTCCTCTCCTCTCCCTCTCACGCCTCTCTCTCACCCCAAACCCTTCCCCTTTCCCTTTGATGAGCAAAATTGATGGAGGCTCGTCCTAGGAGCCGGATTGCTCGAAGATAAGTTGGTAAGTTTCTTCCCCTCGTCATTGTCTTTGATTTGATAGTGCTATGGTGTGTTATGGTTGAGTTTTTGGGTTGGATTTGTATTTGGGGGGTTTTGGGTTAAAAATCTAAAATGTTAATTTTAGTGTTTTTATGGAGTATTGGGAGTGTTGAGGAAGTTAGGGGTATTGGTTTTGAGTTTGGGTGTGAAAAACACCATGGAAGCTCGAAATTTTCAGAAAATTGCAGGTGGCGATCGATCGCCGAGGTGGGGCGATCGATCGCGACGTGCAGCTGTTAAAATCGAAGAAGATGAACAGTGCAGGCGATCGATCGCATGGTTTAGGCGATCGATCGTGAGCATGTTGGCGATCGATCGCGAAGGGTGGCGATCGATCGCGTGTAGGCGATTTTGGCCACTGGAGTGTGGCGATCGATCGCGGTAATTGTGGCGATCGATCGCCACCCGAAGGAAATTGTTTTTTTGGAATTTTTGGAAAATGTCGGGATTTTGGAACCGGGGTTTAAAGGGGCCGTTTTCGGGGCAATGTCTACATTCCAATGGGAATGCTATGCTTTTAAAATGGATTGGTTGGAGCCAAAATTAATTAACGGAATTCCCGGTTGAATTCTGGGATATC
Organism: Haberlea rhodopensis; assembly: GCA_907163345.1. Taxonomy (NCBI): domain Eukaryota; kingdom Viridiplantae; phylum Streptophyta; class Magnoliopsida; order Lamiales; family Gesneriaceae; genus Haberlea; species Haberlea rhodopensis. Next base: position 546,627 of record CAJQUN010000364.1, read on the forward strand.
TTTTAAACTTGATAAATGGTATATTTTGGGTATTATGCATGCTTAGCCGGGGGGCTTCTATTTTGGTGATCGTCATGAATTGACGATGGGTTTTGAGGCTGCAAACGTGTGTGGGCTTGTGTCTCTTGAGCAGGTACTTCTTCCACAACAGCTTGCGGTGCCTGCTCTGTTTCCATCTCAATCTCAGGTTCAGTGTTTTCTTGTGGTTGAACTTCAATAAGTTCTATTTTTCTCCCACTGGTTTTTCTAGAAATAAATTCTCTTTCAAGAAATACACCAGTCCGAGCAACAACTACTTTGTTCTCGGTGGGATAATAGAAATAGTATCATTTCGTTTCCTTAGGATACCCCACAAATAAACACTTATCAGATTTGGGTCCAAGTTTGTTAGTGGCGTGACGTCTAACGAAAGCCTCACAACCCCAAATCTTCATAAAAGACATACTAGGACGCTTCCCAGTCCATATCTCATATGGTGTCTTTTCCACTGATTTAGATGGAACACGGTTCAGTAAGAAAATCGCTGTTTCTAGAGCGTGTCCCCAAAACGATATCGGAAGATCTGCATGACTCATCATTGATCTAACCATGTCCAACAAGGTTCGATTTCTCCTCTCGGATACACCATTCCATTGTGGCGATCGATCGCGTGTAGGCGATTTTGGCCACTGGAGTGTGGCGATCGATCGCGGTAATTGGGGCGATCGATCGCCACCCGAAGGAAATTGTTTTTTTGGATTTTTTGGAAAATGTCGGGATTTTGGAACCGGGGTTTAAAGGGGCCGTTTTCGGGGCAATGTCTACATTCCAATGGGAATGCTATGCTTTTAAAATGGATTGGTTGGAGCCAAAATTAATTAACAGAATTCCCGGTTGAATTCTGGGATATCTTTTAAACTTGATAAATGGTATATTTTGGGTATTATGCATGCTTAGCCGGGGGGCTTCTATTTGGTGATCGTCATGAATTGATGATGGGTTTTGAGGCTGCAAACGTGAGTGGGCACGTGATCGCATGCTTATTCTTGATTGTGAGTTGTTTATGTGTTTTAGCACATATGTCTCGAGGCATGGAACTCAAGCAAGGTTTGGCTTGGACTACGGAGACTTAAGGTACGTATAACGTACGAGCATAGCCTATTATAATATTACAACTGTGAATTGCATGGTATGTGGTAATTGCAATGAATGAAGATTGAAATGCATGGTACATGGTGCTTGAAATAAATGGCCAATGAAATGTATAGCATTTGGTAATTGTGATAAATGGAAATATGCTGAGAATTATATAGTGCCGCCTTGAGCAAGCAACGATTGAGATGTTATCGCTGTTGAGCGATCATCGGTTATGACGCCACTATTGTGGAGCGGGCGTGGGATGATGATGCCGCTATTGTAGAGCGAGCTATGATATAGAACTGCGGTATTATTGGTTAGACATATGTGATATCTATGGTCTTTTATGTAATGATTTTACCATATGGATTATGGTACTGACATAATAGAAATGGTATCTGTTAATCCATGTGGCGATTAACTGGCTTTGGGAATTTGATGAGTTTGGTTATTTTGAGAACAGGGATAATACAGGGGATCCCGGATGAGGATGATACCATCCAGGGAGTATCATTTAAATTCATGGCATTTACATTTTGTAAATTATGAATTGTAATATTATGATTATTTGGATTGGTGGTATTGGTATGCTCACCCCGTGTGGGGGCTGTCTCTGTTGGGGCAGGTGTTACAGGTGTAGCAGCAGCTTTGGAGTTGAACTCGGGCTGTCGATTTGAGGTACTTCCAGGATCGAGGTACCAGAGCTGGTTGAATAAGTGCATAGATCCAGAGTTGAGACTGAACTGTGCTTGGGAGGTGCTTCCAGGATTGAAGTACCAATAACAGTATATGGTAGACTATTTTATACATTAGATACACGCTCATTCCTTTGGGTGCTCTTATGTGAGTACATTTTACGTGTATATGAGATGTATAAATGGGCTACGGCTTTCTCTGTTCATTCATGGTTTGCATGCAATTAAATATGGAATTGCTAAATGAACTGAGAACATGTTAGTGTATGTTTAAAGGTGCATGACATGTTTTTATGGAATGTGTTGGGAAAGTATAGACATTATACGATTAATGTAAAGGAATTTTATAGATGGTACTCATGCTAGAGTTGCATGTAATCACTTTTCCCCTTAATAACATGATCGTATGCACTAATGACAGGGGTTAATACACTAATATCGGGTTAAGGGCACGGGGGTCCTTACATTAGTGGTATCAGAGCAGTGGTTAGCTCTTTGGGGCTGTTGAAGGCCTGGAACATGCTAATAGGGATGGGTAGCACATATTTATGCATGATAGTAGTTAGTGTTGTGTGACACAACTATTTTGCTTATGTGCATTTGTGATATGTGATCATAGTGAAACGATTATATGTCATGACATCTATAGAATCATAATATAACTTGTTGATTATGATTGTGAGTTGTGACACAGGAACAACCAAATGGAGCGTTTTGAAATGCATTGGGATACAGTAAGTACTTTGTACTCATAGTTTATGCATTTACTCATTATAATCATATTGTGGGGAATATGGATTATCGTATGCTCATGGTTTGGGATTGTTCCTATAGGGACACTATGACGCGAAAGGCTAAGGCCAGGGTTGAAAGACACGAAACGGTAACTTGCGTTTTATATACATCATGGAATTATGCATTGTGGTTGCATGTGTACAATAGAGTGATGATTTTAATGCTCTGCCGCCAAATGTTGAAGCGAGGGGTGGGAGTGCCGCATGTCGCATTTGAGCGAGGTGCATTAAAATACATTCATGATGATGTATGTTGGCATATGGTATATGCTTTGTGTTGCAGGTATAGACAGGATACTTGGTGAATATCCCATGAGTCATTGTTATGGATGAGTGATGATTTGACATGCTTGCCGCTATTTATTGTTTTGTACCGCTAAAATGTGAAGCGAGGGGTGGGAGCGCCGCATGTCACATTCAAGCGTGGTTATCATATGAAGCGAGGAAAGAATATTTGCCGCTAAAATGTGAAGCGAGGGGTGGGAGCGCCGCATGTCCATTTAAGCGAGGTTATTCTATGCCGCCTATGTGTAAAGCGAGGGGTGGGAGTACCGCATGTTTTATTTGAGCGAGGGGCATTAAAATACACTACTGTAACAATGACAGGGATTGGCTATTCTATTGGCGATGGTTTATGCCGCCGGGTATTCATAGCGATGGTTCATTCCGCTATTCTATTGGCGATGGTTTATGCCGCCGGGTATTCATAGCGATGGTTCATTCCACTATTCTATTGGTGATGGTTTATGCCGCCGGGTATTCATAGCGATGGTTCATTCCGCTATTCTATTGGCGATGGTTTATGCCGCCGGGTATTCATAACGATGGTTCATTCCGCTATTCTATTGGCGATGGTTTATGCCGCCGGGTATTCATAGCGATGGTTCATTCCGCTATTCTATTGGCGATGGTTTATGCCACCGGGTATTCATAGCGATGGTTCATTCCGCTATTCTATTGGCGATGGTTTATGCCGCCGGGTATTCATAGCGATGGTTCATTCCGCTATTCTATTGGCGATGGTTCATGCCGCCGGATATTTATAGTGATGTTTTATGCTGCCGACTCTATGACGAGGGATTATGCCGATGATTCTATAGCGACGGGTTATACCGCTATGTACATGACACTGGATTACGCCACCTACGAGCAATGGGTGCTGATTGCGTACCACTGTTGGATGACGGAGACAGGTATGCCGCTATATTGTTAGCGATGAGGTACGGCAAATTACTGTTTATTTAGAACTATTGTGGATATCATGCGTTGATTTACTTATGTTGTCATGTGCTTGACGATGAGATTATGGACGTCGTGTATCGACATATACCGTCACGAGTTGACGATGTTAATTGGATGTCATATGTTGACATATGCCGTCACCGGACGACGATGACATAGCGGGTGTTCAATGTAGACGTGTAGCGTCGTTTTGATGATTAATACATTTATGTTTATGTATTTGGTTGTATGGTTCGAGTGCCTTTGGTGAGCACATGGTAGTGTCTGGGTCACTAGTTGACGAGACCATTATGCCGAGCATGTTGCTCGAAGAATTATTGGGTGCACCGTACAGGAATTGTACCGCAGCACATATTCGAAGTATATATTGTTCGAGTAATGATATCCTTTGGGTATACTCGCTGGTTCGGCTAAGGCCAAGTGATTGGGTGGTAGGAGTAGTCATCGAGGAAACTACTCGCTTGTTACTATGATGTGTGTTAGGCATGATCACACCCACCCTGAGGGTGTGGAATAAGTCTTAATGGTTTATGATTGCATCATAGCTGAGCAAGGACACCGGAATGTCCTTTGTGCATTGGTTTTAGAGAAATATTGGGTGATGACCCACTACTCTAAATGGATGATACGGTATGGTATACCGAGTGGAACGTATGAGACGTTGGTAGGCTTGATATGAGCCTTTGGAGGCAGCGCTTGTTAGCCAGATATCGTGGCAATGTTATAGTGTGCTTTTGATAGCCGTTATACTGCTCGTTGGATTCGAGTTCAGTGAATCGTATGATGATACGATGAGGACTTTTAGTAGACTCTCGCAGTCTCTATGTGGCATGATGTTTGAGGCATGGGATACCTCACGAGAACGTTTATACGTCTTTTGTTTCGAGGGACTTGTATTGGGACAACTCATTTTTGTGGGTAATACCAACGCGAGTGTCGACTAGTCGTTGTTAACTCTGGTTGAGCATCCTTGCATATGGAATGCAACGGGAGTTACAAGTGGAATTGGGAGTTATAGTTAGTGGGGTGACACTGCTATATTGACTTTATCTCTTGGAAAGATTTGAATTGTACTGCCATGGAACAGCTGGTATTTGTTGAGGGTTGATTGTGAATCAACCAGGGTAAGCCCTACTAGTGTTGGACTAGGTGATGGCTTCGTACTTCCAGTGAGACGTTCGAGGAGACGTCTCTGGGTTGATGCTCGAGTGTGGAGTACTATGGCAATAGTACAGGGCATCGTTGATTGAGTATACATGGTGTTGGAATCGAAGGGCGGGGTGAATGAGATTCCCTGGCTACTTTAGCTTTTTAAAATGAGTTTGAAAAACTAAAAGAGTTTTGCGCTTTGCGGAAGCCTTTAGTCAATCGATAAATAAAACGAATAAGTAAATAAATGCGTAAAGGAATAATGCGGTAAATGACAGGGATATTTGTTATAGAAGTTCGGCGATGAATCGCCTACGTCTCCTCTTCCCGGTTAGATAACCTCCAACCGAGGTTCCACTAGAATAAATGATCTTGGCCTTGAGGGCTCCAAGTTAGCCACAACCCAACTCTTCCCGAGTTTACAAAGCTCTTCCCGAGCACACTACTCTTCCCGAGTACACAACGCTCTTCCCGAGCACAATACCCTTCACGAGTATACAAAGCTCTTCACGAGCTACCAACACTCTTCACGAGTCTTCTTGGCCTTAAGGGCTCCAAGGATAGCCACACACTTGCACCAACTAGACTTGTTGATGACTTTACAATTTTCCAACTTGCTTTGGTGTTGGAGGACCTTTACAATAACTCAACACACACCTTCACGGTGTACCAACACGAAGTGAACAAGACTCACACACAATAGAAGAATTACAAGCTCCAATACAATAACAATGTATGGAGATTGCAAAGCTTAATTCAATAATAATTATCAAGACTTTTGTATAAGTTGTAGGCTTGTTCCTTAGCTTCAAAATGCTCCAAAGCATTCATATTTATAGTGTAGAAGGCTCCAAGGCTCCTACTAGCCGTTGCTTCAAATAAGGCTTGAATCACTCCTCGATCGCCTCGGACATCGCCTCGGGCGATCACCATCGCCGCGTCCCAACGGTCAGCAAAAATCACGGATCGCCTCAGGCGATCGGTGGATCGCCTCAGGCGATCCAATGCCAAAATCAAGGCCGTAGCCTCAGCTCCTTCAAATCTTGCATCGCCTCAAACGAACTCCAGATCACCTCAGGCGTTCCAGCCCATCGCCTCAGGCGTTCGTGCCATCGCCTCGGGCGAACTCCCCGCCCGCATGCCCGCGCATTGCCTCGGCGTCGCTTCAGTCGATGTGCAGGGGCGAAGTCCCTGTGGCTGCCATCGCCTCAGGCGATGGTCATCATCGCCTGGGGCGATCATCCTCGCATGCTCTCCTGGCCATCGCCTCTGTCGATGTGCGTGGCGATGCCTGGCCTGGCACCCATCGCCTGGGGCGATGATCACCATCGCCTGGGGCGATCCAAGCCAGAATATGCACACTTGAATTTCTTCATTCCATTCCACTTTTCAGCACTTAATCTGCACACTAAGTAGTTGCATTAGTATAACAAACACAAGTTTTGTTGATCATCAAAACTCACAGATTGACCGGGGATAATTTAACGCATTAAACGCAACCATGCTTTAAGGCTCAACAATCTCCCCCTTTTTGATGATCACAAAACTTGATAAACTTGAATAAGTAATATGCATGAAATGTGAGTAAAAATAACTCCCCCTTAACAATTGCATTACACATACAAGTTATCAAGTAAATCATTAAACAAATAACTCTCCCCCTCAAACCATGCATACATAAGCTCTCCCCCTTAAACTATGCATGTATTAAGGTTCAAGTTTATCACAAAATTCTCCCCCTTTTTGTGATAATCAAAAAGCATAAAATTCAAATAAACATTGTATAATTTATATGTTGACATATAGCTTCAAATTACACATGTTCCTCATCAAACAGGATTAAATTATATAGAGGTGAATCACATCCATGTGTTTAAGGTACTCAACAATTAATTCTACAAGTTGCAATGTGTGCATATGTTCATGCATTCATGCCAAAAACAAAATAATAAAAATATCAAGGCATTATAACAAATCATATACTTGCACATTTTCACATAGCATATTCAAATTTGAATGCAAAGCATATCAAGCTACTTACTATAAAAAGATAAGCATACATCATGCATTTCCACAATTATGCTAAGGGGTTATGTATTTTACTCCAATGAATATTGAGCTTCAATATTTATTGATCACAATTAATTTGTGCCAATGAATTTTGAAATTGCTCTTTTAACATGTAAAAAATAAATTTTACCCTCAATGACAAGAGTTCGTTCTTGTCATAGGTCCAACGCCTCGAGCCTATTCTATAGTTGTGAATAATACAAACTCCTCCTTTGAGTTGCTTGGCCCTTCATCCTTCATTCCATTCTTGTCCGTACAAAACAAATTTACAATTGGAGGAACTTTGGTACCCATTTGATTTTTGGGTCATAGGGGGTTAACTTTCAATGGCACTTTTGGAATCCATTTCCACCTCTTATTAGGTTGGTATTGGATTCTAGCAAACCTACACTTATTTTTAGTGTGGCCATTTTTGCAACAATAATTACAAGTAGGAGAATCATGCTTTGCATTGGCCAACAAGCTAGAAAAAGTTTTTGATTTGCTTGAAAATCCTAACCCGGCTTTGTCAAAGCTACAACGTTGCAAGCCAAGCAATTCATTCATATTTTTACTACTTTCACTAAATTTGCAAAATGATCTCTTTAAAGAATTTAATTCATTTTTCAATGAATTATTTTCTTCATCTTTCTTAGCAATCTCAAGTTTGAGTAATTTGTTACTCATCTTGGTTTTACCAAGAGCATCAATAAGATCATTATAAGACTCTAAAAGTTCATCAAATGAAGGTACCTCATTGTCACTTTCATCTCCTTCATCTCCAAGAGCCATTAAACATAGATTGGTGGCTTCTTCTTCATCGGAGTTGCTATCACTCCATGTGGCTATAAACGCCTTCTTCTTCCCTTTGTCCTCATTCTTCTTCCTAGGGCATTTGTTAGCATAATGACCTTTATCATTACAATTATAACAAGTTACCTCATTTTTGGATTCATTTTTGGTTGCACTTGAGGTCTTTGACTTGCTATGTTTAGTGAAGAGCTTCTTGAACTTCTTTGTGAATAGGATCATCTCCTCATCATCATCATCTTCTTCATCATCGGAGTGGTCTTTCCTTCCAACCAAGGCAATCCCATTTCTCTTGGATCTATCCTCCTCCTTTACTTCTTTCCTTGTGGCAACTTCAAGCTCATGAGTCACCAATGTGCCATGGAGCTCATCAAGATCATAGGAATCACTTTCTCCTTTGTTGGATCGATAATGGCCGTCCTCTTTGCATCCCATTCTTTAGGTAAGGCCCTTAGTGCTCTCCTCCATATTTGCTTTGGAGGATACTTCTCTCCAAGTTGAGCAAGCTCGTTGATGATTTGGGTGAGCCTCCTAAACATGGAATCCACATCTTCTCCGGAATCCATCTCAAATGTCTCATATTTGAGTTGAAGGAGGTCTATCTTTGTCTCCTTTACTTGGTTGGTTCCTTCATGACAAATTTATAATTTGTCCTCTATCTCCTTAGCGGTTGAGCACATCGAGATCCGGTTGTACTCCTTCATATCTAAGGCACAATGCAAAATACTAATAGCTTTAGCATTTTGTGATATTAAAATCATATCCGCTCTAGTGAAATCGTCAATTTCTTTGGGAGTACTTATTCCCCCAACTTCCTTTAAAGGAATATGTGGACCTTTCACAAAGATTTTCCATAGATCATAATCTACGGATTGGATGTATAGAGAAATTATATTCTTCCAATAACCGTAGTTATCACCCGTGAAAAGCGGAGGGCGATTCGTCGATTGACCTTGAGCAAACTCATTTGCTAGATTAGCCATAAAAAGATTTTGATTTAAAAACAAAAATCAAATGGCTCTGATACCACTTGTTGGAATCGAAGAGGGAGGGGGGGGGGGGGTGAATGAGATTCCTTGGCTACTTTAGCTTTTTAAAATGAGTTTGAAAAACTAAAAGAGTTTTGCGCTTTGCGGAAGCCTTTAGTCAATCGATAAATAAAACGAATAAGTAAATAAATGCGTAAAGGAATAATGCGGTAAATGACAGGGATATTTGTTATAGAAGTTCGGCGATGACTCGCCTACGTCTCCTCTTCCCGGTTAGATAACCTCCAACCGAGGTTCCACTAGAATAAATGATCTTGGCCTTGAGGGCTCCAAGTTAGCCACAACCCAACTCTTCCCGAGTTTACAAAGCTCTTCCCGAGCACACTACTCTTCCCGAGTACACAACGCTCTTCCCGAGCACAATACCCTTCACGAGTATACAAAGCTCTTCACGAGCTACCAACACTCTTCACGAGTCTTCTTGGCCTTAAGGGCTCCAAGGATAGCCAAACACTTGCACCAACTATTCTTGTTGATGACTTTACAATTTTCCAACTTGCTTTGGTGTTGGAGGACCTTTACAATAACTCAACACACACCTTCACGGTGTACCAACACGAAGTGAACAAGACTCACACACAATAGAAGAATTACAAGCTCCAATACAATAACAATGTATGGAGATTGCAAAGCTTAATTCAATAATAATTATCAAGACTTTTGTATAAGTTGTAGGCTTGTTCCTTAGCTCCAAAATGCTCCAAAGCATTCATATTTATAGTGTAGAAGGCCTCCAAGGCTCCTACTAGCCGTTTCTTCAAATAAGGCTTGAATCACTCCTCGATCGCCTCGGACATCGCTTCGGGCGATCACCATCGCCGCGCCCCAACGGTCAGCAAAAATCACGGATCGCCTCAGGCGATCGGTGGATCGCCTCAGGCGATCCAATGCCAAAATCAAGGCCGTAGCCTCAGCTCCTTCAAATCTTGCATCGCCTCAAACGAACTCCAGATCACCTCAGGCGTTCCAGCCCATCGCCTCAGGCGTTCGTGCCATCGCCTCGGGCGAACTCCCCGGCCGCATGCCCGCGCATTGCCTCGGCGTCGCTTCAGTCGATGTGCAGGGGCGAAGTCCCTGTGGCTGCCATCGCCTCAGGCGATGGTCATCATCGCCTGGGGCGATCATCCTCGCATGCTCTCCTGGCCATCGCCTCTGTCGATGTGCGTGGCGATGCCTGGCCTGGCACCCATCGCCTGGGGCGATGATCACCATCGCCTGGGGCGATCCAAGCCAGAATAGGCACACTTGAATTTCTTCATTCCATTCCACTTTTCATCACTTAATCTGCACACTAAGTACATGCATTAGTATAACAAACACAAGTTTTGTTGATCATCAAAACTCACAGATTGACCGGGGATAATTTAACGCATTAAACGCAACCATGCGTTTAAGGCTCAACACATGGCGTATACGAGTTTCGATTTGATAATAGTGGCTTCGATGCACTATTCTGAACCAGTTGCATATTTGGATCCCGAAATATTTATTGGTATGTATATATCCAGTTTTCCGGACGGTGGTTCGAGGTTGGAGGGTCATGGATTCATGACACTATCCTTGTGGGAAAGGCGGTATTGATATACCTGTCGGTTGAATCTTTTGGGAGATTCGTTACTTTGGTTGTGTGATATTGACGTTGAAATCACACCCTTTGGTTTTAGACTGTCAACCACTATTCTCCGTGGAGTGAGAATAATCGAGGTTTGGCAGTAGGTTTTGGGACTTTGGGTATGTTTGGAGATAACCGAGTCTATTGCTTTGAGTGTGCCTGTTTTGTTGGTGCTCAGACTTGTATACCCGTGCGTGTATACTAATACCAACTCTATTTCATTCCTTGTTGAACGTCGGTTTAGTGTGTTTGGTTTGATGAATCTCCGGTGGGAGATTTTGACAATTTGAGATTGGTAATCTCGATAGCACGATGTATTCTGAGGAATAATCGTGAGGTCAGTTTGACTTTCCTTGAGAGGGCTTGTCGTGTTTTAGGACCGTGGTAATTCTTGCTGGTCGATTCGATAGCCTCCATGTTTTAGGATTGTTGAATTCCAAGATATATGAGCGATGGCTGGGATTCAGGTTTGTTTAGTGTCAGGATTGACACGTGTGTAGGAATGCAATTGTTTGTCTTGCATGTCCACGGTGGAACTTGAGACCTTGTAGAGTCTCGATAGTGTGTTTTGGGCCAAGATGGGATTTCTCGGAACACATGGACGTAGACATCTGTAGTGATGTGTTTTGTATGGATTGGTGACCGTGGGTTACCTGATCCAGGTTGCAAGTGGTGCAACTACTCCTTTGGAGGAGATGGACTGGGAAGCGAGAACCTGATTTTTTTTTATGAGTATACTGTTGTATACTAGTGGTCCACATCATGACGATGCGTGTCAAGCATCGTGGGCAAATGATGAATATCACGGAGTGATATCTATGTCGGGACCAAGGAAGGTTTGGTTGATTTTCAGTCATGGTGGACTCGCTTCTGCGACGATTCACGTCGAGGTATGTTGTTATCTTTCGGGTTTGTATTGATCTTGGCGTTTGCTCTATTTTAGAGCTTGGTGCGAGATGGGTGTTCTCGCGGTTGTTAATTCGATTCTAATGTGGTCCAGAATCGGGGTTGTGGCCTTGTTTTGTTTGTGTAGTCCTGATGTTACGGTGAGTACACCGGTGTAATTTTGAGGACGAAATTTTATTGGTGGGGGATAATTGTGATGTCCGGAGATTAATGGTGTTAATCCCGGTGTAGTAATAATCCTTGATGGATTTTTGATTGTGGCAATTAGGAATTAATTGCGGTTTTGCGTCTCCCGAGGTTGTTAAATCGGGCATTTGGGATCGTTGAACCCAAAGGTTGAGATTGTATTCCCATTTTGGTGGAAAACCTATGAGTTGGTTTTTTAGTGGGACTTGGTGTCCGGGGTGCCTTATGTTGGGGCCAGTCCGGGGATTTGATGTTGGAGAGAGAGTTTTTGAAAACAGATGATTTTTAACGAATCATAATGTATTTGTGAAGGTATTGGTATTTTGGGGCATTTTTGCTATATATACCAGTTGGACTCGGGGTTCCGTCATTATGGAATCCATTTCTCTCCTCTCCTCTCCCTCTCACGCCTCTCTCTCACCCCAAACCCTTCCCCTTTCCCTTTGATGAGCAAAATTGATGGAGGCTCGTCCTAGGAGCCGGATTGCTCGAAGATAAGTTGGTAAGTTTCTTCCCCTCGTCATTGTCTTCGATTTGATAGTGCTATGGTGTGTTATGGTTGAGTTTTTGGGTTGGATTTGTATTTGGGGGGTTTTGGGTTAAAAATCTAAAATGTTAATTTTAGTGTTTTTATGGAGTATTGGGAGTGTTGAGGAAGTTAAGGGTATTGGTTTTGAGTTTGGGTGTGAAAAACACCATGGAAGCTCGAATTTTTCGGAAAATTGCAGGTGGCGATCGATCGCCGAGGTGGGGCGATCGATCGCGACGGGCAGCTGTTAAAATCGAAGAAGATGAACAGTGCAGGCGATCGATCGCATGGTTTAGGCGATCGATCGCGAGCATGTTGGCGATCGATCGCGAAGGGTGGCGATCGATCGCGTGTAGGCGATTTTGGCCACTGGAGTGTGGCGATCGATCGCGGTAATTGTGGCGATCGATCGCCACCCGAAGGAAATTGTTTTTTTTGGAATTTTTGGAAAATGTCGCAATTTAAAGGGGCCGTTTTCGGGGCAATGTCTACATTTCAATGGGAATGCTATGCTTTTAAAATGGATTGGTTGGAGCCAAAATTAATTAACGGAATTCCCGGTTGAATTCTGGGATATCTTTTAAACTTGATAAATGGTATATTTTGGATATTATGCATGCTTAGCCGGGGGGATTCTATGATCGTCATGAATTGACGATGGGTTTTGAGGCTGCAAACGTGTGTGGGCTTGTGTCTCTTGAGCAGGTACTTCTTCCACAACAGCTTGCGGTGCATGCTCTGTTTCCATCTCAATCTCAGGTTCAGTGTTTTCTTGTGGTTGAACTTCACTAAGTTCTATTTTTCTCCCAGTGGTTTTTCTAGAAATAAATTCTCTTTCAAGAAATACACCAGTCCGAGCAACAACTACTTTGTTCTCGGTGGGATAATAGAAATAGTATCATTTCGTTTCCTTAGGATACCCCACAAATAAACACTTATCAGATTTGGGTCCAAGTTTGTTAGTGGTGTGACGTCTAACGAAAGCCTCACAACCCCAAATCTTCATAAAAGACATACTAGGACGCTTCCCAGTCCATATCTCATATGGTGTCTTTTCCACTGATTTAGATGGAACACGGTTCAGTAAGAAAATCGCTGTTTCTAGAGCGTGTCCCCAAAACGATATCGGAAGATCTGCATGACTCATCATTGATCTAACCATGTCCAACAAGGTTCGATTTCTCCTCTCGGATACACCATTCCATTGTGGCGATCGATCGCGTGTAGGTGATTTTGGCCACTGGAGTGTGGCGATCGATCGCGGTAATTATGGCGATCGATCGCCACCCGAAGGAAATTGTTTTTTTGGAATTTTTGGAAAATGTCGGGATTTTGGAACCGGGGTTTAAAGGGGCCGTTTTCGGGGCAATGTCTACATTCCAATGGGAATGCTATGCTTTTAAAATGGATTGGTTGGAGCCAAAATTAATTAACGGAATTCCCGGTTGAATTCTGGGATATCTTTTAAACTTGATAAATGGTATATTTTGGGTATTATGCATGCTTAGCCGGGGGTGTAAGGACCCCAAGCCCTTAACCCTTGATTAGTGTATTAACCACTATGTGTGGCACATGCTTTCAATAAAAAGTCAATCGGGAAGCTCAGATGATACTTTATCATTGCATGGCAATTACAAAATTTCCATTAACACTCAATGTTATAAGATCATCAGCCTAACAACAAATAGACTCATAAAGTTCACCCATTACCATCCCTTTGTGCCACTTTTTACATTGTGGACTTTTATAAAAATTTGGGCAGAGTCTCCCCATAAATAGAGCTATCCCGAAATAAAAGCACAACACATAACATAATTCTCGGCCAGGGAAAACATAATACTCATCAGAATGCAGCAATACCAAGTAAATTCCCAGCCAGGGAAGACACCACACATATGACGACAAAAGTGGGTTTCAACACCCACATAATACACCAATGACTCTCATATCATTTAGCAATTCTACCTCTAATTGCGTGCAACATCAAATGAAAGAGAGAAAGGCTCATGCCTTTATATACAATCCATATACAAGTATAATCGTGCTCACATGCGAGCATCATGAATATGTATATAACCCTCAGGTGTATATAGGTACTCTATACGATACCGTGCTCCATCAAGCCCTGGTACCACGATCATGGGAGTAAATCCAATCAACAGCTCGAGCTCAACTCCAAAGCCATCGATGTACCTGTTCACCTGCCCCAACAGAGACAGCCCCCAATGGGGTGAGCATACCAATACACAAAATCCCATAATCTCAATAATGAAATTCATAATTTACAACAAAAGTAAATACTAATGAATTTTAAATGATACTCCCTGGATGACAACATCCTCATCCGGGATTCCGTGTACTGTCCCTGTTCTCACAATCATCAAACTCATCAAATCTCAAAGATCATTAAATCAACACATTGATTAACTCATCGCATGCCTAATTCTCGAGTATCAATAGATAGTGATTCCCAATTCATTATACATGCAAATATAGATATCTCAATATCTAATACTGATTTCACAACCTCGCTATCAATCACAGATAGCTCAAATGCCTAGCATTTATTTTACCAATTCCCCATTATACCTAGACATCTCAAATGTCTTATAATGAATACATGATCCCACGATCATTCTCAGGCATCTCAAATGCCCTACAATAGTCATATTAACCCAGTACCCCATATATCATGTAAGAGTTATCCTACTCTAGTGTCACACACGCTACAAGCGGCGATATCAAGATTTGGTCGTTCCTTGGCTATATCAACATATATATATAACCATACGCACAATATTCAATGCAATCAAAAATACATTATGCATTTCACAATGCTCTAATATATATAGTAATGCTCGTACTGTGCACGTACCTTAAATCTCCGAAGTCCGAGCCAAACCTTGCTCGAGTTCCATGCCCCGAGGAACGATGTGCTAACACGATAAATAATTCACAATTATTTACGAACATGCAACCCATGCTCAAGCACACTCAACCCTCAAAAAAAAATATTGTCAACACTCGACAATTAACCTTTTAAAAGACCCGGGGCAGGGTACATGCAGGGAGGGAAAACGAATGAGACATTATCGAAAATTGTTCAAGAACACCCTACAAATTTTCGAACCATAATCTCACAAATCGAACCCAATTAAGCATCATAATACATCTAAAACATGTAATAATCGATTAACAACAAGAATCATCATCCCTTGCCAAAAACCCCCAAATTTCGAACTCAAACCCTACGAAAATCGAGAATTAATTCGAACCAAAACCACCCAAATTTAGCAGGGAATTACATGAGAAGCATGAAAAAGGGGTAAGGAAGGTTACCCAATCGAAAATCGGAAGTAAATCGTTCGAAATCCGATAAACCCTAGAAATTGGGGATCGACGCTTTCCCGTAAAATCCGACTTCAAAACGCGACAAAACTCTCAATTGCCGGAGGGGATAGCTGCGCCTCGACGAGACGAAGCCGGTGGCGGGTCGCACGCGTCGAATGGCGGCCGGACGGCGGCGGGCGCACCGCTTTTGTGCGCGGGGGGCTGGGGGAAATTGGGGGCCGACGGGGAGAGAGAGAGGGTGACGGGTTGGAGGGGAAAAAATGAGTTCTAAAATTAAAGTCCCGGGTTCAACTGGTATTTATAGCAAAAATACCCCGTGTTAGGATCGGGGTAGTGTTTAGAAGGGGGGGGGGGGGGGTTGAATAAACACTAGATATAATTTCGATTTCTTTTCCGGTTAACTGTAAACTGTTAAGTGTTACAGTTGCTTCTCAATAACAGGCAAGTCAGTAGACACTTATTATAGTGCGGAAGACGTCTACCAAACTTGTGAGGAATAAAACTGAAGTAATAAAGCAGTAAACGAATAACACGAGAGTTGTTTCTGGAAGTTCGAAGCACAACGCTTCTACGTCTCCCCTTCTTCCTTTGCAGGAAGGATTCACTAGAAGACTTGGTTTACACTTTACAGTATACAACCTCCTTAGGCACTAACACACTTGGCCTAAACTCCTAGCAATCACACTCTTCTTATCTTTTGGATACAAGTGATTTTACAACACTCTCTACAGAATAAAACTTTCTAGCTTTGAGAGTTTCTGAGCAGCAGACTTTAATTGAAAATAATCTGTCACAGATTCAGTTTTTGCGGTTTGTCTGCTCTTTGCTGAACGTTTGAAATATCAGTCGTATAGCTTTCTTGCTTTGAAGTATTTCTCTTAGTTTGAGAGTTGCTCAGCACTTCTTCATTCTCTGTTTGGACGTATTTATAGGTTGTGTTGTCCAACGGTAGCCTTTTTGTATATGGAATGGATTGGCTTTCCAAATACCTGTTGTCTTCTTTCCTATTTTGGAAAACAACGGCTCTTTTCACTCTGACGGTAATGGTGGCGGAGATATAGCAGGGTGCGCCGCTCTGTTGTACCTTTGTCAGAGAATGTTGTACTTACTTTGTCTTGTTGCTTAGACTTCTGCTGGTTTCTTTGTTCAACTGGTCGTTCATCCTCTTAAGACCAGTTGATGTCCTTGTTCAGTGAGAGACTTTGCAGTTGATAGTTATCCAGTTTATATCTTCACCCGGTTGATGTCTTCATCCGGTTGATGTCTTTACCAGTTGATAACTTGTCTGGTTGGTGTCTATCCAGTTGATGTCTTTATCCAGTTGATGTCTTCATTCGGTTGATGACTTTATCCGGTTGATGACTTTATCCGGTTGATGTCTCTATCCAGTTGATGACTTCATCCGGTTGATGACTTTATCCGGTTGATGACTTTATCCGGTTGATGACTTTATCCGGTTGATGTCTCTATCCAGTTGATGACTTTATCCGGTTGATGACTTTATCCGGTTGATGTCTCTATCCAGTTGATGTCTCTATCCAGTTGATGTCTTCATCCGGTTGATGTCTTTAGCACCCGGTTGATCTTTAATATCCAGTAGGTGTTTGTAATCACCAAAACTTAGAAATCGTTTTCCCAACAATTTCCCCCTTTTTGGTGATGACAAAACTAAGCAGTAATCGATTTCCTACTAGAGTAAATAAGGTAAAAGTCCTGAAAATGCTTGAAGACATCATGAAAAAGAAATTTTCATTAAATATAAGCAGATTACAAGTTGTAATCAAACTGGACAATTGAGAGAAATTCATCTTTATATAAGATGAATTCTTACACTTTGAATAGAGTCTAAGACAAGTCTAGTTTTACATAAAATAGATGATACATGACAAATTTCTCTTTAATTAAACAAAGTAGACCGGAGGGCTTCGATTCACTTAGTTGCGGAGAGGAAGAGCTCGATCCACCTTGTTTCAGAGAGAATGTCGGGAAGAGGAAGAGTCATATGAATATTCATCAGGCAGCTCCTTTAATTTTTATGGAATCACCTAATGAAAATATTCTATCTCTGTTGAGAATACTCTATCTCTATCTTCCCCCTTTTTGTCATCAGCACCCAGGCATCTGCTGTTAGTAGTTCCTGACTGATGAGGAGCACCAGAACAGGATCAACGCGCTGAAGCTTATCAGAGCTGGGTTAGATAAGTAATCAACCCATGAGGGGTTGATTTAGATAAGTAATAAACCCATGAAGCAGGAAAGGATCTAACAGAAAACCAGGGAATGAGAAATAACCTAAAAGTAAGCATGATGAGTGAATGTGTGTTATGTGATCAAACAAGAACCTCTATTTATAGGAAAAACAAGGTAGCAATAAATGTGAATGCAATTATGTTAAATAGTGAATACAGAGAGACAGTCAATTTAACACAGTAAGTAAATAGGAGTAAGTAAGAGTGAGTCAGAAAGTGATACTATTTGCGCCCTAACCAATGTTTGGTATAGTCGCGTTTTTCGGTAGGCGGTTGGCGCGGACTTCGAGATCTTTGTTGAGCAGTGGGTCTTGACTGAGGGAGTGCTCCAGTTGCAGGGGATGAATGAGCAGCTGAACTTGACGCTCTCTGAGAAGAGGGAGCAGTTCGACTGGGTTCAGGCAGCCTGCGGATAATTTTAGGAGCAGCAGGCAGACTGTTGCAGATATCTTGAATTTGAGATGCAAACGCTGCTTGCATGGTGGCCAATTGATCAGTCAAAATCTTTTTGGTGTCGTCAATCTTTTCTCCAAGAGCCATTGAGGTGGCAGTATGAAGAGATTCATTGTTCTGATTGATCTGAAGACGCGCCTGGCCAATATGAGAAACTGCTTCTGCAACCGCATTCTCAGCAAAGGTTTGAAGTCTAGTGACAGTAGTAGTTAAACTACTTAGGTCAGCGTAGACTTGCTGAAATTTAGAGTCTGTTTGCTGCTGAAGAGTTCCTAAAACAAGTGTTGCAGCCCTCTCTTCCTGCTTAAGCTTGTGAACATCATGGGTCAGTGCTGTAATAGCGGTGGAGAGATGAGCTAGCTGGGCAGCGATGGTTGGTGGCTCGTCCAGAGGGTTTGTGAAGACAAAGAAACCCTCGGATAGTTCCTGATCCATGGACGGATCGCCGGCAAGCATCGGGATATCAGCAGCAGGGGCAAACGCAGTTGGAGGAGCAATGACGACTGCAGTGGATGGCAAAATAGTAGCGTCAACATGAGGGGCCGCAGTTGAAGCGGAGATATCTATATCCATAGTTCCAGTTTCTTCCACATGCTGAGCATCCAGTTCAGCATTGTCTTGATCAATCTCAGCAGCAGACGCTTGAGTATGATCATTGGAATGAGAGGATTCACTTGGTTCATTATTTGCAGAGGAGATGGTGACCAGCTGAACCACATTCTGAATAACTGAATCGACATTGGTGTGATCAACAATCATTTGGTGGGGCTGTTGATCATGTGGAGAGCTGGGAGCAGAGGATGCTGCCTCCAAAGTTGTTGGTGTGGCGTCTGCTCCAGTAGGAGAGGTCTCCAAAGCAGTAGAAGTAAGCTCCACAGTAGGAGGGACAACCTCTAAATTTGCAATAGTCATTGGTAGATCTGGCTGATCAGGGCTTGCAATAAGTTCAGAAGAGGAGCATGTATGAATCCCAGTGGATATGCGAAGATCATGAAGAGCAAGCTCAGCCATTTCCAGCTTGAGGCCTAGAGCGTTTAGAACTGCTCGATCATGATTCGCTGTTCTTGAATGGCCATCAAACATTTGAACGCGGGATGTAACAAGATCTTGGAGTCCGCCCACATAGTTCATAATCCTAAAGACATCACGCAGCTTCAAACTTTTCTCAGGTTCGGGGATTTGAAGATAGGTCAGGATTTTGTTTTCATCTTGCTTTGCCTGAGCCAGAATTGGGTCGATATCATCAAAGCGAACCTGTACTCGAGCCTTTACCCAACGATCAAAAATCTCCAGTTGGGATTCCAGTTGGGCGTTAACGGCATCCATGACCATTTGAATCTCGAATGCAACAGGAGTGGACACTGGAGCAATAAGAGATTTTCCTTTGTCAGCTGGAGTGGCCTTGGGATGACAGTAAGGACACGTAGACTTGGGTGTCCTGAAGCTGATGGAGCCTAGAGCCTGCTGAGAGCTCACCTGAACTGAAGGAGTGTCTATTAA
The DNA here is from genome assembly GCA_907163345.1 of Haberlea rhodopensis. Classification (NCBI taxonomy): domain Eukaryota; kingdom Viridiplantae; phylum Streptophyta; class Magnoliopsida; order Lamiales; family Gesneriaceae; genus Haberlea; species Haberlea rhodopensis. Next base: position 566,317 of record CAJQUN010000364.1, read on the forward strand.
GGGAGCAGACACCATGGCTAATACAGCAGTGGGTTCCCCAGTTGAAGGGATGACAGGGCTGGGTTCTCTGTCAGAAATAACACCTGTAGGTCCGGCAGAGGAAATAGTGTCAGATGTGGCAGTGTCTCTCTGACGGGCAACTAGAGGAGCAATTTTTCTGGTCCTTGGCTTCTTAGGAGGAGGAGGAGGAGGAGGAGACTCAGCGGATTCAGAGACAGTCTGTTCCGAGTCACTAATGACTTGAGTCAAACGGCGCTTTGTGGCTCCACCTTCTCTGCCACTTCGTTGGCGATGAAGCTGAAGGTACTTGTGAGTGATGAGTCTCCCTGGATGAAGATGAGAGAGAGCTCCTGTCTTGATGTGTTTGCTCTCAAATAGACTGCTTAGAGGGAGAGCAAAACCGGATTGACCTTTGCCAGATACGACGAGACTAGTCAGTATTTGAAATAGTACAGCTGACCAGTTGATCTCCAACCCTTTGCATATGGCGCTCATGACGTCAAACTTCTCAGGGGTAATTATATCAAATGATCCTGCCTTACAGAGGATCCCCTTTGAGATGATGTCTGCCAGTTGTCGATAGTGGCTCTTCATTAATACCTTCCTGAAGGGAGGTCGTTGAATACGATGGTCAGAGTCCGACACTGTGAGCCGCATCTCTTCTCTCAGGTCTGCCGGAATAGTCGAAAAGTCAGATAGTCCAGTGGAGGGTAGGCACAGGTGAGTGGCAAACTCTGGTTGAGTGATGGTGACTGACTGCCCAGAGATGGATGCCACAACGGTGTCATCCACAACAGTTGCTGTGGCAAAGAATTCTTGTAGTTCATCCTGGTAAAATGAGGGAGCCTGGCTTAGGATCACTAATAGCCCTGAGGAATCCAGCTTTTGAATCAAATCCTTTGTTTCCTCATCAGATGAAGTGTATATGGAGTTAAAGTCGACGTGAACAGCATTTGTGATAAAACTTGGTTGAACAGTCTTCGTCATTTTGAATGATTTAGGTGAAGAAGCAGCAGCAATCTGTTAAAGGAAATTTTCTGAAAGAAACGATTTCAGCAGTAAGATGTTTGGAGAAGATGAAGAGGAGAAAAACTAAAGGCGGTGAAAAAGGAAGTATATGTAACGTCGTACTGTAGATGAGCGGACACATGTATACGTGGCAATCATCTAACGATTAGAAAGATTTTAACCAAAAATTAAAAGGACAGGATTTAGGCGGGAGTGAAATAATTTATTTTACACAAAAGTAATTTTGAATTCCGACGTTCATTAGGTTAATTAGTATCGAGGGTTATTTTTGTCAAAGCTTATTTGGTAACATCAACTGGTATGTGGGGTTCGACTGGTAGGAAAACATCTACTGGATGCAGAGTCCTACTGGTACGAATACTCCCACTGCAGTTGACCATTGTATTACCAGCTTAGCTTAAATAACCATGATAAAATTAAAACAGAAATTCCCCCTAAATAGATGCAATTAAACTAACAAATTCCCCCTGAATCCATTACCCAATCAAAATAATCAAGAAGTAATTTCAATTAAACCAAGAATATTTCGAAAGTAAGAAAACTTAGCGTCCGGTAGGGGTTTTGTGAAGATGTCTGCTGCCTGTTGTTCTGTGGAAATGTACTCCAGCCGTATTTCCTTCTTCATAACATGATCTCTGATGAAATGATGACGAATGTCAATATGTTTAGTACGAGTATGAAGAACTGGATTGTATGTAATGGCAATGGCAGACGTATTGTCACAGAAAATAGGAGCCTCTGTGGACTCAATTCCATAGTCTCTGAGTTGTTGCTGAATCCAGAGCAGTTGGGCACAGCAGCTTCCAGCAGCAAGGTACTCTGCCTCTGCAGTGGAGGTTGCGATGGATGTCTGTTTCTTGCATCCCCATGATATTAATCGATCACCAAGAAATTGACAATATCCACTGGTGCTTTTCCTGTCAATTTTACATCCAGCATAGTCAGCATCTGAGTATCCAATGAGATTAAAGGTTGAGTCTCTTGGATACCATAGACCAACATTCTCGGTTCCTTTTAAGTATTTTAGGATCCTCTTGACAGCAGTGAAGTGCGACTGCTTGGGATTTGCTTGAAACCGGGCGCACATACATACTGCAAACATAATATCGGGTCTGCTGGCTGTCAAGTATAGTAAAGATCCGATCATGCCTCGATACATTGTAACTTCGACTGGTATTCCTGAATTATCCAAGTCGAGTTTGGCAGATGAGCTCATTGGTTGTAGCAGCAGCTGAGCTGGTACTCATTCCATATTTCTTCAGTAGCTCTTTGGTGTACTTGGATTGATTTATCAGAATTCCTTCACTAGATTGCTTGACTTGCAATCCTAAGAAAAATGATAACTCTCCCATCATGCTCATCTCAAATTGTTCCTGCATGATTTTAGAAAATCTTTCGCACAGTTTTGGGTTAGTACTCCCGAAGATAATATCATCAACATATATCTGAACTAGCAACGTATGATCTCCCTTTGTAAATTTAAAAAGGGTCTTGTCCACCGTGCCAATAACAAAGTTGTGCTCTGTCAAATATTTTGATAAAGTTTCATACCAGGCACGGGGAGCTTGCTTTAGACCATACAGAGCTTTATTCAGTCGGAAAACATGAGATGGCTGCTGATGGTTTTCAAATCCAGGAGGTTGTTCAACATAAACTTCTTCCTGGAGTTTGCCGTTAAGAAATGCACTCTTAACATCCATCTGATAGACTTTAAAGTCTTTAAATGCAGCAAATGCAAGAAATATGCGAATTGCTTCTAATCGTGCTACAGGGGCAAAGGTTTCATCGAAATCAATGCCTTCTTCCTGTCTGTAGCCCTGTGCAACTAATCTTGCTTTATTTCTAATTACTGTTCCATTTTCGTCTAATTTATTTCTAAATACCCATTTGGTGCCAATTACAGTGTGATGCTGTGGTCGTGGTACTAGATACCATACTCTGTTTCGCTCAAACTGGTTTAGTTCTTCCTGCATTGCTTCTACCCAACTTGGGTCTAATAGCGCTTCATCAATCTTCTTAGGTTCTATATGAGATATGAATGCAGCATGAAGAAATTCGTTAATCATTTGTCCTCTGGTGCGTAGAGGAGCAAGAGGGTTACCGATGACCTGCTCGGGTGGATGATCCTTCTTCCACCGGAGCGAAGGTCCTAGTGGGTTGAGTTCTTCAGTTGACTGGATGTGGGTAGGTAAATCAGAGATTCTGATTGACCCATCTTTCTCATTGGTTCCTTCAACTGCAGTAGAGGTGGATGCCACTGTTTCATTGATGGCTGGCTGCAGTGCTTGTTGGCCTGCAGACTCCTCTGCTTGAGCTTCAGGGATTTCTGGTTCTAAGGAGCAGTCAGCCCTGCTTCTGTAATCAATCTCATCATCAACATTTTCGTCAATATAAGTGCTTTCCAGTCGATTACTCAAGTTGTTTATTTGTATATCGGATAGTGTACAGTCAGTAGGTTCATCAAATTTTACATGCACTGATTCTTCTACATTAAGAGTTCTATTATTAAATACTCTGAATGCCTTACTAACTGTAGAATAGCCAAGAAATATTCCAGCATCAGATTTGGCATCAAAGGCGGTGAGATGAGTCTTTCCATTGTTGTGAATAAAACATTTGCAACCAAACACATGGAAATAAGAAATATTTGGCTTACTGCCATTCCAGATCTCATAAGGGGTTTTATTTGCTCGCTTATTAATCATCGATCTGTTCTGCGTATAACATGCTGTGTTGACAGCTTCTGCCCAAAATTTCTGCGATATTTCTGATTCCGCGAGCATAGTTCGCGCAGCTTCTTTCAAAGTGCGGTTCCTACGCTCAGCAACTCCATTTTGTTGAGGAGTTCTAGCTGCAGAGTATTCGTGTTTAATGCCAAGGTCATCTAGATATGATTCGAGTGATTGATTGGTGAACTCAGTACCTTTATCACTGCGAATTTTATCTATCCCACACGATTTCTCATTTTGGAGTCTTTTCAGTAATTTTATCAGCTTTGGAGTAGCCTGATCTTTACCACTTAGGAACAAGACCCACGTGAAACGAGTGTAATCGTCTATTAACACTAGGGTGTACTTCATTCCCCCTAGACTTGTTACTGGTATAGGACCAAACAGATCCATATGCAGCAACTCTAGGCACCGAGAAGAAGATTTACTCCCTTTGTTCTTAAAGGAGGATCTGATTTGCTTACCGAGTTGGCATGCTGCACAGATCTTGTCCTTTGAGAACTCAATTTGGGGCAGTCCAACAACTAGATCAAGTTTACGCAGACTAGCAATAGTTTTAAAATTTAAGTGACTCAACCGTTTGTGCCAAAGCCAATTTTTGGAAGAATTCTGGGCAGCTAAGCAAGTAAAGGAAGTAGGCTGATTAAGATTCCAATCAATTTTATATGTGTTATCATGCCTTCTTCCTATAAGTAATACATTGCCATCAGTAGATTTAATTATGCATGAATGCTGATTGAATTCTACGGAATGACCATTGTCACATAATTGACTTATGCTAATCAAATTATAGCATAGATTTTCAACTAAGAGAATATCTTTAATGATGAGATTACCGTAGATAATCTTACCCTTACCTACGGTTCTACCTTTCGCGTTATCTCCAAACGTTATTCTGGGTCCAGTGGAGTCCACTAGTTCAGACAATAAGCTTGCATTTCCTGTCATATGTCTAGAGCACCCGCTGTCTAGGAACCATTCTGAGCTCCGAACTGGATGCATTCTAGTTTCCTGCAATTAACGCGATAGACTGATTGGTACCCAATCCTACTTGGGTCCTGGTAGGATTAGTCCTTTCGGAACCCACACTTGTATGACCCTGAATGACTTAGGTCGGTGTGTGTTCTGAAATGTGTGTGCATTTATACATGTAGGTGATGATTTTAGCTTTGGAGTGTGATAATATGTGTATGCATGCGCTTTTGGTTTGTAGTTCCTGTTATTTAGCATATACCTCTTCTGAACAGGTTTACAGTTGTAGTACCAGTTGGGTTTAACCTCTCTAGCTGCTCGACCAGTGGTTTTAAGTTCATTTCTGAACTTTTGCCTTGGTTTAGCTTCTTTGAGTGGTTCTACATAACCGATACCTCTGTGCTGTACCTGTTCTTTGATGAGTGTTGCTTTAACAGGTTCTTTGACCAGTTCATATGGGTCATATACTGTGCTAGATCTTACAAAGTTCATTGATTGAACCTTGCCCTTTTGTTAGACACAGTTGAGGCTCATTACCAGATGATCTGCTGTCATTGCTATTAAAGCCTATGCCAGTTAAATCACCAGCAAGCCTTATAGACTCAAGCATTTCATCCTTTCTGGTAGTCGACGCATTCCAAGTGCTAACCAGTTTGCTGAGTTTCTGGTACGCACACTTGGCTTCATCTCTTTCTTTCACTAGGCGACTGGCTGCTTCCCTTAAGCAATTCAACTCCCTTGATTGTTCACAATCAAGTTTGTTTTCAAGCATTTTAGTTGGAATTGAGTGCTCAGTCTTATAGCTTTCAAAAGATTCGTATAGCGTCTGATACTCATTTATCATGTCCTGCAATGCATTGGTGAGTCATGATGTGTAAATTCAGATAGGTTGGTTTCATGTACCTCATTTTCATCATTCGCCATTAAGCAGTGGACTTCTTAGTCTTCACTCTCGCTGGATGAGCTATTTGACTCCTCTGATTCTGATTCAGAATCAGCCCATTTGCTCTTACTATCTTCTGCCACTAAAACCTTTTGATCTCTGTCCCGTTTGGATGTTCTTCTGGTTTCCTTGGATTTTTCTGTAATCCTTGGATCCTCTTTTGTGATCATCCTTTTTGGGTTTAGGACAGTCTGCGATGAAGTGCCCTGGTTTGAGACAGTTGAAGCATACTCGCTCTTCTTCTTCTGAATTTCCTTTGGAGCTTTTGCCTTCGAGGATATGATTGATAAGGTCTCTGGTTCTTCTTCATGAATTTTCCAAATTTCTTTACGAACATTGCCATCGCATCGTTACACATCTTCTCTGGAGTCATTTCGGTAGGAGTAGGCAGAGACTCAGATGCAGTGAGAGCTTTGTTGGTTGACTTGAACTTGGTTCATCTTCAACCCGAATGCCTATTCGAATTCATAGGCTTTTAAATCAGCAAACAAATCATGTAGATCTATCTTGTTGATATCCTTCGATTCTCTCATAGCAATGGTCTTGACATCCCATTCTCTTGGTAGACCTCTCATCACTTTGAGAGTGACTTCTCTGTTGGGTAACTCCTTGCCCAGACTGCTTAGTTCATTTACTATTCCAGTCACTCTTTCATCGTACTCATTGAGAGTTTCTCCATTTATCATTTTGATATGCTCAAACTTCTGCAAAGCCACAGTAAGCTTGTTCTCTTTGGTTTGATCATTTCCTTCACAGAGTTGAGCAATCTTCTCCCAGATTTCTTTGGCTGTTGGGCACATTTTGATTTTGTTAAACATATTTTTGTCCAAAGTTTTGAACAAAATATCTTTAGCAACATTGTCTAGATTTGCTTTTTTCTTGTCTTCATTTGACCATTGAGATCTTTCCTTTTCTACCATTTGTGGATCACCACTTGTGATAGAAGCAGCTGTATTGACTTTCATGATTTTCAACGGTCCTTCGGTGATCACATACCACATATCATCATCTTGAGCACTTAGATGTGCTTGCATGCGGATCCTCCAGTCATCATATCGTCTTCTTGAACATTGGAATTTTGCTGAATGAGGCCATCAGTTTTGGTGAATGGTAATTTCTCAAGATTGAGAAGACCTAAGCTCTGATACCACTTGTTAGGATCGGGTGGTAGTGTTTAGAAGGGGGGGGTTGAATAAACACTAGATATATATTTCGATTTCTTTTCCGGTTAACTGTAAACTGTTAAGTGTTACAGTTGCTTCTCAATAACAGGCAGCTAGTAGACACTTATTATAGTGCGGGAAGACGTCTACCAAACTTTTGTGAGGTAATAAAACTGAAGTAATAAAGCAGTAAACAGATAACACGAGAGTTTGTTTCTGGGAAGTTCGAAGCACAACGCTTCTACGTCTCCCCTTCTTCCTTTGCAGGAAGGATCACTAGAAGACTTGGTTTACACTTTACAGTATACAACCTCCTTAGGCACTAACACACTTGGCCTAAACTCCTAGCAATCACACTCTTCTTATCTTTTGGATACAAGTGATTTTACAACACTCTCTACAGAATAAAACTTTCTAGCTTTGAGAGTTTCTGAGCAGCAGACTTTAATTGAAAATAATCTGTCACAGATTCAGTTTTTGCGGTTTGTCTGCTCTTTGCTGAACGTTTGAAATATCAGTCGTATAGCTTTCTTGCTTTGAAGTATTTCTCTTAGTTTGAGAGTTGCTCAGCACTTCTTCATTCTCTGTTTGGACGTATTTATAGGTTGTTGTTGTCCAACGGTAGCCTTTTTGTATATGGAATGGATTGGCTTTCAAATACCTGTTGTCTTCTTTCCTATTTTGGAAAACACGGCTCTTTTTCACTCTGACGGTAATTGGTGGCGAGAGTATAGCAGGGTGCGCCGCTGTTGTACCTTTGTCAGAGAATGTTGTACTTACTTTGTCTTGTTGCTTAGACTTCTGCTGGTTTCTTTGTTCAATGGTCGTTCATCCTCTTAAGACCAGTGATGTCCTTGTTCAGTGAGAGACTTTGCAGTTGATAGTTATCAGTTTATATCTTCACCGGTTGATGTCTTCATCCGGTTGATGTCTTTACCAGTTGATAACTTGTCTGGTTGGTGTATCCAGTTGATGTCTTTATCCAGTTGATGTTTCATTCGGTGATGACTTTATCGGTTGGTTGATGAATTTATTCCGGTTGATGTGTATCATCCAGTTGATGACTTCATCCGGTGTGATGACTTTATCCGGTTGATGACTTTATCGGTTGATGACTTTATCCGGTTGATGTCTCTATCCAGTTGATGACTTTATCCGGTGGACTTTATCCGGTTGATGTCTCTATTCAAGTTGATGTCTCTATCCAGTTGATGTCTTCATCCGGTTGATGTCTTTAGCACCACCGGTTGTCGTAATATCCAGTAGGGTTTTGTAATCACCAAAAACTTAGAAATCGTTCCCAACCCCCGAAAATACTAATAGCCCACAAAGAATCATGATTCATTAAAAATCATCGGTTTTCAAAAATTCTCTCTCTAAACTCCAAAACCCCCTACGGTGCCCACACAAAGCACCCCAGATCCCGAGACACATCAAAAACCCAACTCTTAGGTTTCACCAATGAGAATACAATCTCAACCTCTGGATCCAACGATCCCAACTACCCAAAAATAAACGAGCTCAGAAGGCCCAACACCGCGATTAAAACTCCAAATCGCCAAGTAAAAACAACTTTAGGGGTTATTAACACTCCGGGATTAAAATCTATAAATCCTGGTCATCACAATTATCCCCCACTAAAAGAATTTCGTCCTCGAATTAGCACCGGGTGTTTACATAATACCCAGGTTACACAAAACAACATGAAGCCAAACCTCGATTCTTGACCATATCAGAATCGTATTTACTTAAAAGCGAGGATACTTACCTACATCAAACTCTTGAAATAGAGCGACATACCAAAACCAACATATACCAAGAGGCAAAACGTACCTCGATGCGGTTCATCTCAAAAGTCAGTCCCTCATGACTGCAAAACAACTAACTTACGACCGTAGATCGAGGTCCAGTCATCCTTAGTTCTAATACAATAGTAAGAACGCATCTGAATGACACCTCAACCGTGAGAACGTTGACCTCGTGTAAACTTGGAGTGGAATAGACTTCGAATCCATCATACCGTCAAAGAGCATCGCACAACTCAACTCTAATAATCAAAAGCAGTTAGTCAACTGAAACTGCAAGGATTCGAACGCTCCGATTCCATCGTAAATATCATCAATGACATCTCTATCATGACTCACGATGTCTAAATACATCGTTACGAGGGAAACATAGTACACCATGGTGTACACATACAAACCTGGTTTCCACTTTCAAACCTCCTCCATCGAAGGAGCAGTCGCATTCATTGCAACTTAATTGGGCAACTCACGGCACAGATCACACAAAAGACATCTCACAGATGTCCACCTCCGGATATCCCAAGAACCACATCCTGGTCATAAATAAACTATCGAAACTCACAGAGTTTAAATTCTGAAAGGACATGCAATAAACCCATTGATCCTCAACGCTGTGTCGACGGTGACACCCAACCAATCCGAATTCCTGCCATCCCTTGATAATCCTAGGATTTAACAATCCAAACTTGGAAGGCTATCGAAACTCGAAAGAAAATACCAACAAGGGAAATACCTTAAACCCACCAGATAATCCCTCCTCAAAGGGAGTCAATAACTTCACGATGTATTTCCTCATAATCATCGTGCCATGGAGATTCCCAATCTCTAGGTGTTCCATATCTCTCATAAGAGATTAA